>NW_003797353.1:32746-67898 GCF_000220905.1 Megachile rotundata
GATGACGCATACATGACGCACCTGTTCAAACGCAATATTGAACGCAGGTCTCATGCAAGAATGGCTGATGACAAACGTCTAAAAACTTGTGTTATGATATGACTTCACGTGACGCACGCATGACGCACTTGTTCAAACGCGTCGTCGACCGATCGAAATTAATTTCACGTCCGCGTAATCGAATCGGGGAAAACATTTTCATACGAGGCCCGTAACGTCCCTTGTTTCCCGAAATTCAATCACGCCTCTCGTTGCCGTTTTAATTTAAACACCGTCGAAAGTCAGTTTAGAGTCAGTTCGGTCAACTCTCCGCAACATCGTTGGAACCCCGAGCCCCCTTTTGACCCGTCTACACCCTTTCGCAGGTCGGTTCACTTGGCAGGTTAAAAAGGAAGTTTGAAAGGCACCGGGAATTCCGTTATGTCAAGTGGACTCGGCCGTGTAATTTCGAAAACTCTTGTTCCCCGGGTAATTGCACGTCCACGCAACACGCGACTAGAATGAAACGCGTCACGAGTGTCGGAATAGTTTTACGCTCGTTTTACTGGCCGTCGTCGATATATGGAGGCAATCTGTCGTCTGCTCGATGGTCATCGTGTGGAAAGCTAGCACTTGAACATAGGCGACTGGGGATTTACCTGGGGAAAATGGCGGAGTCGGGACAGAGGTGTTCACCCTTCGCGCTGCGTGAAATAACGGGTTCTTCAATTTTCAGAAAGATTTGCAGATTTTTTATAGATTCTAGAGAGTATTTGGTATTTTCTGTAATTGGAGATTTTTAATTATTTCTTGATTACTGTGTATAACTTAATTTATTAATTATTGTATTCTTGAAGTGGGGTGACTGCTGTATTTTATTCGTTCATAATTGAATTTATATTTTCTAATCAATTTGCTATGAATTGTTATGTACGAATAATTTAGTAACGTACTGAATAATTTATTCAATTAATATGCGAGGAGTCTCGTAACTAGTGTTACTCTCTGAATAGGGTGATGGGGTTTGTCATTCCGAAAAAGATTTTCCTTCGCAAAAATGCGGTCTGAAGCTTAGTTTCTGAGTTATTAAGGAAAAACACGGACCAATCAGAGCGCGAGGGCGTGCGCAGGCGCCAGAGCGACAGCTGCGCGCGCATGATTTTCCCGCTGTCGCGCTGGCGCCTGCGCACGCTCTCGCGCTCTGATTGGTCCGTGTTTTTCCTTAATAACTCAGAAACTAAGCTTCAGACCGCATTTTTGCGAAGGAAAATCTTTTTCGGAATGACAAACCCCATCACCCTATTCAGAGAGTAACACTAGTTACGAGACTCCTCGCATATTAATTGAATAAATTATTCAGTACGTTACTAAATTATTCGTACATAACAATTCATAGCAAATTGATTAGAAAATATAAATTCAATTATGAACGAATAAAATACAGCAGTCACCCCACTTCAAGAATACAATAATTAATAAATTAAGTTATACACAGTAATCAAGAAATAATTAAAAATCTCCAATTACAGAAAATACCAAATACTCTCTAGAATCTATAAAAAATCTGCAAATCTTTCTGAAAATTGAAGAACCCGTTATTTCACGCAGCGCGAAGGGTGAACACCTCTGTCCCGACTCCGCCATTTTCCCCAGGTAAATCCCCAGTCGCCTATGTTCAAGTGCTAGCTTTCCACACGATGACCATCGAGCAGACGACAGATTGCCTCCATATATCGACGACGGCCAGTAAAACGAGCGTAAAACTATTCCGACACTCGTGACGCGTTTCATTCTAGTCGCGTGTTGCGTGGACGTGCAATTACCCGGGGAACAAGAGTTTTCGAAATTACACGGCCGAGTCCACTTGACATAACGGAATTCCCGGTGCCTTTCAAACTTCCTTTTTAACCTGCCAAGTGAACCGACCTGCGAAAGGGTGTAGACGGGTCAAAAGGGGGCTCGGGGTTCCAACGATGTTGCGGAGAGTTGACCGAACTGACTCTAAACTGACTTTCGACGGTGTTTAAATTAAAACGGCAACGAGAGGCGTGATTGAATTTCGGGAAACAAGGGACGTTACGGGCCTCGTATGAAAATGTTTTCCCCGATTCGATTACGCGGACGTGAAATTAATTTCGATCGGTCGACGACGCGTTTGAACAAGTGCGTCATGCGTGCGTCACGTGAAGTCATATCATAACACAAGTTTTTAGACGTTTGTCATCAGCCATTCTTGCATGAGACCTGCGTTCAATATTGCGTTTGAACAGGTGCGTCATGTATGCGTCATCATTAGTGTCGCATTTGAACAAGTGCGTCATGTATGCGTCACATGAGATCACATCATAATGCAAGTTATTAGAGACTTGTTATTAATCATTCTTGCAGAAAACATACGATCAGTGTCGCGTTTGAACAGGTGCGTCATGTATGCGTCATCCTTAGTGTCGCATTTGAACAAGTGCGTCATGTATGCGTCACGTGAGGTCACATCACAACACAAGTTATTAGAGATTTGTTATCAGTCATTCTTGCAGAAAACATACGTTCTTTATCGCATTTGAACAGGTGCGTCATGTGTGCGTCATCCTTAGTGTCGCATTTGAACAAGTGCGTCATGTATGCGTCACGTGAGGTCACATCATAATGCAAGTTATTAGAGACTTGTCATTAATCATTCTTGCAGAAAATATACGTTCGGTGTTGCGTTTGAACAGGTGCGTCATGAATGCGTCATCGTCAGTGTCGCATTTGAACAAGTGCGTCATACATGCGTCACGTGAGGTCACATTATAATGCAAGTGTTTAAAGATTTGTTAACAACCATTCTTTAAGAAGATCTACGTTTAGTGTCGCATTTGAACAGGTGCGTCATGAGTGTGTCACGTGAGGCCACATCATAAAACAAGTTATTAGAAATTTATTATCAGTCATTCTTGTGGGAGAAACGTTCGTCATCGTCAGCGGTGTATCTGACAGAGGTGCGAAATGGCGTAGAAAACCCGTGGGTAGCCGGGGTCACCGCAACCAGAGATTCGCCGATCGAACAGGGCATTTAACCGAGGACAAACGGAGAGTCAGCAGGCGCCGGTTCCACCGGTATTAATAATTCGATGGAAACGGTAGGGGTTGGACCGGGTGTAACTCGGCGAAAATTAATTTGAACGGCGTCTTGACTCCATAGATTTCGACTGTCGCGGAGGATCTTCGTATCGCCTCCGATGTCCAGAAACGCTCAGCAGAATCCGCCGTGGATATATCCGTGCGAATATCCTGTTCCGTTTCCCTCTAACGTGCCTTCATATTTTCTTGCGGATTTCTGCATTATTCACGCGCGAACATTTCAACCCGACGCCGCTCTTTCGTCAACCGTGAAAGCTACAGAAATACGAGCCGAAAATTTCGCTGTCCTGTCCTGTAACGCGGTCCGGGGACGAGCTTTTTCCGACCGTTCGTCGGCGAGCTTTCACCGAGGAAATCTACGCTCGTTTCTGTCACCCGGCGAATATTTATCAACGCGGTTTTATCGATGTTGTCCTTTTTTTCCGACGGCTGGACGGACTCGATAAATGAAAGTTTGCGCTGCTCGCGAAACTGTGAAAAAACGTTATAATGATATTACGGCTGGGATTTAATTCCGCGGGAATAACCTGACTAGTGGATTGTGGCGAAGTGCATTTCAATCACTGCTGATTTTCTCGTCAGATTAATCGCTGATGTAATTTAGGGATATTTTGAAGAAGTAAAGGGATCAAAAGTGTGTTTCGAGTCTAAACTACAAAAGATGCCCAGAATAGGTTCAAACTTCTCAGAATAAAAAATGTGTCACCACAATTTTATTACAAACATCCTACAAACTAACCTAGAGCTTAACCTAACCTTAAGGCGTATCACCCAAATATTTTTCCCAAGGGTCAATAAATAACAAGTAACACTGTAGATAAGACTATTGACCCAGCATTAAACTAACTCCCCAGCGATGTAGATAGTTCGAAAACAGAGAACTCGATTTTCATCTAAACGTCCAATAATCTATCCCGGTACGATATTAAACGTCTCTTTGTCCTCGGCTCAAATTTCCTATCCTGATCGGCTAGCGGCGAATACGTTAGGCTAACCGGGCATAGTCCTCGAAGTAGACGCATCGATCGTCATAAGTGAATTCGTCCGTCGGATATAACCAGAGAGACGTACTTGGAATACTTGGTGGCTCTAAGAATTTTGAGAGGACGTCTCATGAATGCAAATTAAAACGTTTACCCGTTCTCCCGCTGCGCGGATCTTTCTTCCTTCTCGTTACTTGCCTCCTGTTATATACCGAGTGTTCCTCTAATCTCGCGTCGCCTTAATTATAGTCACTGTCTAGATTTATTTCGACAATACTTATCTCATTTTTCATATCGTTAGAATGAATGTTCATTATTAAATAACAAATACGTCACATAGTATGAAATGATTTGGTGAAGGGATATATTTTTATTAATGTAGAGAGTCTGGACTCTGAGTGACATCAAGGTGGAGCTGGAGAAATATGAAAGCTAACACTGTCATCAGATGTCCACATAAAGCACCTTGGATCCAAGTCTCCAAAGATCCAATACTTTAATTTGCTATAGCACTTCGAAGAACATCTATTATATCCATGATGTCACCTATATGTGATAAAATGTCCTCGTATAAAATGATGAAAGCTAACACTGTCATCAGATGTCCACATGAAGCACCTTGGATGAGGATCCAAGTCGCCAAAGATCCAATACTTTAATTTGCTATAGCATTTCAAAGAACATTATATTCATGATGTCACCTACACGTGATAAAATGTCCTCGTATAGAATGATGAAAGCTAACACTGTCATCAGATGTCCACATGAAGCACCTTGGATGAGGATCCAAGTCGCCAAAGATCCAATACTTTAATTTGCTATAGCACTTCAAAGAACACCTATTATATCCATGATGTCACCTACACATGATAAAATGTCTTCCAGTAATTTTACACATGATTTGATTTGAAAGGACCACCCGTTATAAGTCGTCATTCGGTAGTCAATAAGTCCGCCGCACACTTAAACACTGAATAGGCGGTAAACAGGTCTCTGACATTCTTTCAGCAAACTCCCCTATCGTCAAAAAGCACGATATAGTCTCTTTGACGGACGTAAAAATAAAATCACGGATCACGGTATACTAGCCACGAAGTGTACGATTATTTAATTAGGTAGCCACTCGTCGTTGCTCGAGACGTCCCGTTGCGTTTTTCGGCGGCGAAATATAAGCCGGCTCATTAATTCCCCTAGGGCAGGCCTGTATTGTACGTTTTAACGAACTGCTCGACAGCAGGAACGCTCGTGTTTGTTGACCACTGCGGTCGGCATTGCCCGTTTTTCGCTTACATAATCCCCCATTTCCGCGGGAATTGGCCGCTAACGAAGCGAAACGGCACCGTAATCGCCCGACAAGTCCGCCCAGGCTACTAACCTAGTTATCGAAGAATTTACGAACAGGGACACAAAAATGTCCCTGTTTATTTCGGGAGAAAGAAAACACTTGGCTTCGAGACAGCGAACTGGGTGGTAGGTGAATTTCATTTGTTTCTGGGTCCATTTTTTTGGCGGACTTTTCGTGGATGGTGGGAATTGGTTTTAGAACGTGAAATTATGTTGTGGATAATGTTTAGGTTGTAGATGTTGGCAAGGTCATTGTGGTCATCGTTAAGGTTGACAAGATCATTGTGGTTTTCAAGGTTCACATAGTTGTCATAGTCATTGCGGAGGTTGTTATAGTTGATATAATATTATAGTCATTGTGGAGGTAGGCATAGTCAACATAACAGTCATCAAGGTCTTTATAGTCAGTCCTAAGGTCATTACAATTGGAGCCAAGGTTATTATAGTCATCAGTAAGGTCATCATAGTCGACGTAATCGTCATATAGTTCATCACAATAGAGATAATCATCACCAGAATCATTACATTAACTCCTAAGAACAGTACAATCAACATTAAGGTTGTTATAGTCATCATCAAGATCATCATAGTCAATGTAATCATCATATAGTTCATTACAGTAGACGTAATTATCAGCAGAGTCATCTCATTAACTCCCAAGAATAGTACAGTCAATAACAAGGTTATTATAGTCACTCACCAAGTCACTATATTCATCATAGTCATCATACAATCAATGAGAGTCATGACCAAAACTAACAAACACATCTGAGTTACCATAAGCATCATGAATCTCAACGTAGTCGTCACAGTAATTATCAAGGTTATTGTAGTCACTATCAATTTCATCATAACTATGATTAAAATCATAATATTCATCATAGTCATCATGCAGAACATCATAGTCATCGTCAAAGACATCAAAGTCATCACCAAGTTCATTATAAATTGTATCAGAATCATCAGAATCATCATAAAATCCATTGCAGTCATTATAGTCGTCATCAATGATGTTATAGTCACCACCAAAGTCATCATAATTATTATCAACGCTGTTAAAGTCATCACAACTGCAACCAGTGATATTACAGTGACCACCAAGTTCATTATAGTCATTATAAATTGTGTCATAATCATCATAATCACCATAATAGTTAATATAGTCATCATTGTCGTTATCAATGATGTTATAGGCACCAATAATGTCATCATAATTATTATCAATGCTATTAAAGTCATGACAACTGCAACCAGTGATATTATAGTCACCACCAAGTTCACTATAATCATTATAAATTGTGTCATAATCATCATAGTCACCATAAACGTTAATATAATCATCATGCTCGTTATCAATGATGTTATAGGCACCAATAATGTCATCATAATTATTATCAACACTATTAAAGTCATCACAACTGCAACCAGAGATATTATAGTCACCACCAAGTTCACTATAGTCATTCTAAATTGTGTCATAATCATCATAGTCACCATAAAAGTTAATATAATCATCATGCTCGTTATCAATGATGTTATAGGCACCAATAATGTCATCATAATTATTATCAACGCTATTAAAGTCATCACAACTGCAACCAGTGATATTATAATCACTACCAAGTTCATTATAGTCATTATAAATTGTGTCATAATCATCATAATCACCATAAAAGTTAATATAATCATCATGCTCGTTATCAATGATGTTATAGGCACCAATAATGTCATCATAATTATTATCAACGCTATTAAAGTCATCACAACTGCAACCAGTGATATTATAATCACTACCAAGTTCATTATAGTCATTATAAATTGTGTCATAATCATCATAATCACCATAAAAGTTAATACAGTCATCATGGTCGTTATCAATAATGTTATAGTCACCAATAATGTCATCATAATTATCATGAATGATATCATAGTCATCATAATCATCATCAATGCTATAATAGTCATCACCAAAGTCATCATAAATATTATCAATGTTATCATAGTCATCATAGTCATCAGTAATACCATGTTCCAAATGAAATTGCAGGTACATTACTATTTTTGTGTGTCACGGCTATAAACGTGTTGTATACCAGACTCTTATATATGCTAAATATTTCAATATCTGCTTCAGAGATTAATCGACAGGGTATTCCAATTTTCCATTCACATTTTAATCTTTCCCCAGGGTTACAAAATCAAGCAGATGCATCGCACACAATAAAAGCTTTCTCATTAACTAAAACGAATGTTATCAGCACAAATCAGAGCGCGGCCTTAACGCTTGTAAATCCACACGTTCGAATACCTTTATTTACCGATTTTATCAAATACACCGTTTCAATCGAAACCTCCAAAAAGATACCATCAGCATAATTAGCATCCCGTTCCACCGAATGCACCTACTATATTCACTATGAATTATGCTAATACGTTTTTCTCGTTCCACACGATTTTACCGCGAAATCCAATCCATCATGCACGTCCGTCTCTCAATTTGTCCTCTCGATTCGTCTGTTTCCCGTTTCCACGTTAATGCGCCCGTGTGACATAAGGTGCACGTTCGTAAATCAGCGCAAGAAAAATCAGACTTTTAAAGAAACGGTCGCGAGCCGGGTTCTTTAATGCCTGAAAGCCAGGGCGATACGATATGACAAGGATTTACTGCGCGGAAACTGAAAAGGTGAAGTGATACGTGCGATGGTTCTCATGAATGTTGCACGAGTGTTTGGATCACGGTAGCGCCCGGTATCGTGCCACGGGGATTATTAGCATATCGAAAATATCATTCGTACTCGCGTCTGTTTCCCTTTACACTGATTGCAGCCGCTATTTTATCCTTTGCTGCGACGCCATCTTCCCGACACTTTGAATAACAGCGTTACGTTGCTGCAATTTTTCAGCTTAAAGCTGATCAATCCTTCTAGGTCATGCAACATCGTTTGCTTCAAAGTAAATGGGCCAGGACTTTATTTCGTCATTTATATACTTCTTCAAATTTTCAGTACCTTACTTTTGGAGGTTTCTGCAGAGTTAAAACGTGATACATGAAATTTATATTGAAACTTTTATATGATCAACTTTTTTTGTATATGAAGTATTAAACTACAAGTGTATAACATAATTTATTACTAAACAAGTGTATAATGCATTCATACACATGTATCAAAGGATACGCGGTAACGATACGCTTGTTCACGCTCGAGCGTCACTCGAATCTGTCACTACCCAGGCGTTTTTCCTTAATAACTCAAAAACTATGCTTCAGACAGCATTTTGGTAAAGGAAAATCTTGTTCAGAATGACGTTCCCAACCATCCTCTGAAGTTATAACCCCCGACCACCCTGTATGTCCAATAAACCACCCCAAATATTACCTCAAGTATGATGTACCTATAACACCATAAGTTCCTAAATTCAGTAAACTAAAAAATCAGACTATTTAAAGCGTTACAAATCCTGTAAAAAGTGTAACCCGCATAAAAGTTCCATCAGCGATATTCGCAAAAGCGCGTAGCAATTTTCAGAAAATAAAATACAGAGCCTAAAACGGTGGTAGAATTTAATCTAACAAAATTTCCCTCTGAACTTCAACAGCTCATAAAACACGGTTGCCTACAACGTCACAGTTCAGTCTCATTCTACGCAGACTGCATCCTGTATGTACTTATCCCCGCGTACATTCTTGTATCCGTGTATATACGTTGTACATACGTGTGTAGCCCAGAAAATATATTTTCACCGTGACTCGTAAATTTCGTGCGGATAAACAGACGACTGTTTGCAGGGTCGTGAGCTCGACAACGCGGTACAAATGCGAAATTCCTAGCTGCCTCGTTCCGGAATCATCTTCATCGCGAATTTCACCGTTCGAGTAAGCGAAAGAAATTGTTTCGGTTGAATCGACTCCCCACTTAACCGCGGTTAGTTACGTCACGCGACAGACGGGGTCGATCCCCTCGAATATCGCTTCTAATTAATTGATATGGCGTTAATTATCGGATACAAAGAGTATTAATTTATTGTTCGTCTGGTTCATTGGACTGTTTGCGTAATTAGTTGGCTGCCACGCGACGCGTGAAACACCGTGCTGCGGATAATCAAGCGAAACTTCCTACCCGTATTTGATCCTGTGTACGACACTTTCGAACCTTGATACTTTTCCACGTACGATTCAATTTCTCGTTATAGTCTTAATTGTACACATTCTGTAAATTTACGCTTGTCATGGATTCTTGGATTTTATTTGTTGATCATTGCAATCTTTTGGTCTTACAATTCATATTATAGCAACCTTACAAGTTTTTAGCGATGGGTTACTTCATATTTATAGTTTCAACCCTTTGTAAGACCCAAGGAGTCTAGCATCTTCTAATTTGTCACATGGGGAGCCTTGATCTTAGAGTCTACTCGTACTGTGCTATTCTAATAAATTAAGCTACCAAATACGAAGTTACTACGAATTGAATTTTGAATACAAATCAACGTGCAAATGGCGCACCGTTGCTCAGCGAAAGATACCTCCAGAGCGACGTAAACGCAACCATTAGGATTATGTCATTCCAAGATCGATACAGACATGTCAATTTCGGATTCATTTGAATTGGATTTACCTCGAGATTCATGGACGGACAGTCAGTCATTGGTTGCATCTCCTGGTTCCCGTAATTATCCCTGTTAGAATCTCAATCAGAGATCCTCTTAGGATTATGGATGCAATGCACTTATGACATATCGGACCATACAAAATGCATATCGCAAGAATATTAACTGGGGAGATACATAGCTTAGTATTTCACGTCTGGTATTTACTAAACAGCTCTAAAATGATTAATGTTACTTTATAGAATAGTAAAGGAACATATTTTGTGTTGTTTTTAGTATTTTATTTGTATTGTATCTCATAGGTACCTCATAGGTAAAAATGACTCACAGGTTACAAAATTTATAGGTTAGAAAACTATTACTACAATTTTAAAATGAAACAAACTATATAATAATTGTATTTTATAATCTGTACATAATATATGAAAATAAAATGAATTCCTATAAGTTGTATGATATAGGTTATAAAATTTATAGGTTAGAAACTGTTGGTGCAATTTTTAAATTAATAATGAACATTGCTCTAATAATTGCACCTTGCAATTCATAAATTATATTTCTAAATAGAAGACATTTTTAAAAATCATATATTATAGGTTAAAAAAGTTTCTTAAAAAGTTGTTTAATTTTTAACAACCATATATTATAGGTTAAAGAAGTTACTTAAAAAGTTGGTCAAAAAAATTATTTAATTTTTAAAAATCAAATATTATAGGTTAAAAATGTTTCTTAAAAAGTTGGATGTTGATAGAAATTATATAATATAGGTTAGAAACTGTTGGTACAATTTTAAAATTAATAATGAACATTGCTTTAACAATTGCACCTTGCAATTCATAAATTATATTTCTAAATAGAAGACATTGATAGAAATTATATAATATAGGTTAGAAACTGTTGGTACAATTTTAAAATTAATAATGAACATTGCTCTAACAATTGCACCTTGCAATTCATAAATTATATTTCTAAATAGAATTCATTTTTAAAAATCATATATTATAGGTTAAAAAAGTTTCTTAAAAAGTTGGTCAAAAAAGTTGTTTAATTTTTAACAATCATATATTATAGGTTAAAGAAGTTACTTAAAAAGTTGGTCAAAAAAATTATTTAATTTTTAAAAATCAAATATTATAGGTTAAAAATGTTTCTTAAAAAGTTGGTCAAAAAAGTTGCTTAATTTTTAAAAATCACATATTATAGGTTAAAAAAGTTTCTTAAAAAGTTGTTTAATTTTTAAAAATCATATGTTATAGGTTAAAAAAGTTTCTTAAAAACTTGGTCAAAAAAATTGTTTAATTTTTAAAAATCATATATTATAGGTTAAAAAAGTTTCTTAAAAAGTTGTTTAATTTTTAACAACCATATATTATAGGTTAAAGAAGTTACTTAAAAAGTTGGTCAAAAAAGTTATTTAATTTTTAAAAATGATATATTATAGGTTAAAAAAGTTTCTCAAAAACTTTGTCAAAAAAGTTGTTTAATTTTAAAGGAAATCAAGTGTAAATAATTCAGTAAATAATTGAGTGTATAAATATAGACAACGTTGAAGTACTCGATTCGAATTATGGATCACCACGACACAAAGGAACAAAAGCCGGAAGCACGCATCCTAAACGTCAGATAAATTTCTCTTAAACACTATCTTCCGCTACATTAATAATTTATAAAACACCTTAAGCTTCGGTGTTAGGTGCGTCATGCATGATTCATCCGCGAGGAAAGCTTCTTCGCGAGGTCTACAAAGGGTGGTTCGTCTAGGGTGAGATTAAAACGCGGCCAGGCTAATGATCCAAGAAAGCGAGAATTAAAATGAGAACCGAGAGAAAGGCAAAATTAAAAGCGAAAAAGGGCGATGATATTCTACAATTGTCCGTTTTGCTGTCTCTCAAGTATCATAAGATTTTTTTATTAACGCCATTCTTCCTTTCCGGATAAAAAGAACGAATTTTAATAATTATCGAAGTATCGGTTCTCCTTTAACTTTCTTATAAATGTACTTTTGAACAAGGGATGTTTTATCCGTAATAAGATTTTTTTATTAACGCCATTCTTCCTTTCCGAATACAAAGAACCAATTTTAATAATTATCGAAGTATCGGTTCTCCTTTAACGTTCTTATAAATGTACTTTTGAACAAGGGATGTTTTATCCGAGCGAAAAATGCAAGAAATTTCACCAATTCATCTCTGTCGAAAGGTTAACTTTCTAACGAAGACGAGCTTCTCCGTACTTGAATTAACCAGTTTTCTCGTCGCCCTTTAATTAATTATTCTTGTTAACCCCGGTCTTTTTCTGTTTGTCCTTTCGACGTCAATCACCCTTGTTTATTGGCCGTCCTCAACTTTATTATCCTTTTCTTGCAGCGTCACTTTGCGACGTGGTCTTCAACAGTGACTCGACGAAAACGGGAGTGGTCACGTCGCCGGGATATCCGAATCCTTATCCACCGAGGACACACTGTACATACGATTTTCAAGGACGGGGCAAGGAACGGGTCCAAGTGGTGTTTCAGGATTTGAACTTGTACCACACCTCCAACGGAGCGAACGAGTAAGTTTTATTCATTTTTTTTTATAAGTGTTCTTTCGGTAATTTGATATCTGAAACGTGATACTTTGTAAATTGATATTACCTTGAACATATGTATACATGTGTGTATGTATGTATCATATGTGTAATGTAACATTATGTTGAACATATGTGTGCATATGTGTAATGTATCATTACCTTGAACATATGTGTACATATGTGTAATGTACCATATTACCTTGAACATATGTATGCATATGTATAATGTATCATATTACCTTGAACATATGTATACATATGTGTATGAATGTATCATATTACCTCGAACATATGTATACATACGTACGTGTATGTATAATCATATGTGTAACATATGATATTACCTTGAACATATGATACATATGTGTATGAATGTATCATATTACCTTGAAAATATGTATACATATGTGTACATATGTATCATATATCAATGTATGATGTTACCTTGAACATATGTATACATATGCACGTGTATGTATAATCATATGTGTAACATGTGATATTACCTTGAACATATGTATACATATGTATCTACATGTATGTATTACACACGTAAAATATAACCTTGAATATCCAAATGAATAACTAACAAAATGAAGACCCAAGTCTGACAAAACCTACTACCTCGAATATTAAAATAAATGACTAATAAAATGAAGAAACAAATCTGACGAAGACACGCATCGTTAAATAAATAGGATACATGTATTATACAGAAATCCGTGAAAAAAAGTCCGTCTAAAATCTCTTGGCCAACTTGAACACAGTGTTCACCCTTAAGGGGACTCACCCCGTTGTGCAAACACTCATAACCACCACTTGGCTCCAGCGGCGTTCGTATTTCTAAAATCTTCACTTTTCAAACATCGTACATTTCACTTCCACCCTGTCTCCGGAGAGAAATCATTTCTCCTGCTTATAATGTAAGAGGACACAGCGAAATCCACGAAACGGAATGAAAATTGATTGTACGGACCTGAATGAAATACTGAATAACGCAAATATTGAAGAAATCTGGCAGGTTGAAATAAGCATATTTCAACGGGGGAGAATTAAATAGTTATTTCGTTTCAATTTTTGCGCCTGGGAAATCACTGTAATTGGATGAAAATAAACTGTGGGGGAACTCTTTTCTTACTTTGGAAGAATTTTATAGATGTTCTAGGTGGAGGGGGTCAAATTTGAAATTTTGGGGATTTTGGGAATTTGGGGATTTGAGGATTTGGGAATTTTGGGATTTGGGGGATTTGAGATTTGGGGGATTTGGGATTTGGGGGATTTGGGGGATTTGGGATTTGGGACGCGTGGAATTTGGAACGCGTGGGATTTGGGACGCATGGGGTTTGGGACGCGTGGGATATTGCACGCGTGGAATTTGGGACGCGTATGATTTGGGACGCGTGGGATTTGGGACGCGTGGGATTTGGAACGCGTGGGAGATTTGGGATTTGGGAGATTTGGGATTTGGGAGATTTGGGATTTGGGAGATTTGGGATTTGGGAGATTTGGGATTTGGGAGATTTGGGATTTGGGAGATTTGGGATTTGGGAGATTTGGGATTTGGGACGCGTAGGATTTGGGACGCGTGGGATTTGGGAGATTTGGGATTTGGGACGCGTGGGATTTGGGACGCTTGGGATTTGGGAGATTTGGGATTTGGGAGATTTGGGATTTGGGAGATTTGGGATTTGGGAGATTTGGGATTTGGGAGATTTGGGATTTGGGAGATTTGGGATTTGGGAGATTTGGGATTTGGGAGATTTGGGATTTGGGAGATTTGGGATTTGGAATTTCGAACGCGTGGGATTTGGGACGCGTGGAATTTGGAACGCGTGGGATTTGACATATGTGGGATTTGGGGTTATGTGGGATTTGGGGACATGTGGAATTTGGGGAATTTAGGATTTGAGGCAATTGGGATTTGGTGAATTTGGGATTTGGGGAATTTGGAAACTTTGGAATTTTGTGAAATTAGAGGCTTGAAAATCCTACTGATTTTTGAACATACAATTTCTTACACCTAAGAACTTACAAACTTAAAAATTTTAAAATTAAGAAAATGTTTTTATATATCTTTTTAACAATTGAATCTCGCATTCAACGAGGTATCTTTGATGATACAATGACTTCTCGTCAGCTTTAAAAGTACGCGTGTTTTATATCCCCAATCTCTTTCTCGTTCATTCAATCAATTATAATTTGCCGCCAGTGATCGTAGAATGTACGATTAAAAGCGAATTGAATTACTTTATCGAGCATCGAGGCGTTCCGTAACGCTTCATATCTTCTAATTAATCAATCGTCAGGATTCCTTTAATCAGTCAATATGAACGAGACAATGATCGAATTAAATAATTTAGTGACTGTGAAAATGAGAGGCCGGCGAATTAATTATACGATCTTTTTTTTCTACCGATCTTTGGTTTCGCGTTTTGTAACGCTCTTTGCGTTTGAATTTCCCGCTATTTTTACATGTAATGGCGGTGAGTGTAAGTCATTTTCATGTTTTAATATTTACAGACTTTTAACTTTTTATTACTTCCACTTTATAAATATTTAAAATTTTCTAACTGAGGTGAATTGGTAAAATTGAAATTATTTTTTAATTTACAAATTTCAAATTTGTTGAATTATTAAATTTCCAAACTAAAAAATCCCTATATTCGAAATGAAATAATAACGTTAAATAAAGAAATAAAAGGCCCCAGCAGGAATTTATAAAGTTTTGATACGAAGGTTCTTGCAGAAAATTAAAAAGCTGTCTGCGATTGTTATACAAGTTCCACGCCGAAGTTCAACAATTTTCATCAAACGAATCCTTAGAAAGAAGCTTAAATAAAGCGATGGAAACAAAGCTGAGCCGAATAACGATACCTGCCTGGAAAGTTAATGAAACTTTCCCTTAAAATAAAATGTACAGAATTAATTAATTAAACGAACGTCCGTCTCGTATTGCTTGCAGCGTGTTCGAGTGAAATAAAGTTACAAACTTTCCGATCGATAAAAACGTCGTAAGCTTCCGTTTACCGTCTCGAAAATTGTTTCCCGATATTTTGTGTATCGGTTCGACCGGAAAAAAAGTACACGTTTGTCAATTCTCGCTTTCGGGACTGTCTCTTCGTGTTCTCTTCGCAGCTGAACGGTGTGCACGTGTGACGTGTGAAATGACGCGTGAACAATTTTGTGTAGAAAAATTGTTTAGGATGGTTGAATCATTTTTTTACGATTGCTGATTGTATGATTGATGAAACATGTAATTAATAATGTGTGTAATAATAATTGTAATATATAATGTGACATGCAATGTAACATGTATAACATCATATAATATAACATGCAATATAACATGAACAATAACATTTATTATAACATGAACAATAATATGTAATATAACATGTGTAACAACATATAATGTAACATGCAATATAACATGTATAATAACATATAATATAACATGCAATATAACATGAACAATAACATGCATTATAACATGGACAATAATATGCAATATAACATGTATAACAACATATAATGTGACATGCAATATAACATGTATAATAACATATAATATAACATGCAATATAACATGAACAATAATATGCAATATAATATGTATAACAACATATAATTTAACATGCAATATAACATCAACAATAACATGCAATATAACATGTATAATAACATGCAATATAACACGTTTAATAACATGTAATATAACATGCAATATAGCATGAATAATGACATGCAATATAACATGCAATATAACATGAATATGAACATGCAATATAACATGAATATTAACATGCAATATAACATGCAGTATAACATGAATAATAACATGCAATGTAACCTGCAATATAACATGCAGTATAACATGAATAATAACATGCAATGTAACATGCAATATAACATGAATAATACCATGCAATATACCATAAATAATAACATGCAATACAACATGATTAATAACATATACCATAACATGCAATATAACAAGTAACACAACATTAATAACCCTATTAAAGTGCATTATACTACCACAATATTCTACCTCAATTGCTCATCTAAATTTATTACATCTACCCTCACATAATTTGTATAATCTTGCCAATCTTAAATCAAGCAAACTTCACCACAACTTCTCCCCCGTAGAATGCAAAACTTCCATTTGCATACGCACATAGGTACACGAATTATGTAATTCCCTTCTGCTTACCGCGTATGAACCCAGTAATCCAATATGCTCGACTTAACTAACTATTGTCGTAGATCTAACTAGACTTCGTTAACCGTCACCTTTAAGGGATAGTTCAGATTTCGAACAGAGTTGTACGTGACTTTTCACAAAGTTACTATCTAATTGAAAGCTTTTGGCAAAGGTGAATCACGTTCATAAATTTGTCTGTAAGGGAGAAATCGATTCTTCATTTTACTTTGCTTCTTTGGGAAATTTTGAAGATTTGTGTATTTAAAATTCGTTTTAGAGTTTGTGGAATATTTGGAAAATTTTCTGTGTACAACAGTGACCTAGGATTTAATCTTAGAAAAATTGTATTTGAAGAGGTAAGAATAAGTACAAGTTTGGTAAAAATTTTTGAGTCAATTTTTAAAGAGAAATTATGGAAAATTGATAACAAATTTTCAAGAATAAAGTGTGACCTATTTGACAAAAATTTTTAGACCAATTTTCGAAAAAAAATTATGAAAAATTGATAACAAATTTTCAAGAATAAAGTGTGAACTATTTGACAAAAACTTTTAGACCAATTTTCGAAAAAAAAATTATGAAAAATTGATAACAAATTTTCAAGAATAAAGTGTGACCTATTTGACAAAAATTTTTAGACCAATTTTCGAAAAAAAATTATGAAAAATTGATAACAAATTTTCAAGAATAACCTGACCTCTTTTAATGTTATTCGAGTAATTTTAGAAGAGCAGATGTCACGAGTTGCCACGTAAACATCAATTTTAATTAAAGATAAAATTTGTAAAACTTCCTTGTGAGCTTATAAAACTTATTTTTGTACAATGTACACCAGGGAAATTTTGCACCCTCTTACTTCACCCTGGAACACTTCATTTCTGTTTTACTTAAAAATTTACATTAAAAATTATCTCCACATACTGCATTAAAATTTCTTTCATTTTTACTGCCACTAAAATTCTAAAAAGAATTACATTTCTCATGTTAACATCATATTCAACTAACCTCACTATAATCATATACTTTGCATAATTATATTTAAACAAATATAAATTGTGTACTATTAAATATACTCTCAACTTATCTCATTTTTCTTGCAACAGTTAATATTTTAATTTAAAATAAATCAACACTAAAATTGAAGCTAAATTTGCTGGGGTACTACCCCAATATTAAATTAGTTAAGTAATAAATTTTTTTGGTTTCAACGTATGATATATGAATTTCAGACCTAACTTATAAAAGTGTTCGACATATAACTAAAGTTATAAAATAAAAGTTTGACAGTTAATGGTTGACGATAGCTCACCCAGTTATTTACCGAGCTGAACTGGTTGCACGGGGACGATGTTACGCATGATTATCTTGATTTTCCCGAAACGTAGAACAATTACGTGTTCAGAGAAACATTACTCGAGCAACCGCACGATGAAACATGCCAGCGGCAATTAAACAACGTTTAAGGTCAGGCACGTGGAAAATGAACGAGGAGATGACCAATCGCAATTGCTGTGTTGTCAGGAAAGCGTTATACCGAGATTCTCCGAATACTGTGGCTAAACGGGCATACCTTTTCGATTTATGCTATCGTACTTTAAAGATACGTATTGTGCAAATTGCTCGTGACGTGTAACGAAATTTCGTTAGGCTCTTGTTATTTCTAATTTTTGTATTTTTGTGTTATTTTGTGTTTCTGGAGTTTTTGAGAACGTGGTGAGGAATTTAGAAAATTAGGACTTGGAGAGTTTTGGTTGCTAGTTTAGAATTTGGGAAATTTAGAATTTGGGTGATTAGAATTCGGAAAATTTAGAAATTGAGAAAATATGGAATTTGGGAAATTTATAAATTGGGAAAATGTGGAATTTGGGAAATTTAGAAATTGGGAAAATATTGAATTTGGGAAATTTGGAAATTGGGAAAATATGGAATTTGGGAAATTTATAAATTGGGAAAATGTGGAATTTGGGAAATTTAGAAATTGGGAAAATATTGAATTTGGGAAATTTAGAAATTGGGAAAATATTGAATTTGGGAAATTTAGAAATTGGGAAAATATTGAATTTGGGAAATTTAGAAATTGGGAAAATATTGAATTTGGGAAATTTAGAAATTGGGAAAATATTGAATTTGGGAAATTTAGAAATTGGGAAAATATTGAATTTGGGAAATTTAGAAATTGGGAAAATATTGAATTTGGGAAATTTAGAAATTGGGAAAATATTGAATTTGGGAAATTTAGAAATTGGGAAAATATTGAATTTGGGAAATTTAGAAATTGGGAAAATATGGAATTTGGAAAATTTGGACATTGGGAAAATATGGAATTTGGGAAATTTATAAATTGGGAAAATGTGGAATTTGGGAAATTTAGAAATTGGGAAAATATTGAATTTGGGAAATTTAGAAATTGGGAAAATATGGAATTTGGAAAATTTGGACATTGGGAAAATATGGAATTTGGGAAATTTATAAATTGGGAAAATGTGGAATTTGGGAAATTTAGAAATTGGGAAAATATTGAATTTGGGAAATTTAGAAATTGGGAAAATATGGAATTTGGAAAATTTGGACATTGGGAAAATATGGAATTTGGGAAATTTATAAATTGGGAAAATGTGGAATTTGGGAAATTTAGAAATTGGGAAAATATTGAATTTGGGAAATTTAGAAATTGGGAAAATATGGAATTTGGAAAATTTGGACATTGGGAAAATATGGAATTTGGGAAATTTATAAATTGGGAAAATGTGGAATTTGGGAAATTTAGAAATTGGGAAAATATTGAATTTGGGAAATTTAGAAATTGGGAAAATATGGAATTTGGAAAATTTGGACATTGGGAAAATATGGAATTTGGGAAATTTATAAATTGGGAAAATGTGGAATTTGGGAAATTTAGAAATTGGGAAAATATTGAATTTGGGAAATTTAGAAATTGGGAAAATATGGAATTTGGAAAATTTGGACATTGGGAAAATATGGAATTTGGGAATTTTAGAAATTGGGAAAATATGGAATCTGGGAAATTTAAAAATTGGGAAAATATGGAATTTGGGAAATTTAGAAATTGGGAAAATATGGAATCTAGGAAATTTAGAAATTGGGAAAATATGGGATTTGGGAAGTGTGCGTCACAACTGCGTCACGAGAGTGTCAGTGTGTCACGAATGCGTCACGAATGCGTCACGAATGCGTCACGAATGCGTCTCGAATGCGTCACGAGTCAAGTGCGACATTAGTGCGTCACGAGTGCGTCACGAATACTTCACGAATTAAGTGCGTTATGACTGCGTCACGAGTGCGTCATGAGTGCGTCACGAGTGCGTCACGAGTCGAGTTTAGAAATTCGGAAAATTTAGAAACTTGAGAAATTTGAAATTTGGAAAATTTGTAAATTTCCCACCATTCTCCAATTGTCCAAATTTCATCCAAACCATTAAAAACTACAAATTAAATAAAAAAAATAAAATTTCATATTCCACTAAACCCCATCTCAGAATCTCATCAATTTAATTTCCATAAGACTTGAACAAGCTTCCAATCGCTCTACAACTCCCGCAGACAATTACAAATCACAAACTCGTTTGTAAAAATCGAATAGTAACTTTCAATAAAGCGCAAAAAGTTTCATCCATAAATCGGATCTCAGTCCTTTAAATTCATGGAAACGAAATAATGAATCCGATATCTTTTCATCGTGCGACAACATTAAATGAAATGTGTAATGGAAAGCCGAGATTTATCGTTAAAACAATCGTATCAACAACGAATCAGTGTACACTGTCTATTTACATTCTTTAATTACGTTCCGTTGAAATTTCCGTGCGATTAAAACTCGCATCGGGCTATATCGCTGCCCGGACGAAACGAACTTCACAGAGATATTCCCCGGTGCGATTTGCTTGTCTCTAAAATCGTGAAAATACATTCGACCGTTCAATTTTTTCACAATTTCATTATTTCGCGATCGGATTTCGTTGCGTACACGCATTGTGAAGGGAATTATGCATTCGACAACAAACCAATTCCGCGTTCATAAAATATTCATACATGTTTTTGATCCTTTATTATTGTTCGAGTGATAAACATTTTTCAAAATAATTAATGTTTCGTTGCTGGATCAAATTCGTTTCACCATCTTCAATTACTCTGTTTCGTAAAATATTATTTCGTTGGATTAATTTAATTCGAATATTCAAATATTTTTGACAACACTGCAGAAATTTTAGTAATTAACTCTTCTAATTATATGACAAACCAGTAAAAAATTGAATATGTTGTACCCTTATGGCACGCTGCTCTTTGAAGCACATTTTAAATAAAAATAAACCAGCAAGCTAAGCAGAGAATTTTTAATATAAAATATGTAGGAAAACCTCTTTATTATTTAACATAAAAGCGAGTTGAGCGCTGGGTTAAAATCAACACACAAGTTATGAACATAACCTTAAAAAATACCCTTTAACTTCATTTACTTTTTGTACTTCTTTACTTAACAAGTTTTAATTTAATTATTAATCTTATTATTGAATTTATATTCTTGTTTATTTATTTCATTTTGTAAAAACCAGAGCTATTTGATATTAACCTCGTGACCTACAATTTCCTCGACAGTTACGTCAGTTCCAATCATTATAAGGATATTTTAAATTCATAGGATTTTGAATGTGCAAATTATAGTTGGTATTAAATTTCAAAGCCAGACACAGTGCAAATACGATTTAGGTTTATTGTCTTTGGAATGTAATGTGCGTCACAAGTGCATCACGAGTGTGTCATGGTGCGTCATAGTGCGTCACGAGTGTATCATGAGTGCGTCTCGAATGCGTCATAAGTGCGTCATCAGTACGTTGCGAAGGCACCACGAATGCGTCATGATTGCGTTACGAGTGCGTCATGATTGCGTTACGAGTGCGTCATGTTTGCGTCACGAGTCAATTGCGTCATGAGTGCGTCACGGGAAATATGGAATTTGAGAAATTTAGAATCTGGGAAATTTAGATATTGGGTCAATTAGAATTTGGGAAATTTAGAATTTGGATGATTAGAATTTGGGAATTTTAGAAATTGGGAAAATATGGAATTCGGGAAATTTAGAAATTGCATGATTCGAATTTGGGAAATTTAGAAATTGGGAAAATATGGAATTTGGGAAGTTTGGAATTTGGATGATTGGAATCTGGGAAATTTAGAAATTGGGTCATTTAGAATTTGGATGATTAGAATTTGGGAAATTTAGAAATTGGGAAAATATGGAATTTGGGAAATTTAGAAATTGGATGATTAAAATTTGGGTCATTTAGAATCTGAGAAATTTAGAAATTGGGTCATTTAGAATTTGGGAAATTTAAAATTTGAGAAATTTAGAATTGGGAAAATATGGAATTTGGGAAATGTGCGTTACAAGTGCGTCACGAGTGCGTCACGAGTACGTCACGAAAGCGTCATGAGTGTGTCACGAGTGCGTCACGAGTGCGTCATGAGTGCGTCATGAGTGCGTCATGAGTGCGTCACAAGTCAAGTATGTCACAAGTGCGTCACGAAAGTGTCATGAGTGTGTCACGAGTGCGTCATGAGTTCGTCACGAGTCAAGTATGTCACAAGTGCGTCACGAATACGCCACAAATGCGTCACAAGTGCGCCACAAATGCGTCACGAATGCCTCACAGTATTAATCAAAGGTCTAACAAAAATTAACTTGCTCAAACACCACCCCTCTTGCAATAATTTCACCACGTATTCCACAAGCCACAGTTAAAGGATTTAAACCACAGTTGAATATTTGAGACCTCGGTTAAAAAGTTCATAAAACCACATCCACGGTTAAAGAGTTAAAAAATTCTAGTGGAAAAATCCGACGAGATTGAATTTATAAACCGCATCCATAGTAAAAGAGTAAAAGCTTTGAAGAAATTCTGACAGATCCCACGTTACGAAATCCTTGCGTACGCAATGCAAATAATCGTTTTGGGAACACAGCACAAGTGAAATTGATCACAACTGTTCGTTCCCGTGCTTTTCACAAAAGGACAAGCAGCATTCCGATCGGAAACGTCCGATTCTCGTCGTCGGACAACGGCTACCGGTCGATCAATCGGCACACTAATGGCGGAATTCGGGTATACACCACTCGATGCACTCCGTGCAAATTGTATTTCAAGCAGAACTCAGGGATCGCGGTTGCCAAAATGTCTTTTGATAGCGTGTCGAACTGCGAACAATAATTTCTCCTAATACCGTTAATCAGTGAATATCGATAGCACGTGATACACAGGGCGGAAACCGTGTTCCTCCATTTTTTTTCCCTCTGCAATTGTCGATCGAAACTGTTCGAACTTCGGGTCCTCTTCACTTCGGAATTCGAAAATTTCAGCGTTTGTTAAGTGATTTAATCTCCATAAGAGGCGACGCGAGCCGGAAGGACGATTTCCAACTCGACAATTGAAGGCTGTACTTGCTACCATTCCCGCTCGCAATTTTCGTTGCTATGATTCAATTTACAACGAAAACACGATATAAAAGGCAATGATTTAATTTAGGACGTGTCACCTGTGCGGCTACGAACTTTGTTACCGGGTTACGTAGACAAAAATAACGCTGAAAGGTCACGTAACTGTGGCTCGACGATTTTATTTAAAAACTGTGGCAAAAATATGGAAATACTCTTTTCATATTGTATTTGAGTACTGAAATTTAATTTATATAACCACCGTTTTGCAAATTTGTTGTAATTATTGTAATTACGTGTAGGTTGCGTTTGAATTTCGCGCCCGTTTACGCGTAATGGCGGCAGCGTCAGTGCTTAAGTTAACCGCTTGACATTTTTATGAAGGTTATTCAAACTTGTATGGCCTATTAGTTAAGTTTAATTAATAAATATAGCATCTAATTCGTAGCATTTATAATATAAAACATTCAGTTAATAAATTTAACATATGATTTAAATTAATAGATGTAATAAATGTGGCGCGTCTTACTATAAGATGGCGTCTAAGCACCATCTGTTACATATGCACACAAAGAACGACACTGTATTTATCCTTCGAAATTACAGGTTCATGAAATAAATTAAAATTAAAAATTGCATACCAAGTCTCCTTTACCTAAATAATTTCCAGTACCAACCTAAGGGTTAAAACAGAATATTTCACCACGTTAATTCGCCACAGAGTTAAATATATTTCAGTGTCTCGTGTCCGCGTTGCATTATTTTCAGGTTATCTGTTCCCATAATCTGACACTTTGCGGTCGCCCGTTAACAAGCGAACGTACAATTTTCGTGGTGGCACGAACGAATCGACATAAAGAATATTATTGCGTGTTCGTTCGTGTGGCGTTCAGCGTGTCTATGTGGCCGGAATGAATACTCGAGCGGTAACACGAATGTTAACATACGTGTGCAGCGCTCGAGGAAAATTTCGACCAATCCACTCGGGTGATTGGAAGGAAACTGGCCAGGAAAATCAGATGTCGGTCGCGGCCTCCCCACCGCGACTATTCACTGAAATCTCCTGCTGCATTTGAATGCATTCGCTACGCTGGATGCATACGCGCCACGTAACACCACTTGACGGTGTATTTCCTTTTTTTTTTTTTGATCCAAAATTTCTCTTGTGTGACTTTTCGTGACATGAACTTGGTTGACATGGGGAACTTGGTTGACGAGATGTTTACGGATTTTGGGGTTGATAATTTTATGGGGAATGTGTGCAGCTCTCCCACAAGATGGCGCGTGGACAGTAAGTAAAAGTCCATCAGACTTCTAACATTTCGACAAATGTAAATAATGATGACGACTGCTGAATGCAATCAGGGTTGTAAAAATTTAAAAATGTGGATACTTAAAAAAATAGAAAACTTGAGAATATAAATATGCAAAAATGTGCAAATTCATCTTCTGAAAATTAGCAAACATATTCAATACTGTATATCTGAAAATCCTCGAAGAATCAACTAATTCCACCGTCGAATTAAATTTAATCCTTCAACCGAACGTAACTAAATAAACTCTATAAACGAACCTAACTCCACAAACAAACTAAACTCCAAATTCTAATCTCCACTTTAAAATATGATCCTCCAATAATCATTCTCCAGTTTGCAAACTTTCGATTGAATTTATTCCCGTTTCGAAATAACGTGTCCGTAAAAGTCTCCGTCCAGTAACCACGTTTCAGATAGAAAGCCAAAAAGAAAATAAAGCAAAAGAAGTTACTGTTCCGTCGCGAAGGTTGGACCCGTGACACGTCTGTTTCTTTCCGTCTGGCCGAATCGTTTCTCGCATGGCGTGTAACATATTCAATGGGAAAACTTTTCATCTCGTCGACAAAGGACGCCACACCTAAGGGACCATCGTCTATTTCCATTCGCTGTTGATTTCTCTTCCCGTTAGAAACACAGAAATCAAGATGCATTTTCCATTCGACAGGCTGGCCACGCGTTCTGCAATTTTATATTCAATCCCCGTCTGCGACGCTAACTTCCGGCAATAACGGGAGGACCCTTTCAACTTTCTTTGATCGTGTTTGATTCGACCCTTTTACGTTCCGACCAATTCATTTTTAATATCCCGCGTTTAACCCGGTATTTATTCCATCTAAGAAATTCTATTAAAAAAATTCTTGGGTCATAAACCACTTGATAAATAATAAAATTAAAGAAGAATACCTTCATTGTAACATCAATGATAAGTAAATTGCGTTACCGACAGAGTCGTCCGATCGGTAAAAAATGGCGTCTAATAAGACTCCGTAAGTAAAACCTTATAAATTGATTTTCGTGAAAATTCGTAAACCTATGGGTGTTAATGCATGAAAAATATATTCTTGCCACGCTAAATTTGATTTAAATAATAATTTGGAGAGGTAACGCATTGATATTAAAGTTAGAGGAGGAATTTATTTCGTGAGGCGATGAATTAGTGGCCGATCAAGACCAACTTCCTTAACGTTTTATAGCACTTGAATGTTTTATTCTCCTCGTTGTTCTTCGCTTCTTCCACTCATTATCCTCCCGTTTCTTGTATCCCGTTTTGCCGCTATCTCTCTCGTCGCCGGTTTTTTCGCCGACGCCAGAAATATTGCGCTCTTGATGCTGGATGTACCGAGGGCCCGGGAACTTCGTTTTTAGAATTAATGGAGACCTTTTTTCCGGGGGCCCCGTTAAAAATTGCCCGACGCGGCGACTCCCGGAAAGTTTCGGAAGTTCGGGAAAAGGTCGAAACTGGGACGACGGGATTATTTGATTTTCGAGATGAGTTTCCTGCACGAGCTGTGCATTAGCGAATGAAAATGCTCATACTTTTTGGAATATAAAGTTCGTAAGATGTGCAGAGGATCGTCCTGTTACTCCATTATGGCCGCCATTATAAGCGTTCGCTTTCTCAGCGAAATATCGAGGCAAGTTTCTCGATTGCAGGATCAATAAGTCTTCGACAAGGAACTGCGAGGACGAGTATTTTATGAAAAATCGCGTAGCAGGATTTGAAGACTTATTGATTAAGTTTTCAAAGCGTTCTCGCTATATGGCACTCACGTCGGTCTTCCTTTAGGAACGAAGTCCCGTATTTCTTAATTGGCAGAGCGAATAGAAAAGATGAAAGGTGAGTGATCCGTGAAATTAGTCGAATTTGTTATCTTGAATTTGATGCCGTTAATTAATGCACCCCTGACGCTCATTACGCGCATACAAATCGCGTCGTTGAAAGGGGCAGAAAGCTGTGAATAATTCGTGCTGCGCGATATATCTTCGAATGCACTCGTTCTAACGACATGATAAATTCCCCGTCCCTAAAGGAACTTATACATCTTTTGTATCGTCTTTTTTGCCAGGGGGAGCCCGGCATTGCGCAACATTCGTACTTATTATAGCCGGTTCAACGATCCCGGTGGCGAGAGAAAATATTAGCGGTTCCTCGGGATACGACTGAAACCTGCTGCGATCACCAGACCGTTTTACTTTAACGAATTTACTGGCCGTTTCAGTTAACGTGAATATTATCCCCTTTGTTAGTGCAATTTTCCTAGCGATCAGCTGATTGCTGATTATACGCCAATTTCTACCTGTTACCCGATCGAACTGTGCTGACTGATGCGTTCATTAAGTCACGAAATTCTGTTAGGTTACTTTACTCGCTTTCAACTGGCGAACCGGGGGAAATAGGTTAGGAACACTTCTTGTTTAGTGTAATTGTTATTTGTATACATAATTGTAGTCGTACATTTTTGTACGTTCTTATGAACGGAGAGCAAGATTTTATAAAATGGCGCTGGCAGACATTTTTATTTCTGCTGCTTGATTATTCAAAATACCTAACATAGGTCAACGAAGTTTTTATTAACAAAATGATAAAAAATATTACATCTAACAGTCAAGTTAACTAATGCATTTAACAATAAAATTATTAAGGTAAACTCAACAATGTATTAAGTATACTAACCTAACCTAACCTAACAATGAAATGATTAAAAATACCCGACGTTATACCTTAACCTAACCTAACCTAATAATTAAATGATTAAAAATAACCTATGTTATACCCTAACTTAACCTAACCTAACAACGAAATGATTAAGAATACCGTATGTTGTACTCTAACCTAACCTAACATTATATTTAAATGATTAAAAATAATCTATGTTATACCCTAACTTAACCTAACCTAACAACGAAATGATTAAAAATACCGTATGTTGTACTCTAACCTAACCTAACCTAACAATTAAATGATTAAAAATACCCTATGTTACACCCTAACTTAACCTAACCTAACAACGAAGTGATTAAAAATACCGTATGTTGTACTCTAACCTAACCTAACCTAATAATTAAATGATTAAAAATACCCTATGTTACACCCTAACTTAACCTAACCTAATAATGAAATGATTAAAAATACCCTGTGGTATACCCTAACATAACCTAACCTAATAATTGAATGATTAAAAATACCCTATGTTGTACCCTAATTTAACCTAACCTAACAACGAAATGATTAAAAATACCTTATGTTGTGCCCTAACCTAACCTAACAATAAAATTATTAAGAACACTAAGTCTAACAATGAAATGATTAAAAATACACTATGTTATGGTTTAGAAATCCAAATTTGTCAACTTGTCATAAGTCTAAATATAAAATTGTCGAGTTCACAAGCGTAAATTCTCAGCGCTTCTCAGGCCATATAACATAATAAAAGTAAATATCCCTCAACCGAAACATAAAAGCAGTCGTAATATAAATCTAAGTATAAATTTTGGTAGTAGTCTGCCTTAAAGCGACCTCCATGTTCGGCGATAGCTCGTCCATCTACGGCAATATACGAGTGGCACCGAACGGTACTCGGCATTGCGAATGCATATGAAAAAGATCGATCGAACAACGGCAACGTTCTGTTTCGGCAACGTATCGAAAAGCAATTTGTACACAGAACTCTGCCGGAGTACTTTAAAATATTGCTCCTGTTTACACTTGTTCTGACGGGATGGCGGCATTTCTCTCGGAAATCGGAAGTTCACGGCACGCACCGGTCGTATTCGAAACGCGAAAACGAAGATCGAACTTTATCAATTAAAGCCGATACGCTCGTTCCGAAGAACTTGCCAACTTTATATGATACGGAGAAACTGAGAAATAAAGTTTCTAATGGAAAATAACTTCAGCTGTTATGACTTTAAATCTTCTATAGTTAACTTCTGTTAAGTACAGCTTTTACGAACGTTGTTCTTTTTTTATTATTTTGTGTTATAAAATCTTATGACTGTTTAAGTACAACAGTTAATGTATTATAGTGTAGCAGTTTTAGTGTATTATTTCTTAAAGTAATGCTTTAGTAAGCTTCAAGCGATGCGTAAGTCTTCGGCCATTTTGAGTCTTCGGCCATTTTGAAGCTCCGGGCGGGAAAATTCAAATCTGTTTGTGTGACAATTTTTGTTTTAGTATTCTTTTCGAATTTTTTCAATAAAGTATCAAGACAAATATTCTTAATATGAAATACTGAAGTTAAATTTCTTATATTATTATTAATTTTACTTTATTTATTGTAATATATAAATAAATTATTGTTTCAGTTTGTGTTTGATGAAAGTATAGGTTAAATGGTGATTCGTAAATGAATATATTTGCTTTAAAATTTAAAAATTCCATAATCTTAGAATTCCAAGATGTCAAAGTTCCACAAATTCCCAAAAGGAAATAAAGCAATACTGTGGCTTTCAGGTGTTTTTCGCAAACCACTATTCGAACTTGTGTGCAGTTTAGGTTAGTTGTACATGTTCCTAATTTTGGGAAAGCTGTTCCCGCAAGTACTAAAACCCATTACCGATTCGATACACTCGGATTCAGCGTATCGGATACGACTTTGTATCTCTGATACAATAGCGCTGAATCTAATTTGAATCTCGAACTTTGTGGAGAAATTAAATATTTTAAATTAAATATTTTAGTAAAATTAATTTGTTGCAATTTCAATTGTTTGAATGGAATTAGTATGGCATGAAAATAATATGAAATTAATAATAAACTAATTATTTATTTTATTAATCAGGAAATTAAAGATGAGTCAGCCGTCAATTATAAAAGTTTCCAAATTTTCTAACAAGCACAATATTAATTTTCTTCAATTTCGTCGAACAAATATTTACAACTTTAACTCTCAAAAGTTCATGCAATTTTTTTTCAATAAATACGCCGTATATTTGTAGCCTTCTCAGAAAAAATTCCGCATTTTCCTCCGAACTCCCAGGAAGTGAAATAATTTCCCGAGTAAATTCATCCGAGCAGAATATATCAAAGAATAAAAATTGTTATTATTAAAACAACCAATGAATCCACGTGGTTCCGTATTAACTGAAGCAAAAAGTGGAATATTTCGCGGACGGAAGCAGCTCGAGTTACTTTACGTTTAAAAGAATTTTCTCGCGTGCCACCCTCGTGTACGGCGAAGCGAAATGCGACAAGAACGTCGTTGGCACTTCTGAAGTTCATTTTTTCTTTCTTTCTTTTTTTTCATAATTCCAGGTGCGAAGGCGTGGACTCGTTAGTGGCGTACGTGCACATAGACAGGAAAAAGGAGAAAATAGATTCTTTCTGCGGCGAGAAGCCGTCACGGCCTATCATGAGTAACGGACCACGGCTTTCCTTGGAATTTCACGGCATCACGTCGTCTCGCCACTCCAGAGGTTTCAAGGCGGTGTACTCTTTCACTGAAAGTGAGTAGATCCTCTTTCTCTTGTATTCAACGTCTTCTTTAGTAATCTTACGATTATCGAGTCAATTATCTTTATGGCGAATGGGGAGTTAGACAAGATGGTCGATCGAATTCGACGGAAATGGAATCATTTCGTTTTCTATTATATTTGGTGCTTTCTTTGTTAAATTTATAGGATTCTATTTTTTCTTATAGATTGTTAGTTTGTTAATTTTATAGAATTTCACTTTTTCTTATAGATAGCGTTAGTTTGTTAATTTAACAAAATTCCACTTTTTCTTACAGCTAGCATTAGTTTGTTAATTTTACAAAATTCCCATTTTTCTTACAGCTAGCGTTAGTTTATTAATTTAACAAAATTCCACTCTTTCTTATAGCTAGTGTTAGTTTGTTAATTTTACAAAATTCCACTTTTTCTTATAGCTAACGTTAGTTTGTTAATTTTATGATGATCGAGTCAATTGTGCTTACGTCAGCTACCGCCAGCTCGAACAAACATGGCGGACGTTCGAATTATCGAACGAAAATATAAATCATTTCATTAGCCATTATATTCAACATCTTATTTGTTAAACTTGCTATTCGTACAATTCTTACAATTCTTATAACTCTACTTTTCGTTATATTCAACGTCTTCATTAATTTTATGATTACCGAGTCAATTGCGCTTACGTCAGCTACCGCCATCTTGAACAAACATGGCGGACGTTCGAACTATCGAATGAAAATATAAATCAATTCATTAGCCATTATATTCAACATCTTCTTTGTTAAACTTGCAATTTGTACAGTTCTTACAATTATTATAACTCTACTTTTCCTTATATTCAACGTCTTCATTAATTTTATGATTATCGAGTCAATTGTGCTCACGTCAGCTACCGCCAGCTCGAACAAACATGGCGGACGATCGAATTATCGAACGAAAATAGAGTCATTACATTTTCCTCTTATATTTAATGTCTTCTTTAATTAAACTTAGGAATCTACAATTCTACATTTCCTTATATTCAAGGTTTTTATTAATTGTATAATTATCAAATTAATTGTATTACGACAGCCACCGTCAGTTTAAATATGACGGATCATGAAATTATCAAACGAAAGCCATCAAACCATTTCATTCAAACTATTACATAACAAAATTTCACAACAAATGTTTCATCTGCACTCTATATTTAATACAGCAGTTTCTCGTAATAATTCCATAAGAAATAATAACGATAATAATAATTGTACTTCATTTCACTGCTTCAGACTTCTACCACTACGAAACCAAAGATTTGAAATTTATCTAACCATACCGGAAATATTCGAAGGAATAATTTTAGTGAAATCGTTTCACGTTCCGATTGCTGTCCCTATCAGAAATTTTAATCGAGTTGCGCAATTACGATTTACACTCAGCTAGAAAATTGCGAAATTTAATGTTTTCATTTTGTGTAACAGAGTTCGTTCAATAATGAGTTTCCGCGTACGATTGCGCGTAATTATACAAGTTACGGGGTTTGTATAGAGGAACGAAAAGATGCTGCAAATGATGTACCAGAATATATGAATATTTTAATGATCGTTGCGTAATTAACGCGGCAATTCTGTAATTCGTATTTTCCCTCGTCGCATAATTTTTACTAACCGCCTTTTTTGCAATCTCCGAAATTAAACTTTTTATCTGTACATACGAGCGTTTCATAACGGCAGATTACACAGTGTGTTTGCAAAAGTAACATAACTTTTCAAATTTATGGAAAACTAGCGCCATGTATTATTAAAACATGTTATTTGAAAATAGTATAGCTCCCCAAAAAAATACAACAATCATTATTGGAATCGAGCAATGGATTGTAAACTTATAACGTGTAATGAACAAAACGAACCTTTTGTCACTGTGTCACAAAATGTGGTAGTTTGACGTATGGTAGTTCAACGAGTGGTAGTTCAACGCGTGGTAATTCGATGCGTAGTAATTCAACGCATGGTAATTCGACGCGTTATAATTCCACGCGTAATAATTCCACGCGTGATAATTCGACGCGTAGTAATTCCACGCGTGGTAATTCCACGCATAATAATTCCACGCGTGGTAGTTCGACGCGTAGTAATTCCACGCGTAGTAATTCCACGCGTGATAATTCGACGCGTAGTAATTCCACGCGTGGTAATTCCACGAGTAGTAATTCGACGCGTGGTAATTCCACGCGTAGTAATTCCACGCGTGGTAATTCGACGCGTGGTACTCTCAGCGTATGGTAATTCGATCTATAGTAATTCGACGTGTGGTAATTCGATACGTGGCTGTCTCAGCGCATGGTAATTCGATGCGTGGCTGTCTCAGCGCATGGTAATTCGATGCGTGGTAGTCTCAGCGCGTGGTAATTAGATCCATAGTAATTCGACGCGTGGAAATTCGATACGTAGGAATTCGGAGCGTGGGAATTCGATGCGCTAAGATTCGATGCGTGGTAATTCGATGCGTGGTAATTCGACACGTGGCAATTCGACACGTAGAAAATCAACGCTTAAGAATTCAATGCATAATAGTTTTATGACACTGTTACACAAGTCCAAGCAGCTGTGACAAGGTTTGAAACGATTCCGCAAAACGACATAAAAAAATCTATGTTAACGTTGTGTGAATCCCAGTGGTGAATCCCATATTGATGCGAATCTATTTTGAATAAAAAAATTAATTTTGACAAAGTAACTAATTCTTTTCCTTTTATTTAAGGAGTACCGATATTTTTACGACGAACTGTGTATATCAGAAAGAAGAATTTCATAATACTTTTTAGAAACGGAACTCGGCGATTCGATATTTTCTTCCTGTTTGTTCTTTCTATTTTCGTCGCTTTCTATTTCTTTTCCCTGTTTACTTTCCAAACTTTTTCTCGTCCGTTTTTCTCTTGTCCTTTCGTCTTCGATTTCATTATCCTTTCTGTTTTCACTTCATCTTTTTCTTCTTTTATCGTTCTTTAATTTCTGTCTTGTTTCGTTTTACACTTTCGTGCTTTCTTATGTAACATAATCCTCTGGCCACTTCTTGCCATGTTTTCTCGTTATTCATTTCTGTCACCTTCCCTCTCATTTTTCTCCATTTTTATGTCACCTTCTTTCACACCTGTTTCTTGTGCAGACTATTTTTCAACTTCGCGTTTTTCTGTGCTGTACCGCAATAATATCCTTAAGAGCTCATTCGCTTGAAAATTTCGCTTTGAATTTTATTTTCTTCTTGGGGAAGGGAAGTTTTTTGGGGTGCGAAATTTATAGTGGAGAAATTTAAAAGGGATTCTTATATTTAGGGGTATGAATTTTGTATTCAACTATTTTTGAATTTCGGAATTTGAGAATTTTGTTTTGACAAATTTTCAAATTTGGGGATTGTTGGATTGTAGAATTTGTAGAGTTTTAGATTCGTAGATTTTTAGATTTTTAAATTTTAAAGGGTTTGGATCTTTAGAGATTTAAATTTTTAGAGTTTTGAATTTTTAAATTTCTAGATTTCTAGAGGACTGGATTCTTAGATTTGTAGATTTGCAAATTTGTAAATTTCTAGATTTCTAGATTTGTACATGTCTATTTCCATACATATTTAGATTTCCATCTTTGTACATGTCTAACTTCACAAACTTCAGAACTTCTGAATGTTCAAATCCGTCAATAGCAAAACTCCCAAATTTCCACCTAAAAATTCTTCGACAAACTCCTCACTCTACCAACATATCTCTTGTATCTCCATTTCCGTTTATCCTCCGGCTCTCAGTTCCTCGACCTAAACACAGTAATCTTCGAATCCCCTCTTCCAAACAGGAAGAAACTTTTGGTATCAAAATGTTTCCGCATTCGAGCAGAATGTTCGCAACGGACTAAACTTGCAACCGGTATCTTAATCCCAACAATTTCTACTTTCCTTTTAAATTCGATTGTGTACGTTAATTTCTTTTGCACCAAAAACAAACTATCCTTATAAAATAGAATTTCCTTATAAAGAACAATAAAAATATAATATTCATACGGGACTTTGAATTTAACAGAACTTTGCTTGGTAAACTTTAAAGGCTTCACGAAGCAAGACAAAATTTTATTCAACCAAATTCATTATATGAAGATTTAATACATTTTTCTGAAATAAAATTGAGAATCTACAAAAAATTTTAATTTTAAAAATACAATTCTTTGTCAATTCTTAAAAATACAATTCTGTATCAATTTTAACAATAAAAAATGCAGTAGTTATTTAATTAATTTCTACGTTTGCGAACTGCTTTTAAAGTTCCACGAAACAGGATTATTTTTTTAAATAAAAAATCTGTTTTTATTTAACCCAATTCATTACGAAGATTTAATATCTTTTATTGAAATGAAATGCCCTAATAAAATGGAATTGTTCAATAACAAATATTGATTTTATATTCATTCGACTCCACTTTTTAATTAATATCAAATTGTGAACTGCTGTGAAAAATTCCATGATGCAGGCAAAAACATGTGTTTTTGTTTGACGAAATTCATGATGAAAATTTAATATCTGTTACTTAAAAGAAATTCCGTCATAATGTGCTGTTGTTCTCGTATTGATTTTACGCGTGGAGTATTCATATAGGAATAATTTTTAATTAAGATGTTTTTAAGGGTGTTTTAGAGGAAGAGTTTTTTAACACATATTCAAGTTCTCAAGGTTGTAATAGGTTTTTTATGTTTTTGGTTATTTCAATTTTCAAATTTCTAATAGGCAAATTTCTACTTTTATAAATATTCAAGCTTTGAAGGTTCTAGTAAGTAAATTTCTACTTTTCTGAATGTCCAAATTTTCAAATTTTCAATAGCACAAATTCCTACACTTCCAAATATCACAATTCTCACATTTCTACTCTTTCAAATTTTCAATAGCACAAATTTCTACACTTCCAAATATCACAATTTTCAAATTTCTACTCTTCCAAATTTTCATAAGCTAAAATTTCTACATTTCCAAACCTCCTTGAAATGGCAGGTAGCTAACGTGATTCTGAACAAGTTTTCCCTTTGCAAAAATGTGATTCGAAGCTTCGTTTTTGAGTTATTAAGGAAAAACACGGACCAATCAGAGCGCGAGGGCGTGCGCAAGCGCGAGAGCGACAGCGGGAGAGTCATGC
>NW_003797353.1:74072-98252 GCF_000220905.1 Megachile rotundata
GTCTCAGCGCATGGTANGTAATTCGACGCGTGGTAGTCTCAGCGTATGGTAATTCGATCCATAGTAATTCGACGCGTGGTAGTCTCAGCGCATGGTAATTCAATCCATAATAATTCGACGCGTGGAAATTCGATACGTAGGAATTCAGAGCGTAGAAATTCGATGCGCTAAGATTCGACGCGTTGAAATTCACATTTATTTATCCTAATAATATTGTGACCCAAACTATTACTGCAAATATTGTGTTCCAAAGAAACACCTCCATTTTTTTTCAAAACTACCCTCCACTATATCCCAAAAATCTGAACGTGAAAATCCCAGAAATAAACCGAAATCTCCCCGCTCGATAATATCGTAGAACCAGTTTGTCAAGTAGAAACTCCACCCCAAAAAAAGTTCGACTACTCGCAGAGAAACTTAATGGCTTTTGATTTGAAGGACGAACGTGCGCGCTATCTTGGAAATACCTCGAAATAGCTCGGTTATGAACGGGTCGAGCGCGTACGGCTTTTTCACAGACGATATCCAGCTTTGAAGTTTCCTGAGAGGATATCCTACCATAGCAATTAAAGCGAAACTTTTTATCGTTAGCCGTGCTTCGTTCGGCCCCGGTTGACTCTGCCCGAAGAACTTCGGCACCGCGGATTCTCTTTTCTGTCCTTGTGAATGGCACGAAATCCGTTTGTTCGCGTTTCAATTGCGCGATAATAGGAGCTTCGTCTACTTCACAGAACTTGCACGAACAATACACCACTTACACAACCGTCGGAGCTAACATGGCAAACTTGCCTCTTAAAATTAACACGGATGCTTCTTGCTACGTTTCCGATCTATGGACAACTTTTAGTCTTTTGGAACATAGGAAGAAATGGGCTGGGTCTGAATATAGGGATGATTGAGGTATTGAGGGGATTTTAGGGGATTCTGTTATGAAAGGATTATTTGATGTCGAGAAGAGCACTTCTGTCAACATTGTAAATATTGATACATTTATTATTAACATATTAACATTGATATGTGTATACATACATTTGTTAGTCCAAGTCAAACTGCAGTAATTAGTGAAACATAAGGGATGATTGAGGTATTGTGTTATGAGGGATAATGTGGTATTTAGGGGATTCTGTTATGAAAGTATTATTTAATGTCGAGGGAAGCAGATGATCACTTATCTTCTGCCAACAATGTTAACATTGATACATATATTAATAATATATATATTAAGATTGATACATGTAGTGGCACATATATTAGTGCAAGTCATACTGGACTGATTAGTGAAACATTTAAACCAATCAAAAGAAATATGCAGAGAAGAATTTTCTAAAATATGTCACGAGTTTGACAAGTCAATTCGCAGCTATTATCGTATGTTTAATGCCATTGGACCCAATACTGCGCGCGCACCGACCATAAAGGCTGCGCGCGGACTGATCATAATAACTACGCGCGCACCGAGTATAAAAGCTGCGCGCGCACCGACTATAAATGCTGCGTGCGCACCGACTATAAAGGCTGCGTGCGCACCCATCATAATAGCTTCAAACCCTCAGATAGTGACGTCCAAAAGTGATTTGCACCCAGTATCAAAAAGTATACATAACCTACTAAAACCTACATATACACAAACACATTCTACAATCAAATATTAACTACTCAATACCAAATAACTTATCAAGATAAATCTTCCCTCAAAATATCAAAATATCTTCCATCAAAACCTACATAACCCAAAAGAACCAAAACAAAAATGGCGCCCAAACGCAAAAACGCATTACGAATAGAAAAAGCTACTTTACTCCAACCAAATATTAGAAGCATCTGGCGAAGATGCTTCTATATACATAAACATGTGCATAGAGATGCATCAACTTCGCCAAGTATACCGGAAATATTACATCGGAACTGCGGTGAAGTTTGGAAGCGAAATACGTCAGGTTACATTAAAACGTTACCGCGGATACGACGTGCAAGTTTTGAGTATTTTACGTGGATGCACACCTCAGTATGGGACGCGTATTTATGTCATCGTTTATAAAGATCAAAGTCGGAAGAACGAATGGTCACTTTCGCTTTTAGGTTACATGTGTAGATTTATGTGATATTGATTTATTTGTTGATTGTACAGATTTATTGATGTATTTCTGTTAGGACATAGGTGTGATAGATTTATTTATTTATTTATTTATTTGTGGATGTGTTTGGGTTGTTAAGTTTACATCTGGGTTCTCAACGCCTCGTGGGAGATAGATACATTTCTTTTTAGTTAGTTTAAGGTTTACAGAAGATGGCGTTTAGCTCTTAGGTCATAGGTGCATTTCTTCCTAGTCAATATTACTTTTAATTTTTTAAGTTTTAGTTAAGTTTAGTTTTCATTTACTTCTTGAATACAGAAAATGGCGTTTAGCTCTTAGGTCATAAGTACATTTCTTCCTAGTCAATCTTACTTTTAATTTTTTAAGTTTTAGTTAAGTTTAGTTTTCATTTACTTCTTGAATACAGAAAATGGCGTTTAGCTCTTAGGTCATAAGTACATTTCTTCCTAGTCAATCTTACTTTTAGTTTTTTAAGTTTTAGTTAAGTTTAGTTTTCATTTACTTCTTGAATACAGAAGATGGCGTTTAGCTCTTAGGTCATAGGTGCATTTCTTACTAATCAGTCTTAGTTTTACTTTTTCAAGTTTTAGTTAAGTTTAGTTTTTTTTACTTCTTGAATACAGAAAATGGCGTTTAGCTCTTAGGTCATAAGTACATTTCTTCCTAGTCAGTCTTACTTTCAGTTTTTTAAGTTTCAGTTGAGTTTATTTTTTTTTACTTCTTGAATACAGAAAATGTCCTTCAACTCTTAGTTCATAAATACATTTCTTCCTAGTCAGTCTTACTTTCAGTTTTTTAAGTTTCAGTTGAGTTTATTTTTTACTTTTAATTTTTTAAGTTTTAGTTAAGTTTAGTTTTCATTTACTTCTTGAATACAGAAGATGGCGTTTAGCTCTTAGGTCATAAGTATATTTCTTCCTAGTCAATATTACTTTTAATTTTTTAAGTTTTAGTTAAGTTTAGTTTTCATTTACTTCTTGAATACAGAAGATGGCGTTTAGCTCTTAGATCATAAGTACATTTCTTCTTAGACAGTTTTAGTTTTACTTTTTTAAGTTTTAGTTAAGTTTAGTTTTTTATACTTCTTGAATACAGAAAATGTCCTTCAACTCTTAGTTCATAAATACATTTCTTCCTAGTCAGTCTTACTTTCAGTTTTTTAAATTTTACTTAAATTTATTTCTTTTTACTTCTTGAATACAGAAAATGTCGTTCAGCTCTCAATTGCCTCCCCGATTTTCCCAAAGTTCAAATTTGCCATCGTCTGTGCACATCAAAGAGTAATGGTCAACGAAGAACCAGTTTTTCCCTGATACACGTGGCGAATCCGTTAAATTGATAAAGTTTCGCTAGAACTTTTATAATACCAGGCGGTTGAAGAACGTTCAAGTATATACCAGCTGGCAATTTATGTTGGCCAACCCCCCTGGTTTTCGGCCGTAGATGGCGCATCCTTCGGCCGTCTCAGGTTCCGTTGCATCCGTGCGGGTAGCTGCGGGCTGTTTATCACACTTTCGAGGAGTATAACTGTCGTAAAATCGTGCCGTGATCTACATCACAAAAGATTCGGTAGTCGCTTTGGCAGTGTGTGTTCCTGAGACTTGCACCTCTCCTTCCTTCCTTCCTTTTTCCGCTTTCGCCACTTTCGTTGTGTGCCTTCCGACTTTGCAATTGTAATCAACGATAACCGCTAGTTCGTTACTCGGAATTCGCTAAATTGCCGAATGGTTGAACGGTACTGTTTAAACAATTATGGCTACGGGTTATAATGGGTGGGTGTAATTTTAGGGATGAATTTAGGGAAGTTTTAGTTTGTTATAGAGGAGTTTTAATAATTGTTACAGAGGAAAGTATGGAAGAGTGATTGAGGAGATTTGAAATTCCAAAATTGACAAATTGACAAATTTGAAAATTTGCAATACTAATTCAATGATTGTAGTGCTTGTAAATTTTTACAAATCGGTAATTTAAAAATATAGAAATGTGACAGATTTAAAAAATTTATAAATGTGACAAATTAAAAAATTTAGAAATGTGACAAAATTAAAAAATTTAGAAATGAACTTAAAAATTTGCAAATTAGACAAATTGAAAATATAATAACTTACAAATGTGTGTTATAAATTTGCAAATATATACATTTGATCGAATAGGACAAAGTAATAACGTGATTTCCCGAGCGCAATCCGAATGACAAAAAAGTACCACGCAAGTGACAATCAATTCGATCACGGCAATTCGGTAAGAAAGGATTTTACCGGATGGTTGAACAGCTTAATTGATTAAAGCTCTCTTCCGGTAGACAGGAGATGCGGGTTCCCTTTCCGATTCAACAACTCGAACGACAGATCCTTTCTTATTTCCCTAGTGAAAGAAACGTTAAGAAACTAGATATTCAGCGATTATTTTTGCTCGACAAAATACATTTATTGCAAGCTTTCTTTTCTTCTTCTGTACCATCAATTTCAATTGCTATCAGAACTAATAATCTTGTAAACTTCATGAAGGTACAGGGTGTTTCATAACTAGTGTGCCTGTATAAATGTATACTTATGTATACGTGTATGTATAAATATACAGGGTGTTTCATAATTAGTGTCCCTGAAATGGGAGGTAGCTGACGCGATTCTGAATAAAATTTTCCTTTGCAAAAATGTGATTTGAAGCTTCGTTTTTGAGTTATTAAGGAGAAACACGGACGCGTAGAAATGGGGGGAGTAGAGAATATAACGCGTGGAATTACAATGCGTGGAAATAGGGGGCGTAGGGAATATAACGCGTGGAATTACGCTGCGTGGAGATCCAACGTGTGGAAATACGGGGCGTAGGGAATATAACGCGTGGAGATACAACGCGTGGAAATACTGGGCGTAGGGAATATGACGCGTGGAATTACATCGCGTGGAGATACAACGCGTGGAAATACTGGGCGTAGGGAATATGACGCGTGGAATTAGATCGCGTGGAGATCCAACGCGTGGAAATACGGGGCGTAGGGGATATGACGCGTGGAAGTAGGGGGCGTGGGGAATATAACGCGTGGAATTACGTCGCGTGGAGATTCAACGCGTGGAAATACGGGGCGTAGGGGAATCTAACGCGTGAAATTACGCCGCGTGGAGATTCGACGCGTGAAATTACGCCGCGTGGAGATTCAACGCGTGGAAATACGGGGCGTAGGGGATCTAACGCGTGAAATTACGCCGCGTGGAAATACCGGGCGTAGGGAATATAACGCGTGGAATTACGCCGCGTGGAGATTCAACGCGTGAAATTACGCCGCGTGGAGATTCAACGCGTGGAAATACTGGGCGTAGGAAATATAACGCATGAAATTACGCCGCGTGGAGATTTAACGCGTGGAAATACGGGGCGTAGAGAATATAACGCGTGCAATTTTTTAGAGATACAAATTCGAAAATACAAGTACAATAAAAACTTGTCAATTTCACGTAAAAGCGTTAGTACTCACCGATTCCAAGACACGAAAAACCCTCGGTCGTCAAGTACACCGTGCACGAGTCTCGCTAATTTCGGCGATTATGCAAATTGCTGTTTTCACAGCCACCCTGTTTGACTTGGCCATCAACGCCCTGTTGTTTTGTGTAAAAATGTTGTCACTCCGGAGCCTGCCTCGGGAATTGTAGTCTTAACGTTAGCGGTGTTATTGGTGCGTTTGCATGTTGTAATTACTGAATTCTTGTGGTAATTCATTTTTTATCATTTTAATATACTGTGTTACATAATTAAATATTTTTTATTTTTTAAGAACTTTGATTTGTTTAATTATTAGCTGGTAAGTGATATTAGTTAAATTACTGACTGATGTTGAATATGAACACTGTAATTATGAAGGCTAGCTAGAAGGCTAGATATGAAGGTTAGCTTAATTAAAGGATTTAGGTATCTAACTCTGAAAATATAATAGACCTTATTGCAATATGATAATATATTTTAAAAATTATTTAGGTGTATAGGACTTTAGAAATATGTTCAAATATAATTAATAAATCCAACATGGTATATGATAAAGTACATAGTAATCTACATATGAATACATATGTGTAACAATCTACATATAACACATGGTATATTATAATCTACACATGAGACCACACCTAACTAAAAATATCCAAATACATCACACTTCCCTCTGTCATAAATATTTTCTCTGTTATATAATACACCACCAACAAATACCCACAACAATACACAGAAGAATGAAGTACATAATAATCTACATATGAACACATATGTATAATAATCTACATATAACACATGGTATATTATAATCTACACATGAGAGCACACCTAACTAAAAATATCCAAATACATCACACTTCCCTCTGTCATAAATATTTTCTCTGTTATATAATACACCACCAACAAATACCCACATCCATACAGAGAAGAATGAAGTACCTAATAATCTACATATGAACACATATGGATAATAATCTACATATAACACGTGGCACATTATAATCTTCACATGAGACCACACCTAACTAAAAATATCCAAATACATCACACTTCCCTCTGTCATAAATATTTTCTCTGTTATATAATACACCACCAACAAATACCCACATCAATACAACAAAGAACATATAAAACACAAACCCTGTCAAAATGTCTAGATCGCACAAGGATTGAAAACGTAACACCGTCTCGCAACCATAAATTCCTTGTTGAGCATCTCCTTTGACAAAAAGACTCGCAGACATTACATAAGAACAGATCCATATTTCACAATAAAGAGGTGCACTTGTGTAACATATTTCGATCTCCAATAACCCAGCAGCTTCCACGCGAGGAACACAAATAATCGTCGGGTGACACAGGGACACCTTTTGTCTGCAGATTTCACAAGCTACCGTGAAATATCCCGTCCAAAAGTCGGGAATGTCAAAAGGAAGCAAGAAAAGGGACGCGTTCACAGGAACGATGCAATAACGTAAAAATGGCACGTGATGCTTTTCAGGGAGGGGCGGTTACGATAAATATTTCAAAGGCAAGAGGGAGATGTCATTGTTCGTCGTCTCGATAGCGTTGTGCTTCTACGAAAAGTTGACGTTCTTCCACGACTATGGATTCGGGGATAGAACCCGATATTCTCGTGGCTGAAAGGAATTTTCTGATCTTAAAAAATTGACGCCACAGATCGTCCCAGGCTGGTTTTATCGACGCGGCCGGATACTAAACGTACCATTTTATTGGACCGTTCCACCTGCAAATAGTGCAGCCATGGCCCTGTACAAATCTCGATACCGACACCCGGAAACGATCAACAGACTTCCGATTGTGCCGTAAACTGTTCTGAAAAAATACAAACCGGGAAACGGTGAACAACGCTGGCGGTTTTGGACTGCTGGGTTTTTGTGAGGCAACGCTTATTTTCTGTATTTAGATATTTATAGTTATTTTTAGATAATGTTCTTTGAAAGTATTTTACTTAGGTATTATACTGTACGTTTTGTTTATGTTTATAAATGTTTGAGAACATTTGAAGTTTGAGGAGGTAGATGAGCGCTGCTGTAAGGAAAATGGCGGCGGAGGAACAAAATGGCGGCAAGAGTGTTAGTTGTTGAGTGACTATTTTTGGACGTTCTTTTGAACTCCTTTATTACGGCAAAGAAAATGGCGGTGGAGGGACAAAATGGCTGCTACTTGTTAGTTGTTGAAGGACTAGTTTTAGAAGCCTTCTTTGCTGTAAGGAAAATGGCGGTCAAGGGACAAAATGGCAACAAGACCGTTGGTTGAGTGACTATCTTTAGACGTTCTTTTGAAGTCTTTTATTGCTGTAAAGAAAATAGCAGTGGAGGAACAAAATGGCTGCTACTTGATGGTTGTTGAGTGACTAGTTTTAGAAGCTTTCATTTATTGCTGTAAAGAAAATGGCGGTCGAGGGACAAAATGGCGACAAGACCGTTGGTTGAGTGACTATCTTTAGACATTCTTTTGAAGTCTTTTATTGCTGTAAAGAAAATGGCGACGGAAGGACAAAATGGCTGCTACTTGTTGGTTGTAGAGTGACTAATTTTAGAAGCCTTTAGAAACCTTCCTTTATTACATTCTTTTGTTATAAATTTTTTAATTTACAAGCTTACAAAATGACTAACCTAAAAATATAGAAAATTCAACAACATAAAAATCTGAAAATTTATATATTATCAAACTTGATGCAATAAAATAATAATTTAAGAAGCTTGAAGAGTAGAATAGTTCTTCTACACACCTGTAAGTAAATAGTTAAATAAATAAATAGTAAATTTTGTAATTAACAAATTCTCAAAATGACTAACCTAAAGATATAAAAAAATCAACAACATAAAAGTCTTAAAATTTAAATATTTTCAAACTTGATATAATAAAATATTAATTATAGAAGCTTGAACCAAATTCTAGAATCATTCTACACCCCTCTAATTAAATAAATTATCAAAAGTAAAATTTCTCTCAAAGAAAATTCTACATGAAACGAAAAATTTTTAAACCTTGTTTGCAATAAAGAGTTGAAGGAATATTCGTTTGTAAGAGTTCCTTCAATATTTCACAGTCAAGTAAATCTCCGCAAAACGCAAAAAAACGCGAAATTTAAGTTCCAAAACGTGAATCGAAAACTGCATATAAAAAGGTAGAATGCACCTGAATTTATCGAAAAACCAGCTTTTGTAGGGCGTGTAAAAACAGTTTATGCGAGGTCGAATCGTCTCCTGAAAAGCATTTTATCCTTTTACATGGAATACCTTTATGCTGTTAAATTAAAAGGGTGAAAAAAGTTGATACGTTTATCATAGCTTTTCAAACACCGTCAAATAATCTTTTTTTGATGGAATTTTTGTTCGAAATTCAGTTAGCGTTCCTTTATACGTTGAACGAAAAATAGTTTTTAGTTGCAATAAAATTGCTTATACGACGGTGGACCATTGTTGTGGAAGTATTTTGTTTATACTTTAAGGTTATGTTTTAAAAAGAAGAATTAAACAATAGATGTTGTTAAAATTGATATAAAATTAAAATTTTAACAAATAAAATTATAATCTTGTGACATTGAAGAGGAAGTATTTTACTGTCTATATTTTAAGGTTATATATTACGAAAAATTATATGAATAACATAATGACAAGCAAATAATACAGGAACATAATTGCTAAAATTAATAGAAAATTGAAACTTATATATTTTTAAAAAATTTATTTAAAAAACCTTGAAATTGAGCAGAAATTTTTATATTGAACTTGAAGATAATTTAAAATCGCAGAAATATAGGTTAGGTTAGAAACAAAAACACAAAGCAACCCAAAAAAATTTTCTAGCCCTCTAAAATTTATAAAAATTAAACAAAACATGATCACAAATATTAAAATTGATAAAAGACAAAAATTTTGTCATGTTCGTAATTAAAAACCTTGAAATCACTAGTTTTGAAGGAAATTGATTTAAAATGACAGAAATATAGGTTAGGCTCAAAACAAAAACATAAAGATAACCCAAAAAAATTTTCTAGCCCTCTAAAATTTATAAAAATTAAACAAAACACGAACACAAATATTAAAGTTGATAAAAGACAAAAATTTTGACATGTTCGTAATTAAAAATCTTGAAATCACTAATTTTGAAGGAAATTAATTTAAAATGACAGAAATATAGGTTAGGCTCGAAACAAAAACGTAAAGACAACCCAAAAAAATTTTTTAGCCCTCTAAAATTTATAAAAATTAAACAAAACACGAACACAAATATTAAAATTGATAGAAGACAAAAATTTTGACATGTTCGTAATTAAAAATTTTGAAATCACTAACTTTGAAGGAAATTGATTTAAAATGACAGAAATATAGGTTAGGTTAGAAAATAAAACACAAAGAGAAGAAAGTTTTTTACAGTTCTTTACAGAAGCACAAAATGTAACAAAGTTTAACGAAAACAAACCCATAATTCTTCCCTTCGTCAAAATTCTGAAGTTTTTTATGGATTCATGCTCCTTGTACCGAGACCACACTTTCTGACATTTGCCAGCTGCACTCAACTTTATGCGCCCGAATAAAAGAGATAATGCGTGTACCCTGAATCCTTAACAGTCCTAATATTTTCAAAATGATGGTAATATCAGTAAAAGTGGCGAAATTGAGAGAACACATTTGCGAGGGAAAAGAAAGTAAGCGCTATAAAATGTGCTGCTTTGAAGAGAACAATGACAGTAATGTAGGTTATGTAAGGGAAGAATGTATCGAGGGAATGTTCGTTGATAAAGGAAGACGAAGATCTTGCTGCTGAATATTTTTCCAAAGAAGAAATATCTGATGAAGACTATAACGTGGAAGTTACGATGATTACTTATTTATGTTGTTGTAAAAAAATGTATAGATTTTTATCTTGATAAGTTTAGTCGTATTTATTCGTAGATGGAAGATGCTTGCAGTGGTGAACAAATTTTTGGATTTGTATGTGGAATTGTATTTAAGTATATGGAGTTTGTAATTTTTTTAAATTTAAAGGCCTTGAGAGATTATTGCTGATCCTTAAATCTGCATGTGCTGACATCTTGTGATTTGTATAACAGAACTGTAAATCTGTACGTCTTCAAATTTATAAGTGAACTTATACTCAAACCTTAAAATTCTTAAGGTTTTACGTTCTCAAATTTCACAATACATTAGGTGCAATATAACGTATTTCACAGTTCTCACATTTTTATATTCCGAAACTTTCATAACCTCAAACTTCATAATACACAAATTGCCATACTCACATACCTCACAATCCTCAAACTTCTATATCTTCAAACTTCCACATTACCAAATCCTATAATTGTCAAACTTCCACATCACCAAATCCCACAATCCACAAACTTCCATATTCCCAAATCCCCACATCCTCAAATCCCCATATCGCCAAATTCCCACATACTCACATCCTCACATCCCAAATCCCACAATCTCCAAATCCTCACATCCCTAAATCTTCACATTCCCAAATCCCACAATCTCCAAATTCTCTCAGCCCCAAATCTCACAATTCCCAAATTCTCTCAGCTCCAAATACCACAATCTCCAAATCCTCTCAGCCCCAAATCTTCACATTCCCAAATCCCACAATCTCCAAATCCTCTCAGTCCCAAATCCTCACATCCCCGAATCCTCACATTCCCAAATCCTCACATCCACAAATCTCACAATCTCCAAATCCACTCAGCCCCAAATCCTCACATCTCCAAATCCCACAATCTCCAAATCCTCTCAGCTTCAAATTCTCACATCCTCAAATCCCACAATCTCCAAATCCACTCAGTCCCAAATCCTCACATTCCCAAATCCTCGCATCCCCAAATCCCACAATCCCCAAATCCCCTCATCCCCCATCTGTAAAATTCCATTCCTCATACATCCATCTTTCTCCACGCTAAAATTCCCAAACTCCCCAACTCTCCAGACCCAAATCTAAAACCTAAAACCTCCATGTACACCCCTCTAAACCCCGTCCCCCATCCCCACAATTCTCAAATCCACCGCACACATCTAAACCTCCACACCTAAACCTCTGGCGATAAAAAATGAAACACAAAAGAACTCCGTCAATTCCCAAAACCATAAAACGAGCGCAAAATAATCGTCCCGCGGTTTCGTAACTGCCGTTTCACCGACACCTTTCCTCCGTCCACGATACGCATGTTTTTTCCGATTCCGGAAATGCAGGCGGCCGTCGTCAAAGACCGAAAGTTTGTTAGCCGAGAGTGGTCAGGCTGTGAAGCCGCGGCGTGCAAACAACCCCATGTAATTTCCGGAAAAATGCACAAAGCGTCGACAAACGTGGCGATCTCGTTACTTCAAACTGGCGTTCTTGCGCGAAGGTAATCGAGACCGTTGTTTATTGGCCGAAAAAAATGCGGCTGCCAATGTAAACAGGGTCGTTGCGAAATGAAAAGAACACCGGAATAGCTGGTGAACGTCGTCGAGCGTTACGAGATTCTAATTTAGGGGCAGGTGGACGTGTTGGAGGACATTATGGAGAAATCGAGCGAGAAATGCGTAGAAATAGAACGTGGGGGCATGATCTCGACATTTTGATATTCGTTTGATATTCGAGCTTAGGGCGATGATTTGTGCTTAGGGTGAACTTGCTTCGAGGATTGTAATGTGGAGATTTATGGGGGACAAAATGGTTGTCGATGAAAATGAGATATATGGTTTGGTTTAGGTCTTTTTATGACTCAGAAGTGAAATAAAAATGGTTTCACAGGGAATTTCGGGGGGTTTGTTATTTTAGTTGGTTCAGTTAAGGTATACTTAATAATATAGTTTAATTAGATTAATTTATGGATGATGGCAGATGGGGGATCTGAGGATTTGGGGCTGAGAGAATTTAGAGATTGTGGGATTTGGGGCTGAGAGAATTTGGGGATGTGAGGATTTGGAGATTGTGCAATTTGGAGATGTGAGGATTTGGAGATTGTGGAATTTGGAGATGTGAGGATTTGGGGAAGTGAGGATGTGGAGATTGTGGGATTTGGAGATGTGAGGATTTGGGGCTGAGTGGTTTTAGAGATTGTGGGATTTGTGGATATGAGGATTTGGAAATGTGAGGATTCGGGGATGTGAGGATTTGGGACTGAGTGGATTTGGAGATTGTGAGATTTCAGGATGTGAGAATTTGGAGCTGAAACGATTTGGAGATTGTGGGATTTGGAGATGTGAGAATTTGAAGCTGAGAGGATTTGGAGATTGTGGAATTTGGAGATGTGAGGATTTGGGGAAGTGAGGATGTGGAGATTGTGGGATTTGGAGATGTGAGAATTTGAAGCTGATAGGATTTGGAAATTATGGTATTTGGAGATGTGAGGATTTGGTAATGTGAGAATTAGGAGCTGAAAGGATTTGGAGATTGTGGGATCTGCATATGTGAGGATTTGGAAATGTAAGGATATTTGAATGTAAGAATTTGGGGATGTGAAGATTTGGAACTGAGTAGATTTGGTGATTGTCGAATTTGAGGATGTGAGGATTTGAGAATGTGAAGATTTGGGGATCTGACGATGTAGATATGTAAGGATTTAGACATATGAAAGTTTGAGTATTATATTTGTCAATATATTAGTTTGATAATGTAAAACTTTAACACGAAAGAAAACTAATTATTTTACTCACAACTTTCCTCGCAAGTGTTCATCTGTCTACACACAAGGTTATTTCACATACGAGCATTTTAACATTTCAATATTTGAATATTTGCTATGAACAGAGTATTTCGTTATTGTACTTTAGATTTTACATTTTGCGTCGTTATTGTATTTTACATTTTATATTTTACTTCGTTATTGCTTCATCATAAACGATACGTTTGATCAATTTTATCGGTAAATAGAACAGATCCGTTGGTTCAGAAATATCCAATACGTATTTCATTTAATTCACTCTCTTTCACGTTGTTTTTTTTTATTATTAATTTCTATGGAAATATCAGGTTCCCTTTATTTCCCTTCTGGCAAATCCGTGCCTGAGAAAAAGTTGAAATTCCTGCTACAGCGAAAAATGAAATTTATAAAATCCGAAATAAGGTTCGTAGCTGTATTTTGTTTGAAATTGAAAATCAGCACAAACAATTATGAAAGTTTCACAGCTTGGTGGACCCGTTGAATATCATTGTTCCTTGAACCGGAATAATGTACCCCTTTGTGAAATTTCATTTACAATGGAACTTTTGTTTCTCGTAAAATAAAATATTAACAACGGTGTTCGTCCATTAAAACTTTCTACATAATTTTAAATCTGTATTCAATTTAAAATTACACTTACGGCTTTCTTTTTGAGAAGAAATTAAATTCGATTTACGCAATTTACATGAATCGATAACCTTTGTAAGTAATTTTGTTATTTTATATAATTTTCTCATTCAGATTTTACAGAGAATGCAAAATCAAAAAGATAAGAATTTGTATTTTCAAAATTTTGATTTGTGTCACCTGAATTATTTGTAAATTGTTAAAAAAAAACATACATCAAATTTTCGTGTAAGTTTTTGAACCCTGTTATTAAATTAGCAAGAAAATTATGCCACAGAAAATTATGAATGACTGAAGTTTGCGATTAAAATGTAAATCATATGCATTCTGATATCCATCGTTAATTAAAGGTTTGTTTTCACGCTGTGTGCTCGTTTACGAGGGCAAACAGCGCACGCGACGCTTTACGACTCCCAAAGACTCGGATTTCACGAGTTTCGCAACCCTCGACTACTCAATCGAGTTCCCTCTGATTTTCGAGGATGGCCGAGTTTCCGGTGTGCGCGTGCATCCGCCTCCGCCATCGCGAAAGTGTGCGCGGACCGAGTGTGTTGTATCGCGCAAAATCGGCGATATTAAACGTTCAACTTTTCAAAAGTCCGCCCATTTCGTTCGACCCTGTGAAACTTTCACGTTTAACGTCTCGAACACCACTCGAACCGGAAGACTGAAATTCTAGTTGGGTCAGGCTCTTCAAGTTATCGTTTGTAGGTTGACAGCCACGATTTCACTCGGAATTTTATTAATTCTCAAACTGCTATACTATTTACCCTCTTATGTTTGTTTTTAACATCACAGTTTATGACGGTATTAGTATTTTATGGTAGAGTGAAAGTTTGGATGTTCTGCAATATTTATACTCGAAATTTTTTTGGTGTTTCAACTGGAAATGTGTGTGAAACCTATCTGTGATTTCGCTCCAATCAAAATATGTTATAGTCCATGTGAAATTAGGGGGAGTTTAAGTCATCATTTTATCGATTTCAAATTTGTTAAAAAATAACAAGCCTTCAAAGTTTGCAATTTTTGCCCATTTTTACGAAAATAGGCTTCACTTACGAATTTTTTTCTCAGAAACTACTCAACAGATTTATCTAAATTCTTTTTTGTTTTATTTACGAAAGATTGGGCTATTCTAAAATATTTTTTGTAATTCCGTCAATTTGTTATGAAATGTCGAAAAATTTAAACAAATTCTTTTTTTGCGTTTTTTTCAATGAGGGGCGTGAGGGTTTAAATTTAGAAAAATATGGTCATATTCTTTGAAGCTTCCCCTTTAAAATGAGCCCTTCAGAACGATGGAGACTCGAAAACTGACGTCACAAGATGGAAAAGTTGTGAGGTACCTCTGTTTTAGGTTGGCGAGCTGCGCGCGCAGCTGTTATGATCGGTGCGCGCGCAGCTATTGTAGTCGGTGCGCACGCAGCTATTATGTTCAGTGCGCAGCTTGCGTTGGGACCAATAGCTGCGCGCGCAACTCGCAGAGGATATTTCTGAATGTCTAACCTCAAATATTCTAAATATTCCTTAAAATTGTTCAAATAATTAATATCGACAATTGCAAACCTGTAACTCTCCATATTTCTGAATGTCCAACCTCAAAGATTCTAAACACAACTTAAAATTATTCAAATAATCAACTTCGTCAATTCCAAACCTTCAAAACTACCCAAACCTAAAATTTTTTAAATCCATAAATTAACAAATCCCCAACCTCCCAAACCCATAAATTAAAAAAATCTAAAAAACAAGCTGAAAACCCCCTTTTTCGATTAACCCGATTTTTCCACAGTAAAAAACTAGATTAAAAAAAGAGATTGGACAGATCCAATAGAATCGTGCAATTGGAAACGTTACAGCCACAATATCTATTACATTCGAATTCGTTTGATTATTTCAATACCGCACGCTTCAAAAAGGGTCCATTCAAAATATTGATGTTATCAAAGTTTTATCAAACATCTGGCGGCAAATTCAAGCGGATAAATGTTCGAAACCTATGGTGATCGCGATCAAACATTCGCATTAGATTGCAATATCACATGCTCGCCGACGAGGATGGTCGAGTTCGGAGATTCTGAATTGACGTTCGTGACAGAATGACGAGCGATTTTATGGCGTTTGTCGATAGCTCGGTGAAGATAACGCACGATTAAAGGTATCGTCGGATAACAGGTACACGTACACGATGAATTCTATATTGAAGCAATCGGATATTCATTTGTGGCGAACCAGGTACGACAGCCACGAACGCTGATGCATTCTGGTTTTCCTATTCAATTCGCTCTCTCTGTTCTCTTTATACTGATATCTCTTTTACTTTCTCTTCCTTTTTCACTCTCTTTTTGTATTCATCTTTCTCTTTCACTTTATTTTGTCTTTTCCTTTTTGTCAATCTTAGTCTCTTTCCATTTCTATTTCTCTATCGCTTTAAGTTTGTAGTTGAGATATTGAAAGATAAAGGTATTAAGAAATTGAGAAATTGAGAAATTGAAGAATTGAAAAATTGTAAAATTGAAAAACTAAAAAATTGCAAAATTGTGAAATTGCAAAATTGCAAAATTGAGAACTTAAGAAATGAAAAATTTGAAAAATTGAAGAATTGAAGAATTGAAGAATTGAATGTCTGAAAAATTGAGATACTGGAGAATAGTAGAATTGTAAACTTGAGGAGGTGAAAAATTGTAGAATTGAAAAATTGAGAAGTTGGAAAATTGAGAAATTGGAAAATTGAGAAATTGGGAAACTGCGAAATTGGAAAATTGAGAAATTGGGAAACTGCGAAATTGGAAAATTGAGAAATTGGGAAATTGAGAAATTGGAAAATTGAGAAATTGGGAAATTGAGAAATTGGAAAATTGAGGAATAGGAAAATTGAGAAATTGGAAAATTGAGGAATTGGGAAACTGAGAAATTGGAAAATTGAGGAATTGGGAAACTGAGAAATTGGGAAATTGTGGAATTGGGAAATTGAGGAATTGGAAAATTGAGGAATTGGAAAATTGAGGAATTGGAAAATTGAGGAATTGGAAAATTGAGAAATTGGGAAACTGAGAAATTGGGAAACTGAGAAATTTGGAAACTGAGAAATTGGGAAACTGAGAAATTGAAAAATTGAGGAATTTGGGAAATTGAAAAATTGAAAAATTGAAAAATTGAAAAATTGAAAAATTGAAAAATTGAAAAATTGAAAAATTGAAAAATTGAAAAATTGAAAAATTGAAAAATTGAAAAATTGAAAAATTGAAAAATTGAAAAATTGAAAAATTGAAAAATTGAAAAATTGAAAAATTGAAAAATTGAAAAATTGAAAAATTGAAAAATTGAAAATCTTAAACCCAAAAAATTGTATCATGCGCTTAAAACTCTAAACACCCACAGATTTCCATAAACAAACTTTTACGGAGTATGACGCACATGTGACGCATCAGTGACGCACTTTTCTTAACTCACAGTCGTCTTCCGTTTAATTTCGACATAAACTATATTACTCCATTCTGTTATTGCTTTACCTAGTAATTTTGTCAGTATCATAGACACAAACTACGTTAAACTAGTGAAGCATAAAGCACAACCTGGAAACTGGAATCGGTTCTATTATCCTTTACAGTATACGTACATTGGTTCTATGAAAACAGATATTGCCAGTAATATACGTACAGGATTTAAAGGGCTAATAAAGCCGATTCGAAGAGCAGCAAAAGAAATTGAATTAATGAGGGGCCATATCGACCTGTTTAACGTGTATCTCTTGATAAAACGCCAGGTAAACTAGTTCAAAGCCATACGTTTCATAATAATCTGCATGCACGTACAAATTTAATGTGACTGGATGTAATTAGCACACCGATAATAATTTCGTTGTTACCCGCGAACAAATCATACCACTTTATCGGATACTAACAAGGATAAACTGCCAATTATTTTGTATCATTTCATTTTATGAACATACGTTACTAGGTTTAGTCCTTTTTATGTATGGTCTTAATGATAAATTATGGACTCCGGTTTGTAATTAATTTGGTGAAAAATTGGATGTAGGAGATGTAATTATTAAACATGGAACGGAAATATTTTTATGGAACTTTTGCAAGCTACGAACAAAATCAATTTTTAAGTCAAATAAAATTAACCTAACCTAATCTGACAAAATTAATCTGCAATTTAAACAAAATTAACTTAACTTTGCCTAACAAAATCAATTTTTAATTTAAGCAAAATTAACCTAATTTAACCAAACAAATTTTTAATTCAAACAAAATTAACCTAACCTAATAACACAAAATTAATCTTCAATTTAAGGAAAAGTAGAGTAACTTAACCTAATAAAATCAATTTGTAATTTAAGCAAAATTAACCTAATTTAACCAAATAAATTTTTAATTCAAACAAAATTAACCTAACCTAACCTAACAAAATTAATCTTCAATTTAAGCAAAAATAACCTAACTTTGCCTAACAAAATCAGTTTGTAATTTAAGCAAAATTAACTAACCTAACCAAATCAATTTTCAAGTCAAATACAATTAACCAAACCTAACCTAACAAAATTAATCTTCAATTTAAGCAAAAATAACCTAACTTTGCCTAACAACATCAATTTGTAATTTAAGCAAAATTAACCTAACCTGACCAAATCAATTTTGAATTCAAACAAAACTAACCAAACCTAACCTAACAAAATTAATCTTCAATTTAAGTAAAAATAACCTAACTTTACCTAACAAAATTAATTTATAATTTAAGCAAAATTAACCTACTTTAACCAAATCAATTTTTAATTCAAACAAAATTAACCTAACCTAACCTAACAAAATTAATCTTCAATTTAAGGAAAAGTAGAGTAACTTAACCTAATAAAATCAATTTGTAATTTATAACTCCACCTAACCAAAGCAATTTGTAATTTAAGCAAAATTAACCTAACCTAACCAAATTAATTTTTAAATCAAACAAAATTAACCTAACCTAACTTAACAAAATTAGTCTTCAATTTAAGCAAAAATAACCTAACTTTACCTAACAAAATCAATTTGTAATTTAAGCAAAATTAACCTAACCTAACCAAATCAATTCTTAATTCAATCAAAATTACTGTATATAAAAGATCACAAAATGTGAAAAATATTTGTTAAATACATAATTAAAATTTGCTGTTAAATTATCTAATAATTAACATATGATCCGATTGACCAAATCCTTCTCTCTCAGGACTTTCTATGGCCAATTAAGTATGCAATCATGAATCGGAATACTTCTGAACAATTTTAAAGCAGATGCATACTCAAAGGTATAGAATAAATTTATCGATCCTCCTCGTTCAGTCAGTCTCAAATTAATTACGACTATGTTGCCATTGAAAGCGAGCCCTTCGGATCCAGGCTTCTTTCACGTGCTCCTCGAGTTTCTTCATCTTTTGAATATTTCATTTATTAGCGGTTCTTTCATTGCCGACCTTCGCCGTACGAGCTTTTTCGGTGACCGAGCATCATTTCAAATTTCGATCTTGCGGCTAACTAACTCGCAAAATAACTAACCTCATCGTTTCTTTTTTATGATGGACACTCGCGAATTGAACGAACAACCGAAGCAGTGCATATAAAGCGTATCGTTAGGTCGAAACGGGGCTGGTCGAAAATTGTCTTCGGAAGATACGAGATTTGATATAACAATGCTGAAATGGTATTTTTTGCTAGAGAGATACGTATAAAAATTTTTCATCTACTTTTCAATTTTTTAATTTTCAAAAATTTTATAAATTTTTTTTTTTTCATTTATTTGTTAATAGTCGCATCAACCATTTATAAATTTGTAAATCATCAAGCTACGTAATCTTATTCGATATTAAAATAATTCTTAAGTTTCAGATATTTCAAGCTTCCTTATTAAAAAATTTCTAAACACTCAATTCTTAAAGGTACACATTTATTTATAAAAAATGCGGTAAATTAAAATAAATAGTAGTAGTAATTGACAGACAGTAATGATTGTCAACATTCTAAATAAATAAAACTTATGTGTGTTCAAATAATAGATTATTTGTGTAACTCGAGTTATAACAATTTGAATTTCGCGCGCTTTGCAGTAAAATGGCGGCCCACATGTAGTCAAGATTTAAATTGTTTAATTTTCAAAAATTCTATGAATTTCTAAATCATCAAGACACATAATCTTCTTCAATATTAAAACAATTCTCGAGTCTCAGATATTTCAAGCTTCTTCATTAAAAAATTTCCAAACACTCAATTCTTAAAGGTACACATTTATTTATAAAAAATGTGGTAAATTAAAATAAATAGTAGTAATAATTGACAGATAGCAATGATTGTCAACATCCTAAATAAATAAAACTAATGTGTGTTCAAATAATAGATTATTTGTGTAACTCGAGTTATAACAATTTGAATTTCGCGCGCTTTGCAGTAAAATGGCGGCCCACATGTAGTCAAGATAATTGGAATCGTTATTGTGCTCCAGAGTACAAGCATCAAACACGATACCGTAGTGTTTTATTACTTCACACGGATTATTAGCATGTTTTTGAGCGTCTGATCGTGTAACGATGTATAAATAAAGGCGGCCGAGGGAAATCCTTTGAAAGGGTCAGCCAGCATGCGGCGAATAAATATTGATCTACAGACGGCCAGAAAGCAATACTGTGTTATTCGTAACGGGGATTTAAAAGCGGATTGAAATGAATTTACGAAGCTCGTATACGACGCTGTCCCGCTTTAATCCATCCTCGGATATTGGAGTTATCAACGGTATAAATTGTTACCGAGACGAAGGTTTACGGGAAAAGTAAGATTATGGAATCTATGTGATCCTTGCGAGGAAGATATTGTTCAATTTTGGAGATAGTGGTTCAATTTTTGGCTGCAATTTAGACGATTCCCTAATAAACATTTACTCCGTAAAGAGATTTTTTAAATTTTTAGAAAAAGTTTAACTCACAAAGAAATAAACATAGAAGGATATTTGAGACACGCGTGAAAAGACCCAAAGAGAGGTTAGGATCGTTGTTTTCGGTATAACGGCAGTCGTGTCTGGAGAAACGGAAGTACACGTAAAATAATGAGTTGATGCGCATACAGCAACGGATTCGACTCGTATGCCCACATTACACCGGACGTTGAATGCTCGAAATGGTTCCTGCGTTTCACGAGACTCAGGAAATCTCTGTAGAAGTTGCCACAATCGCAAAAATCTCGGGACTCACCTTTGTTAAGCGCGGAGAACCTTCGGGCTAAATCGTAAACTGTTATGAGACGAAACTTTAATCAGAAACGAAAACTCGATGGAACGAGGTCCTTTAGATAACGTTACTGATAAGCTTTCTTTCACTTAACGTTTGATAATTTTAATTCTATTTATGGTTTGATAATTTCCCTTTCACTTACTGTTTAATAATTCCATTCTCATTTAAAGCTTGATATTTCCTCTTTTATTTAAAGTTTGATAGATTCTTTTTTATTTATTGTTTGATTATTTCGCTTTAATTTGCTGTTTGATAATTTCACTTCCACTCACGGTTCGATAATTTCACTTTTATTTAAAGCTTGATATTTTCTCTTTTATTTAAAGTTTGAGAGTTTCCTCTTTATTTACTGTTTAATTATTTCACTTTAATTTGCTGTTTGATAATTTCCCTTTTACTCACGGTTCGATAATTTCACTTTTACTTGTGGTTTGATAATTCCACTTTCATTTAAAGCTTGATATTTTCTCTGTTATTTAAAGTTTGATAATTTCTTTTTTATTTACTGTTCGGTTATTTCACTTTAATTTGCTGTTTGATAATTACTCTTTTACTCACGGTTCGATAATTTCACTTTTACTTGTGGTTTGATAATTCCACTTTCAATTAAAGCTTGATATTTTCTCTTTTATTTAAAGTTTGAGAGTTTCCTCTTTATTTACTGTTTAATTATTTCACTTTAATTTGCTGTTTGATAATTTCCCTTTTACTCACGGTTCGATAATTTCACTTTTACTTGTGGTTTGATAATTCCACTTTCAATTAAAGCTTGATATTTTCTCTTTTATTTAAAGTTTGAGAGTTTCCTCTTTATTTACTGTTTAATTATTTCACTTTAATTTGCTGTTTGATAATTTCCCTTTTACTCACGGTTCGATAATTTCACTTTTACTTGTGGTTTGATAATTCCACTTTCAATTAAAGCTTGATATTTTCTCTTTTATTTAAAGTTTGAGAGTTTCCTCTTTATTTACTGTTTAATTATTTCACTTTAATTTGCTGTTTGATAATTTCCCTTTTACTCACGGTTCGATAATTTCACTTTTACTTGTGGTTTGATAATTCCACTTTCAATTAAAGCTTGATATTTTCTCTTTTATTTAAAGTTTGAGAGTTTCCTCTTTATTTACTGTTTAATTATTTCACTTTAATTTGCTGTTTGATAATTTCCCTTTTACTCACGGTTCGATAATTTCACTTTTACTTGTGGTTTGATATTTTCTCTTTTATTTAAACATTTTCTAATTGCTCTTTAATTTACTGTTTGATAACTTCTCTTCTACTTGCTATCTGATAGTCTCCCCTTTATTCACTGTTCGATAATTTCTCCTTAATTGACCGTTCAATAATTTCTCTTTGAGGTTAGGTCTAATATGTAATATAATCAACAGGTTATGTCATACACCCAATATCGATTATAGTCAATAAGTTATGTCGTACATGTAACATTATTATATCACGTACCCAAAATTACATAACCAATAAATTGCATCACATTACGTAACATAACCAATTACGTACAACCTAAAGTTCCTCAACCGAATATCTAAAAAAGATTTTCCTTTCGAATCCAAAAAACATGCTGTAATTTGTACAAAAGTTGTCGAAAGTTAAATATTTTCAACGAAAATTTAAAGGATGCCAGCTAATACCACCGTCAGTATTTTGCTGAAGCAGTTATATAGTAAACGAGAGGTAAATTGCCGATGCAAATTAATGTTGAGAAAAGTTTCAGATTGCTGTTTGGAAAGAATAGCTTAGAAACTTCGGTGTTTCAGCTTTCGAGAGAATACCGGGACTTATAACATCATTTTGCGAACTTTCTTATGCGTTTCAGGTGGCGATAAACAGTTACGTGAGTTTCGAGACGAAAGGGTCATAACTAAAGTGGGCCAAGTATATTAATAGTTTTAATTGAAATAATATACAAACAGGTTGATTGCGTGATCGTTGAAACTTTGCTAGATAGAAGATGACAGACTAATATTTTTCTTTTACTGCAGTCTTCTGCGACATGAAGAGATATCTTTATGAGAGAAAATTAAAGAATAACATAATTTATATACAGTGGGAGGTTCGTGTTCTTTTTAAGTATATGTGACAAGAATATTGCAATTCTTTTAATTTTGTTACAATATTTAGTTGCAGTAATTCGTAAGTGATGCAGGAGAAGTGGCGGCCATTTTGTTAACCTAAGAGACGCGGTACACACGCTTTCACTTCAACTAAAAAAACTGTCTAAAACCATAGTACATTACATTCTCCTTAAAATCAAAATTAACTAAAAATACAACAAAATATTTATATTAAGTCAGATATATATTTTTACAAGAACAAAACTTACGTTCTTAAATGTAGAATGCTAGAACGTAAAAATTGTAAGTAAATGGACTGGTGTCCATTACGACTTAAAATTGATTCCGTCTCGAAACAAGTGAATTAAATTGTTTTATTGGAGCACACCATGCACGAGTACATTCGAAATACAAAATAAGTGTTTCAAGGTACATTTATTTCGAGTCGAGCCAGTTCACCGGAATCGCCTGAAGTGCTTTATCACGAGGTCACTTTCTTTTCTTTCTCTCCGAAAGAACATGCTACAGGGAAACGACCCACGTTCAGTCTGAAGAATTAATGTTAAGAAAAAATGCTCTGTCTGGGGCATTTTTAAAATCGATACTATCATACTTTCTCAGTATTCACTTTACTTATACAACGCTTTAAAAAGTTATGCTTCACATGTACGTCATATAGGTACTTCACATGTGCGTCATATAGGTGCGTCACATATGTGCATCACATAGATGGAGTCACATAGATGCGTCACATAGGTGCGTCACATAGGTGCGTCACATAGGTGCGTCATATAAGTGCGTCACATAGGTGCGTCACATAGATGCGTCACATAGGTGCGTAATATAAGTGCATCACATAGGTGCGTCACATAGGTGCGTCATATAAGTGCGTCATTTAAGTGCGTCATATAAGTGCGTCACGTAGGTGCGTCACATAGGTGCGTCATATAAGTGCGTCACATAGATGGA
>NW_003797353.1:98260-115578 GCF_000220905.1 Megachile rotundata
GTCACATAGATGCGTCACATAGGTGCGTAATATAAGTGCATCACATACGTGCGTCACATAGGTGCGTCATATAAGTGCGTCACATGGATGGAGTCACATAAGTGCGTCACATAGGTGCGTCACGTAGGTGCGTCACATAGGTGCGTCACATAGGTGCGTCACATAGGTGCGTCATATAAGTGCGTCATATAAGTGCGTCACATAGGTGCAGTCATATAAGTGCGCCACATAGGTGCGTCACATAGGTGCGTCACATAGGTGCGTCACGTAGGTGCGTCATATAAGTGCGTCACATAGGTGCATCACATAGGTGCGTCACATAGGTGCGTCACATAAATATGTCACATAGGTGCATAATTTAATTATCACTTACAGTACCTAACCTCAATTTCGTAAAATAACCCTAAATTCTACCGAGGCCATTGCGCCCATTTAATGACTTGTTCAGAAGAACCGATAGTAAAAATCTTTCTTAAAACTCGAGACATTAAAACCTAACCGTTAGCCTAAATTCCGTGAGAGTTACGTCTGCCGCATGACGTCGTAAACTCTCCTTCCGACAATCCCGAACGTTCCTTTTTTTATTTCTGCCATCGCATTCACGGGCCGAAAATTCAGCGTCGAGCAAAGAAGTTCAATTTCCGGCCGAATAAAGGTTTCGAGTGACGTTTATGGAACGGGAAGCGTTTCGCTCGAAACGTTCGGAACACTTTATCAAAAAGTCAGCTTCTTCGCGGGAGTGCCGGGACGGTATACGTAGATTCGAGTGCATCGGTCGTACAACAAACGTGGCTAACTAAGCGCAAAAGTGCACGGCGTTTGCTAAAGCTTATTACCCGATGTTTACAACCGCGAAGAAACTTGCTCGCAGCGCATAACGGCCGAAAGCCCGGGAACTCGAAAGTTCCACGGCAAGTTGGTCGTCGGCGAACGATTTCAAACGAGCCTTGACGAGCCGAGATCCTATAATTAACCCGTTTCCACCGTCGAGCTTTAATTTTCGTCTTCGGGTTTCAACGATCGCGACAATCGTTTCACTGGATTCCAGATTCCTCGCCTTATTGCGCTCCCACGGTTTTTATGGCTCTTCGGATACGACTGTTCTTTGTTCGATTTAATAAAGACTACCTTGTTGTTTCGTCTAACACCTTAACTTTCATATTAGTTCATGTGGTACATACTCACATGTTGCATGTGTGATATTTATTTGACTTATGTACTATTTCATGTAAGATGAACTTACATGTTTTAGATATTTATGTGATTCTCATATGGCTTCATGTGACATTTATCTAACTCACATATAGCTTCACATGGCACACGTATGTAATTCACATATGTATAGCTTTATATGATACATGTAGGTCATTCACATATTGCTACATATGATACATGTATGTAATTCACATATGTATAGCTTCATATGATGCATGTAGATTATTCACATATTGCTTCATATGATGCATGTAGATTATTCACATATTGCTTCATATGATACATGTATGTAATTCACATATGTTTAGCTTTATATGATACATGTAGGTCATTCACATATAGCTTCATATGATACATGTAGATCATTCACATAAATCTTCATACGATACATGTATATAATTCACATATGTATAGCTTTATATGATACATGTAAGTCATTCATATATTGCTTCATATAATACATGAATGTAATTCACATATTGCTTCATATGATATGTTTATTCAATCCACATATTGTTTCATATGATACATGTATGTAATTCACATACTGCTTCATATGACATATATATTTAACTCACATATTGTCTCACACGACATATTTATTCAACTCACATATTCTTTGATGTACCACACTTATGTAAGTCACATATTCCAAAACACATATGAATTGCACTTACATGTAATTCCGTGTGACATATTCATTTATGAAGACTAGAGTAAAATATTCATTGGAAAGGGACATATTTGACACTTGATACTATGCAGCATCCAGAGCCCCAATAGCAGGTAATTATCAAGCTACTGATTACGCTCCCAACAGAGATAACGTGTAAAAAAGATCAGGATAAAGTTAGAATCCAGAGCAGGTAAAAAGTGAAGAGGAAAGAAGAAAAATAGTTAATGAAGGTATAAGAGAAAAAGAAGGGAGTATTTATAAACAGCTGCGATCAAAGGGAAAGAAAGTTATTTAGGAACGGATGAACTCGATGGAGAATAAATAAAAAGCGTGTAGAAAGAAAAGGTATAACAAAAATACTGACGGGAGAGATAAGGAAAAAGAGTAAGTTGGCCGAGAGAATAAATGGAACACGATTCCGTGTAAACAAGTCAGTTCCTTAACTGTTGAGATGGAAATAAAACTATGGGGTGAAAAAATGGTTGAAACATAAACGTTACGGGAAATCGTAATTACGCGGAATTGTATTTTATAAAAGTAATTTTTCATAAATATTCACGTCGGTATAATGAGATGTAAAAGGCAAGCAAATGGGAAGTATTTTATATAGAACGGGTAAAACTGACTGAACGAAAATAAATTTAATTATATGCAGTATGTACTTTTCCCACATACTGTGTAGGACCCAAAATAAAAATATCCATTAAAAAAAATGATTATTTTTGATTATTTTACTGTGTATTTGATTAATACACAGTCCATAATTTTCTGACGTTCCACATAAATAAAAAATTAAAATCAGTTTGACAGGTGTTGGCCAAAAAATTCCACTCGAACGAATTAACAAGAACTGTCACTGTTTACCGCGAAACATTAAATTGTCCAACATGATTTATACGCTGAAATATTGACACGGAGGGGGTTGTACGGTCGCATTCGGATCATTCGACAGATGTATGTATATTCATTGGCAAATTGAGGCAGTCGCTCTCGCATTCGATTTTCGAACATCTAGTTAATAATACGTAATCCATTACGACCCACGTTGTTTATTAATAACCATCGTGTTACGATATAGCAATTATGACGGCGATGCTTTATACTTCGATGCATGGCTGTTCATTAGTGTACGTCAATATTTATTAAGCGCACCAGGTGAATAGGTGCCAGCGTACGCAAACATCGTGAGGTGATCAAATAATGTGTAAACAGGGTGGAAGTATACGGATACTCGCAATTAGTGACTGCGCGGGTGACAATTTTTTGGGGGGAATTAGGGAGATGTGGGTTGAACTGGGGAATTGGGTTTGGGGAGGATTTTGGTTAGGTAGAGTTTTGAGAATATGGGAATTTATGGATTTTGGAATTTGGAAGAGTAGAAACTAGGGAATTATGGAATTTGAAAAGATGGATAATATTGATGATATTGATGATATTGATGATATTGATGATATTGATGATATTGATAATATTGATAACATTGATAACATTGGTAATATTGATAATATTGATGATATTGATAATATTGATAATATTGATGATGTTGATGCTGTTGATAATATTGATGATATTGATAACATTAATAACATTGGTAATATTGATAATATTGATAATATTGATAATATTGATGATGATGATGATGTTGACAATATTGATGATATTGATAACATTAATAACATTGGTAATATTGATAATATTGGTAATACTGATAAGTAAACTAGGGAATTTTGGAACTAAAAAGAATGGAAACTAGGGAATTTGGGATTTCGGAAGACTGGGAACTGAGGAATTTTGGCATTTGGAAAATTGGAAACGTTAATAATATTGATGATATTGATAACATTAATAACATTGGTAATATTGATAATATTGGTAATACTGATAAGTAAACTAGGGAATTTTGGAACTAAAAAGAATGGAAACTAGGGAATTTGGGATTTCGGAAGACTGGGAACTGAGGAATTTTGGCATTTGGAAAATTGGAAACTATGGAATTCTGGAATTTGGAAGATTAGAAACTAGGGAATATTGAAACTAAGGAAATTGGATACTAGAAAATTTTGGAATAAGGAAGAATGGAAACTAGAGAATTTTGGAACTAGGATGACTGGGAACTAGGGAATTTTGGAACTAGGGAAAATGGAAACTAGAGAAATGTGGAATTTGAGAAATTGGGAACAAGGGAATTTTGGAATTTGGAAAACTGGAAACTAGGTAATTTTGGAACTAGAGAAATTAGATACTAGGAAATTTTGGAACGAGGAAGAATGGAAACTAGGGAATTTTGGAACTAGGAAGAGTGGAAACTAGGGAATTTTGGAATTTGATAAATTTGGAATTAGGGAACTTTGGAATTTGGGAATTTGAAAACTAGGAAATGTTGAAACTAAGGAAATTGGATACTAGAAACTTTTGGAACTAGGAAGACTGGAAACTAGGGAATCTTGGAATTTGAAAAATTGGGAACCAGCGAATTTTGGAATTTGGAAAACTGGAAACTAGCTATTTTTGGAACTAGAGAAATTGGAAACTAGGGAATTTTGGAATTTGGAAAATTGAAAACTAGGGAGTTTTGGAACTAAAGAAATTGGATACTAGGTAATTTTGGAACTAGGGAAATTGCATACTAGAGAATTTTGGAACTAGGAAGAATGGAAACTAGGGAATTTTGGAATTTGGAATGTGAAGCTTGAAAATTTGGGAAATTTTTAATTTTGTAACCCTAGAATCTTAGATCTTTGAAATGTCCACACTTTCTAATTTTAATAATATATAAAAATTATAATTTGGAACTGTAATACATAAAAACCTTAAAATATTAAATTTATCAATTTTCTTAAAAATAATAAAACTTATTTAGAGTAATTTCCGTACTTGACCATCAAAAGGTTTCAATAATATGTACCCTCCTGATTTCAACTCGTCCATTATGTTCCCACTGAACTTTCCCGCGCTCTCCGAATTTATTGACCAACCTCGAGAACACTTATCATTGCCATACTCGCACACTTCTTCGGCCACTCGATCACTCGCACCTAGAATCTTCATTTACCGACGATCCGAGCCATTCTTTCAACGTCGAAAATCTCTTCAGCTCTTCCATCTGTTACTAATCGGAATCAAAATACTTTAATACGAAATGAAACAGCCCGAGAGAGCTCCCTCGGGCTACAGCTGAAATCCTTCTTTCTTCTTCTTTCTTCTCCTTCAACAATTACTATTTCACATCCAAAGCGGTGTTTGAGCTAGTTTTCATTAGAGGAAAGAGGTCGGAAAGAAAAGTCGAACAAAGGTGATTGCAAGACCGATTCAAAGTTGCACGAACTTTCTTCTTTTCGCGATTAAATTGATGAAACACGGTCACCATTTAATTAACGGACACCCGACATATTTAGAAACTCAAACAATATGGTGTCACTTTTCCCACCATTTTGTAAAACCCATTCTAATTTATTGTCATTGTGTGACAAATTTTTTAATTAGAATTATTTTTATTATTTACAGAATAACAAAAATTATTTTAATTTTAACAAAAATCATTAACAATGATTTATTATTATCAACAAACAAATTAAATAGGTTTTATATGAACAAATTATAATATCATTTTAAGTACCACTGTAGCCATGAAATTTTATAAATACTTAATTGTATAGATTTTATAAATACTTAATTGTACAGATTTTATAAATACTTAATTGTATAAATTTATATATATTCTTAATTGTATAAGTTTTATGAATACTCGCAACAGTGTAAATAATATTCGTAAATAATAACATGACCGTACAATAAATATGCAAAGTGTGGAGATTTTCATGACGGCCATTTTGAAGTGTAAGACGTTTACGCGGCCATTTTGTTTCGGTTGCAGACTTCGGCATAACGACGGGCCGCCAAGAGGCGACATATCCCTGTGCCTTCGTTTACAACAGCAGCGAGACACGGAACGGTACATTCGCGTCGCCAAATTATCCAGGATTGTATCCTCGAGACACCGAATGCCATTACTTCTTCAATGGCCAGCCGAACGAACGAGTGCACCTCCATTTTCATTTCTTCGATGTGGAAGGTGTGATGCCGTAAGTATCTCTCTTTAATGCTGCATTAAATCAAAATTACCTTAAGAAATCATTTAGCGTTAACCTTGTAACAAGTTGCCATTGATTTTACATTTATTTTATAAATTACGCGGAAAAAGTTATAAATAAAAAAGCACCACATTTATTAATAAAAAAGCCTTCACTCATAAAAATATCTGATAACGTTTTGCAAGATACTGTACATAGCCCTTATTTACCTCAGCCATTCTGGACATACACGCAAGGTAGCACCTTTGTTTCCTTTCGATTTACCTCGCTTGCAAAAAGCAGCCCGGGCAATATATAAAATCAAGGCACAATAAAAATCATCCGGAAGATAGACGGCGAAAGGGCAAGAGAACAGGATCAAGCACGATAGATAAACTGACTACACCATCGTGACTGGAATTCCATGTATCGATCCTGTTCGACTTCCTTCTCGTCACTCAACCAGACGAGGTGAGACAAAGTGAGCATCCTTAGCCAACTAGAAGTCTACTGGAAGCAAATCGATACCGGTTCGATTGGCTTTCCCGATGCAGTTCGACGTTCCACTAAATCAAACTGCGTCAAACAAACTTTCCAACCTGCTTACCGGAGACGAAAGCTCCATGTCTAAACGAGGATCCTGTAACAGATAGCGCAAAAGTCCATCAGAGTGTATTTGCGTCGAGGTAGCCAATTAGCACGGCTGATTGTTCCATGCTGATTAGTCTTTGAACAAGAGAAAACACGATGTATGTGGCTTTCTGTTAGTTTGCAATATTAGAAAAAGACCTGGTACCTTCGTTAAATATTGTAAAACAGATTCTAATAATTTAGTGGGTCAATTTGTGAAGTTGGGCATTTGGGGAGGATTATTTCTTAAAATTTGTTAAAAAGGATTTAGGAAATAATAATTTGGATATTTGTTGCAATAAAGACCGCAATATTTTTCTATTGGGTCTACAATATGTCGGAAAAGTAACGGAACTTTTTAAATAAAAAGAAAATAATTGATTTTGCTAAAATCTATAAATTGATGATATTGATGATACTCATAACATTGATAAGGCTGATAACATTGATAACATTGATAACATTGATAAAATTGATAACATTGATAACATTGATAACATTGATAACATTGATAACATTGATAACATTGATAACATTGACAACACTGATAACATTGATAACATTGATAACATTGACAACACTGATAACATTGATAACATTGATAACATTGACAACACTGATAACATTGATAACATTGATAACATTGACAACACTGATAACATTGATAACATTGATAACATTGACAACACTGATAACATTGATAATATTTATAACATTGATAACATTGATAACATTGATAACATTGATAACATTGATAACATTGATAACATTGATAACATTGATAACATTGATAACATTGATAACATTGATAACATTGATAACATTGATAACATTGATAACATTGATAACATTGATAACATTGATAACATTGATAACATTGATAACATTGATAACATTGACAACACTGATAACATTGATAACATAACATTGATAACATTGATATGATAACATTGATAACATTGATAACATTGACAACACTGATAACATTGATAACATTGGTAACATTGATAATATTGATAATATTGGTAATACTGATAAGTAAACTAGGAAACTTTGAATTTGGAAAATTGGAAACTAGGTTATTTTGGATCTAAAGACATTGAATACCAGGGAATTTTGGAACTAGAAAGAATGGAAACTAGGGAATTTTGGATTTCAGAAGACTGGAAACTGGATAATTTTGGAATTTGGAAAATTGGAAACTATGGAATTTTGGAATTTGGGAAATTGGAAACTAAGGAATGTTAAAACTAAGGAAATTGGATGCTAGAAAACTTTGGAACTAGGAGGACTAGAAAATAGGGAATTTTGGATTTCGGAAGACTGGAAACTGGGTAATTTTGAAATTTGAAAAATTGGAAACTATGGAATTTTGGAATTTGGGAATTTGGAAACTAGGGAATGTTGAAACTAAGGAAATTGGATACTAGAAAATTTTGGAACTAGGAAGACTGGAAACTAGCGAATTTTGGAACTAGAGAAATTGAATGCTAGCTAATTTTGGAACTAGAGAAACTGGATACTAGGAAATTTTGGAACTAGGAAGAATGGAAACTGGGGAATTTTGGATTTCGGAAAACTGAAAACTGGGTAATTTTGGAATTTGGAAAATTGGAAACTATGGAATTTTGGAATTTGGGAAATTGGAAACTAGAGAATGTTGAAACTAAGGAAATTAAATACTAGAAAATTTTGGAACTAGGAATGCTGGAAACTAGGGAATTTTGGAATTTGGAAAACTGGAAACTAGCTATTGTTGGAACTAGAGAAATTGGATACTAGGGAATTTTGGAACTAGGAAGAATTGAAACTAGGGAATTTTGGAACTAGGAAGAATGGAAACCAGGAAATTTTGGAACTAGTAAGAATGGAAACTAGGGAATTTTGGAACTAGGAAGACTGGAAACTAGGGAATTTTGGAACTAGAAAGAATAGAACTAGGAATCAATATTATTAACTTATACGAAGTACAGTTTAATGTACGAAGTCTATCGTGCATTAAACGCGAGCCAATCAAAAGCGCCATTCTCATAGATCATCCGGTGATTGGCTGTACGTCACGCATCAGGTGACAGAGCGGATTAACTGCGCATGCGTGAGTCCCGTATGAGCGATGGCGTACTCCCTTGCCAAGAGCACGTAAAATATCAGCGTATCGTGTCTGATCTCGAGGCAAGATCCAAGGAATAAACAGGATCGATAACAGCGATCCAAGTGGAATTGATTCGCTGTTATAAATAATATATCGCGTCGGTAAGAAGCATTGATACGTGAACGATGACGCTATTATCGCGAGAGTTCCATGGTGGTAATATATCGAGCGGCTCTTTCCGCCGATGACATAAGTGGCAATTCCCGTGACAGATCATCGTTCGGTTCTCACGTTTCCGAACATACATTTCGAACTGTTTACTCGAGCCCGGATTTACGAGTACGAATGTATCTTTTGCCCTGGTAGTCGGCTCGATATCCCGTTGGATCGTGCTGCACTTCGTCTAATTGAACTCTCGTTCGAACCGGCGATATTTACGAGCAATCTTTTCGTCGGAGGAGAAAAAAGGAAATTCGAGGCAAAAATCCTCTACCGGTCCCAGGCTGTAATAACAGATGCTTCTTGCGGGATTCTCGATATCGACCTCGAATTATTAAATTCAGGCCACATTTTCTGGAGCGGGGATCAATGAAGTCGCGAGACCTACTTCGCTCTTCCTCTTCGGAGCATTGTTCAAAAGTTCGACAGGAATTGGCGAAACACGACTAATTAGAGGCTATCAGTAATGAACGATAGCTATCGAGGATGATCTTGTGCGATCCAATTAGCTTATCACGTGGTCATCTCCGTTTTATCTATTTAGTACGAAAGTGGGTCAATTTGGACCCAAGGTTTCATGAAAAATTTTCAGTGCTATACTTGACTCTCGTTATATTGCCGATAGAGCAAATGTTATTATAATCATGCGTGAGACATACACATGCTAATAGTGATCAATAAACGCGATATCAAATATTTACAGCTTGCAGGATTGCAGCGTGGACCTTTTCCAAACCAAATATTTCTGTTGTTTCCGCGGCGACAATTACCGAACCAGTCGTTCGTGACGTTTCCTCGACCAGCTTGCACGTTGCCATTAAAATGTGGAACTGCAACTGCGTCCTTGTCACCCACATTGTATCGCAGGCTGCCATTTAGGGTGACGAGTTGTAAATTCGTCGGACACGTACCGCACGATTTTCACCAGTACAAATTAATGTACCTGAGCCGAATTGAAATGCAAGTTTCCTCAATATTGAAATCGTGTATAGACCGTTCCACGCAATTGGGACCTCCCATAAATCTAAGACCAAAAAACAGTTCATTTACCAAGGTACAATGTGCCGAAATTATCCTCGTGAAATTTGCAACGCGAATGTGAAGATGGCGGATTCGATATGGCGAATAATCGACTCTTCACTTCGCAAAATCGAGGACTAATAAAAACTGATAGAAGCAAATTAAAGAGACATCATTGATATATTTTAAAATGTTGGAAGTGAACTTTTATTTTGATGTACGTTATACAAAATGGCTGTATATTAATGGTGTAATTAATTTGGATTGAATTCAGGAGTAGTTGTCGTATGAGGAGTCACAAGATGGCGGATTCAATATGGCTGCTAAACTGCTCACCTGACGAAATCAAGAATGAATAAAATCTAGTAGAAGCAAATTACAGAGATATAATTGTTATATTTTGAAACGTTGGAAGTGAACTTTTATTTTGATGTGCAACTTTATACAAAATGGTTGTATATTAATGGTGTAATTCACTTCGATTGAATTCAGGAGTAGACGAACATATCACAAATTACAAGATGGCGAATTCAATGTGGCAACTAGTCAACTGTTCACCTGATGAAATCAAGAATCAATCAAAATTGATAGAAAGAAATTAAAAAGATATGATTTATATATTTGGAAACGTTGGAAGTGAACTATTATTTTGATGTACAACACTATACAAAATGGCTGCTCCCTAATAGTGTAATTGATTTCGATTAAATTCCAGAGTAGTCAAACATATACAATATTACAAAGTCCTAAATTTCCCAGCAAGAAGATGATTTCTCGTCTCTTGATTTAAACGAACATTGCAAATGAAGCAAAATGAAATAAATAAAGTTAATACGTTTCAGTACATGTTCGTTTTTTCAGTGCCCTAATGCGCCGCACCGAGCGTATCCTGGCTACAAAAATATTTATGAAGCGAGCAGAATAGAGCGGAAAATCCGAGAACAGAGAATAACCGATGGTTATTCCGATTGTAAAGCCGGGGCCGGTTCGCACATGTATATTGAAATTATGCGCGGAAAGAGCCAAGATTGAATTACTTATGGAATTGCCGGTAGTCCGGCTACGAAAGCAATTTACGACGCCGCCATGCCATCAAGAAAAATCATTCGAATCTTTTCGATATTCCCCGCGAAAGGTGAATATTTCAAGGAAGCACCGCTCTCAAGACATTTCATATCTCCCCATGCGTATCAATTTACCGGTGATTGTGTAACGTACGGCCATGCCGAAAATATAAATTCCCTGGACGCGCAGGCGACGGCGCACTTGGAAACGGTCCTGAATAATACATTCGCCATTGTGTTTCGTACCTATGTAATTGAAGTGCATGTTACCGGGTTATGGAGAGACTTGTCATCTTTTATTGAATTATGTTCCTGTGTCTGTGTGTGCTTTTATGAGATTTCTAGTCGTGTGTTGAATAGCGGGAGTCAGTTCATGCAGTAATTATTCGGCTATTTGGAAGAGGGTGGGTTTATTTGGGGAGATAAGGCTGAGAGTTTGTGATCAAGTGGTCGATGGAATTTTTGATGGGATGTGAATTTTTTGGGGAAAAACTTAGGGAGGTGGGGATGGGAATAGGGTTTCGGATTTGGGGGTTTTGGGATTTTGGGATTTTGGGACTTTAGAGAGTTGAAACTTTGCAATTTGAGGCTTTTAGAAATTTGGGACATTGGCGAGTCGGGACCTTGGAGATTGGGGACTTTGGAGAGTGGGGACTTTGGAGAGTTGGAACATTGGCGAGTTGGAACCTTGGAGAGTTGGGATCTTGCAAATTTGGAACTTTGGAGAGATGGGGCTTTGGAGAGTGGGGACTTTGGAGAGTGGGGACTTGGGAGAGTGGGGACTTGGGAGAGTGGGGGCTTTGGAGAGTGGGGGCGTTGGAAAGCGGGGACTTAGGAGAGTGGGGACATGGGAGAGTGGGGACTTGGGAGAGTAGGGACTCTGGAGAGTGGGGACTTTGGAGAGTGGGGATTTGGGAGAGTGGAGACTTTGGAGAGTGGAAACTTTGGAGAGTGGGGACTTGGGAGAGTGGAAACTTTGGAGAGTGGGGACTCTGGAGAGTGGGGACTTGGGAGAGTGGAAACTTTGGAGAGTGGGGACTTGGGAGAGTGGAAACTTTGGAGAGTGGAGACTTGGGAGAGTGGAGACTTTGGAGAGTGGGGACTCTGGAGAGTGGGGACTTGGGAGAGTGGGGACTTTGGAGAGTGGGGACTTTGAAGAGTGGGGACATGGGAGAGTGGGGACTTTGGAGAGTGGGAACTAGGGAGAGTGGGGACTAGGGAGAGTGGGGACCTTGGAGAGTGAGGACTTTGGAGAGTGGGGACTCTGGAGAGTGGGGACTTTAGAGAGTGGGGACATGGGAGAGTGGGGACTTTGGAGAGTGGGGACTCTGGAAAGTGGGGACATGGGAGAGTGGGGATTTTGGAGAGTGGGAACTAGGGAGAGTGGGGACTAGGGAGAGTGGGGACTTTGGAGAGTGAAGACTAGGGAGAGTGGGGACTCTGGAGAGTTGGGACCTTGGAGAGTTGGGGCCTTTGAAATTTGTGGACTTTGGAGAGTTGGGACCTTGGAGAGTTGGGGCCATTGAGATTTGGGACTTTGGAAACTTGGGATTTGAAAATTTGGGACTTTGCAACTTTGGGACTTTGAAAATTATCATCTTTTGGAACTTCACCACTTTACAATCCTAAAATACCTCTTAAACATCCCTAAATCTAGCACAAACTTTAACCTCGACCAAATATTCCACATCCAAGAAGCCTAACCAATCAGAAATAATTTTATAACCCCCCAAAAACGATTTCCTATTTTATCAAAACTAAGAACAATCTAAAATTCATAAATCAATACACTCGTACGTTATATTAAAAGCAAATAATGTACCGAAATGAACAAAATGTCCGTTCCTCAAATTTTTACATAACCTCTTTCCATCGTCGAAAGGAAATGATAACTCGCGCAAATGTACACAATAAGCGGATCAAACTTCCGTAATAAAGGATACTGAAACAGTGTATTGCTTTTATATTCATGTTTAATATGTGCGTACGTAATTTTGCATTTTTTGATATCGATATATCTGACCTGGTCGATTTATAAAAATACTATTAATAAATGTGAAAATCAAAAGTTAAAGTTCATTTTTTAATAAAAATTCTATTGAATAAGATTTCATTTAGGGGGTGTTGTACGTTAAGCCATAGAAGAAAACCGAACGATTCATAAAGAATGGTGTTCTGTGGAAGATTTTTGAAAATGGTTCCCTGGCAAGGATTGTAGTATAGAAAATGAACAACTAGGTCGTACGTGAGTTGAACGACCTTCAGAAGCTTAAAAATATAAATTACTACCGCTTTGGTGTTCTTGAGAGCGAAGTAAAGTTACTTTTTATATCAGTTTTCTATTGAACGTTTCAAAAGAAATGTTACAAATATTAAATTGCAGAAAAAATATTAAATATTTTTGTATCAATTTTCTTGCTTAATTGATGCATTTTTCTTTATGTATCTCTGAAAAGACTGATTAAATTATAGGATTAAATTATAATTTTAAGATTGACGAAATTACATATTTTTCAAGAAATTAAAAAACCGAGAATAAACCAAAATTAATAAAGAAAACGTTATCGAACAATTACGAAATCATTCGCTATAACGCAATTATTCAAACGAAATAAAGAAAATTTATTTTTCAGTATTTTCCCTGACAGACAAGACACAAACACAATATTTAATTTACAGTGATCGATTGATCGTTATTTTGATTAACGGTGTTATGTTCGTGAATTTTCGAACAATTTCAGTTACGTCCATCAAACTCTGAAAAATGTGTTATTGTGAAAGATTGAAGAATTGGAGCAACAAAAGTAGCTTTTACAAATTGAAAGCGTGGAATCAGAATTTTTCAGTATTTTCAATGTTTATTAATTAAACCTGTAAACAACAGTCCGACAGTTTTCCACGAGAATAAATCACTGTTCCTTTTGAAGTTGCATTTTCCGTCACAAAAGATCGAAATCACTTTATACATATTTTTCAACCGGTGCCTCTTTCTCTTTCCAATTTAAATTTCAATTTGTATTGCGAGCATTGCAGGATTTGTTAATTTTGTGAAAAGAAAAATTGTTTTCTTTTATTTGTGGATTTTGAAGTTTTGGGGATTCGGAATTTATAGATTTTTGGGATTTGGGATTTTAGGAATTTTATGGATTTTGGGGATTTTAAAGATTTTAGGGATTTTAGGAATTTTAGGAATTTCGGGGATTTAGGATTTTAGGGATTTTAGGGATTTGAAGGAATTTAGGGATTTTGGGGCTTTGGGATTTTAGGGATTTTAGGGATTTTATGGATTTGGGATTTTAAGGATTTTAAAGATTTTAGGGATTTTAGGGATTTTGGAAATTTGGGATTTTAGGAATTTTAGGAATTTCGGGGATTTGGGATTTTAGGGATTTTAGGGATTTGAGGGAATTTAGGGATTTTGGGGCTTTGGGATTTTAAGGATTTTAAGGATTTGGAATTTTATGGATTTTAGGGATTTTGCGGGTTTGGGATTTTGGGAATTTTATGGATTTGAGGTTTCAGGGATGTGGGATTTTATGGATTTCAGGATTTGGAGATTTAGTGATTTGTAAGTTTGAAGATTTGTGAATTTGAGGATTTAGGAACTTGGGGTTTTAGGGACGTGGTGTCTTAAAGATTTAAGGATTTGGGGATTTTGGAAATTTCAATTTGAGGATTTGGAAATTTTAGGAATTTTGGGAATTTTATGAAGGTGAATGCAAGCATTTGAAAAATTAAAATCTGATGATTTAGGGATTTAAGGAATTTGGATCTGAGGATTTGAAGATTTTTGGAATTTGTTTATCTGAAGATTTATAAATTTACTAGGTTGAGAATTATACAATTTAGTGACTTGTGACATAGAAACTCATAAAATTTGCAAATTTAGACAGTCAGGAATATTCAAGTTCAAAAGTAGTATTCAAGTTCGAGACCTAGAAAATCCCCCTCCTCCCTCAACAATTAAACCTCAAATTAACCTCAAAATATTAATATTCCAGATGCGAGGCAGTATCGGCGAGCGATTTCGTCGAATTTTCGAACTACATGTCCAGGGACCGGAAGTACTCCAGGCACTGTGGCCAACAAAAGGAGTTCGATGTCGAGAGCGATAGAAAGTTCTTTCGCGTGACATTTAAAAGCAACGGCAGATACGACGGTACAGGATTTAACGCAAGTTACGTATTCGTAGACGAGGAAGGAAATTATACTACAAAACCACCTACAAGCAACGCGTCAACGTTAAAAGGTAATATCCCTCTTGTATAACCAATCTAAACACTCCTACATCAAATATATTAAAGAAAATATTACGTAAACGTAGCTGGAAATGTAATATGGCGCGGGAAGTAGAAGAAGCGTACTGCGCATGCGTCGGAATGTGGCGCGCAGTTTAAATGACCAGAACTGAAGAAAAGCTTTGTTTATAATTTGTTTTCTTTCGGAAAAAATTGCGTTAGTATATTTTACTTTCTTCGTTGTCTATTATCATTAACATTATTATTTTTACTATTATTGTTATCATTATTAATATTACTATTATTATTATCCTTATTATTATTACTATTATTATTATTATTATTAATATTACTATTACTGTTATCATTATTAATATTACTATTATTATTATTAATATCACTATTGTTTTTTTTTATTTACACCACTTGACTTTCCTGACTTCAAATCCAAAACCTTGAATTCCTTATTAATTCTTAATAAGGAATTTCTCCTTATTAAAACAAAACAAAACACCACCATTGTAAAGCACTTTAAAATCATTTCACGAAAAATACACCCTTCACAAATCAAATTAAGTCAAAAATTCCCTCGCTCTGAAAAATTCCTCCGATCGGGACTAGTTCTTTTTTGCAGTTAATACCCCATCGAGCACGTTGTATCATAACATCAGAAAATATTTAGCAAGTAAATAAACCCAATGGCGGCCTTTTTGCCTCCCTTCGGATTAATTTCCGCGCGACGACACAGAAATGGAATTTCTGAAACACTAACGTTATCCCGTTGTCCTGATTGTACAAAAGGAAATTTTAATGCCTGTACTAGGGAAACGTGTACACGTCGTTTCTTTGTGTAATAAAACGCGCGTGATTACGATACAACGGCCACGAGAGATTTTCGCGATGGGGAAAAAAAAAGGAAACGTTAACCTACTTCCCGGTGAATTTTCAATCAATGCTCGCGAGCTTTGCGGAATATTCTGCCCCTGTGCTTTGCCGGTCTTCGCAATAATTGTTGACCGTTAATCGAGCAATTTTTGCTCGTGTAATGCGAGCTCGTTCGGGGTCAATCATTCCATCGATATCACGGTAAGAGTTATTTTTCTGCCGTTTAATTAAATTGACCATTAAAATAATTAAAATTTGATTCGCTTGTGCGGTATTTGAAAAATATTAATGGAATTGCTTTTGTAATGGTATTCTGCGATATAACGAGAGTGGAATATAAAAATCAATACACGGGAATTTTGGGAGATGGTTTCGTGCATGTGGGGTATTGGAAATATTTTAGGGTTGAGCTGGAAATTTATGGGTGATGTGTTGGTATTTTTTAAGGTGGAAGAGGATTTTGGAATTTTGAGAATCTTGGGAATTTAGGGAATTTAGAAAATTTGGACATTTGGGAAACTTGGGAAATTTGGGGAATTTGGGAAATTTGAGGAATTTGGGAAATTGGGGGAATTTAGGGAATTTGGGAAATTAGGATTTGGGGATTTAGGGAATTTGGATCTGAGACTTTTGGGATTTGAGGAATTTTGGAAAATAGGATATGGGGATTTAGGGAATTTGGATCTGAGGATTTGGGGATTTGAGGAATTTTGAAAATTACGATTTGGGGATTTGTGGAATTTTGAAAATTAGGATTTGGGGATTTAGGGAATTTAGATCTGAGGATTTGGGGATTTAGGGAATTTGGATCTGAGGATTTGGGGATTTGGGAAATTTGGGAAATTGGGATTTAGGGATTTAGGGAATTTGGATCTGAGGATTTGGGGATTTGAGGAATTTGGATCTGAGGATTTGGAGATTTGGGGAATTTGGGGAATTTGAGGAATTTGGGAAATTTGGGAAATTCGGGAAATTAGGATTTGGGGATTTAGGGAATTTGGAGCTGAAGATTTGGGGACTTGGAGAATTTGAGGAATTTGATATTTTTGGGAAATTTGGGAAATTAGGATTTGGGGATTTAGGGAATTTGGAGCTGAGGATTTGGGGATTTGAGGAATTTTGAAAATTAGGATTTGGAGATTTAGGGAATTTGGATCTGAGGATTTGGGGAATTTGGGGAATTTGGGGAATTTGGGAAATTTGGGAAAT
>NW_003797353.1:115709-137742 GCF_000220905.1 Megachile rotundata
AGGATTTGGGGATTTAGGGAATTTGGATCCGAAGATTTGGAAGTTTATAGAATTTTTATTTGAGGTTTGCTAGATTTTGGAAATTTGGATTTGGAAATTTTAAAACTTAATTTTGAAGATTTGAAAATTTCTGAAATTTGGATTTGAGGATTAGGATTTTTCTGAAAATTTGAAAAATAGCCTCCTGAATAATTTCAATATCCCCTACATTAACATTTCTAATTTACATCCCTAAAAAGAAACCAACAAATATATTGAACAAATGTCAATTATTAAATTAAACCCATCACTCGCAAACCTTTACTTCATTTAACGCAAATAAAGCGATAATTTCCGAATATTCTGCAACACGTTATCAAAGTGCAGATTATTAAATACAGTTATTCCAACAAAACAGTGAATTGAATACGTATTGATATTTACAACAATTTCCTAGCAAACAGAATTATTGACGCGTTCTCAATTTGCAGCACAGTTTTAAATATTACCCACGCAATAGCTGTGATTATCTCTGTTTCAATTAGTTCCGTGAAAAACTTCCCACCACAAATTAAACGCGTTGAAAAATAAACATATTCAGTATACGAACGGATGGACATATTTGCGTAATTTTCATAGCTTGATTCACGATTAATTAACTGATTCGTTGTTGTATGCTTTATTGATATTTACTGTGGGACGTTTAACGCGTCGTCGATGATTGGTGTTGTGAACTTAGGTTATTGTACTTCTGTGAAAATAGATATTTTTCATCAGATTTTAGTCAGAATATACTGTAATATTTATAAAAATGTAGGTGTCGCTAAAGAATTAGTGAAATAATAAATATTAAACGTTCATCAAATTTTTAGTTGAGAAAAAGAAAAATTTTTGGGACAAAACTCATACTTCATTTTTCTCATTTTCAGGCACCATTTTGTAGTTGGTCAAGATCTAATGACTTAATTATTCTTTACAATTGCTTAGAAATTAAGTAGAAATTTAACAGTTTCGTAGATGTACGTCCTAACCTCACGTTAACCTAACCTTACATTGTTAGTCGCGCGCTCAGCTATTATGATTGGCTGTTTCGTGCCACTGGGCCCAAAGCTGCGCGCGCACTGATCATAATAGCTGCGCGCGCACCGATCATAACAGCTGCGCGCGCAACTCGCCTACCTAAAACGGAGGTACCTCCCAACTTTTCCAACTTGTGACGTCAGTTTTCGAGTCTCCATCGTTCTGAAGGGCTCATTTCAAAGGGGAAGCTTCAAAGAATATGACCATATTTTTTTTAATTTAAACCCTTACGCCCCTCATTGAAAAAAACGCAAAAAAAGAATTTGTTTAAATTTTTCGACATTTCATAACAAATTGACGGAATTAAAAAAAATATTTTAAAATAGCCCAATCCTTCGTGAATAAAACAGAAAAGAATTTAGCTAAATCGGTTAAGTAGTTTCTGAGAAAAAAATTCGTAAGTGAAGCCTATTTCGCAAATTGGGCAAAAATTGCAAATTTTGAAGGCTTGTTATTTTTTAACGAATTCGAAACCGGCAAAATGATGACTTAAACTCCCCCTAATTTCACGTGGACTACAACATACTTCAATTAGAGCAAAATCGCAGATGTCCAAAAGTGATCGATTTGACTCCTATAGATTTGAACTAATTACCTATGAAACTTGAACGCCTACCTTGATCGTCCACCGCTATTTTCCATCCGGTCTCCATTTTACACAACTCCGATTTACGTCCGATTAAAGCAAACCGTCCGTCTTCCGTATGATTTAATAATGGTAAAAGGTACACAAAAATTCGATTTCCTCTATCAATAGCTGCAGGCCAGGGGTAGACTCTAACTCGGCTATCGCAAATCCTCTTATAAATCGTGTATAATCTTTTTTACACCGACGTGAGCTTCCGCTGTTTCGGATGTAAACTGTCTATTATTCATGGGATTGGCCGATAAACCGGCGACCAGCTCGAACTCGATGAGAGGCTTGACTTTTTAAACCTGCCCTTCGTTTCGCCACCCTACCTTTTCCCTATCGTTTCACGGAGGAAATTCGGTGAATTTTTACGATTTACCAACGACCTTCTTTTCGGAGTACCACGGAATATTAAATTCGCACGTTCTTTTCGACGTGGGTAACAATGTGTTTGCCATGTGAGTTCGAGGATTCGAATGACTGAGAATGTGGAGGTTGAACACTTGCGGAATTTTGGGATGTAGGAAGTTAGGGGATGTGGAATTTGGGGGTTTGGGAGTGTAGGGATTTGAGATGTGGGAAGTTGGGGTGGAGGAAATTGGGGGAGGTGGAAATTTGGGGGTGGAGGAATTTGGGAACGTGGGAAATTGGGGGATGTAGGGATTTGGGGATATGGGAATTTGGGGATGTAGGAATTTGGGGACGTGGGAATTTGGGGGCGTAGGAATTTGGGGGATGTGGGAATTTGGGGACGTCGGAAATTGGGGGATGTGGGGATTTGGGAATAGTGGAATTTGGGAACGTGGGAATTTGGGGACGTGGAAATTTGGGGACGTAGGAATTTGGGAACGTGGGAATTTGGGAATCCAAGAATTTGGAAGTCTAGGAATTTGGTGATCCAAGAACTTAGAACTCTAGGAATTTGCAAATATGGGAATTTGGAGACGCAGAAAATTGAGAACATAGAAATTTGGTTAATGAATCTAAAAATTCGAAACTAAAAAAATGTGCAAATCTGAAACCTAACCAAAATTCACTAATCTAAAAAATCTAAAAAATTCCAAATTTCAACAAAGTCCAAATAAAAAAATTCGCAATAAATTTCACCAAAAATTCCTAACTCTTCTCCCTCCCCACATCCTAATAATTTTGTCAGCACCACGTTCTAAAATCTCAACTTCCGAAAACGAACGATCTCGTAAACCTTCCTGAATCCAAAGCGATAGGAAATTGGGGGATGTGGGAATTTGGGGACGTGGAAATTTGGGGACGTAGGAATTTGGGGGCGTGGGAATTTGGGAATCCAAGAATTTGGAAGTCTAGGAATTTGGTGATCCAAGAACTTAGAACTCTAGGAATTTGCAAATATGGGAATTTGGAGACGCAGAAAATTGAGAACATAGAAATTTGGTTAATGAATCTAAAAATTCGAAACTAAAAAAATGTGCAAATCTGAAACCTAACCAAAATTCACTAACGTAGAAATTTGGGGACATAGGAATTTGGGGGCGTAGGAATTTGGGGGCGTAGGAAATTGGGGGATGTGGAAATTTGGGGACGTCGGAAATTGGGGGATGTGGGGATTTGGGGATAGTGGAATTTGGGGAATATGGAAATTTGGGAACGTGAGAATTCGGGAACGTGGGAATTTGGGGTCGTAGGAATTTGGGAGACGTAGGAATTTGGGGGCGTAGGAAATTGGGGGATGTGGGAGTTTGAGGACGTAGGAAATTAGGGGATGTGGGAATTTGGGGACGTGGGAATTTGGGGACGTAGGAATTTAGGGACATAGGAAATTGGGGGATGTGAAAATTTGGGGATATTTGAATTTGAGGACGTAGAAATTTGAGAACATTAGTACTTTAAGCCTTCTTGATTTGTAGATCCAGAAACACAACAATCACATAATTTAGTTATCTACAAGCTTGTAATACATAAAATTACTTAATAAAAAAGGACAAATTTTAATCTTCGCCTAAATACAAATTACCAACAAATTTTCATCCCCATCATTGTTAATTAAAAAATTCTCTTACTGCTCAACTAACAACCTAACCTAACCACTACTTGTCAAATACAATTTATCTACCCTTCATAACAGCTCACTTCCTAATTAAGCAACAATAAATTCCAACTCCATGACTCCATGTCCGAATACAATTTCATCCGAAATGACTTCCGAATATCAGCGGAACAAAGATCGCGGGTTCAAGCGACATTTTGTATTCTAAGCACGTTTCCCGTGCCCGCATAAGATTCTTATTTTAAAAAGTTTTCTTTACAAACGATACAAAAGGGCTGTCTTCTTTCGTTTCCGTGATATTACGTGTACACTGTGTACATACGTTCGATAAAGGAAGGAAGAAGACAAAAAAAAAAGAGTAGAAACGAGAGCAGAGAACATACTTGTTCGTTGTTCCCTCTCTAAATTCAGATGCGATATAAAGTGCGGAACACAAACCAATCTTAAAGACAAGAATCAGGGATATAAAGGAAAACTGGACGAGCTTTCTGGAATCCCTTACGGCGATATGTATGATACTTTACGCTGTACGAACATGGTTTTTTCTTTTTTTTGTGGATGTTTTTGAAATTGTGAGGAAAAGGTTTTGTTATATTGCATGAAATGGATGTGTGGTTTTTTTGTGGTTAATTATTATTAACGCTAGTAATATTATAATTTGGGAAATTTGGGAAATTTGGGGAATTTAGGGAATTGGGGAAATTTGGGGACTTTAGGGAATTGGGGAAATTTGGGAAATTTGGGGTATTTGGGGTATTTGGGAAATTTGGAGAATTTAGGAAATTTGGGGAGTTTGGGGAGTTTGGGGAATTTAGGGAATTTGGGGTATTTGGGGAGTTTTGAGGAATGTGAGATATTTGGGGAACTTGGGATTTGGGATTTGGGATTTGGGGAATTGGAAATTTGGGATTTGGAATTTGGAGAATTGGAAATTTGGGAAATTTGGGATTTGGGGAATTGGAAATTTGGGAAATTTGGGATTTGGGGAATTGGAAATTTGGGAAATTGGAAATTTGGGAAATTTGGAATTTGGAATTCGGAGTTTGGAGTTTGGAGTTTGGAGAATTTGGAATTTGGAGAATTTGGAATTTGGGGAATTTGGGATTTGAGAAATTTAGGATTTGGGGAATTTGGAATTTGGGGAATTTGGGATTTGGGGAATTTGAAATTTGGGGAATTTGGGATTTGAGAAATTTAGGATTTGGGGAATTTCGAATTTGAGAAATTTGGAATTTGGGGAATTTGGGATTTGAGAAATTTAGGATTTGAGGAATTTGGAATTTGGTAAATTTGGAATTTGGGATTTGGTGAATTTGGGATTTGGGGAATTTAGAATTTGGGGAATTTGGAATTTGGGGAATTTGGGATTTGAGGACTTTGGAATTTGGGGAATTTGGGATTTGTGGAATTTGGAATTTGGTAAATTTGGAATTTGGGATTTGGGGAATTTAGAAAATTTGAGGAATTTAGGGAACTTATGGAATTTACGTAATTTAGGAAATTTAGGGAATTTGAGGAATTTGTGGAATTTGAGGTACTTAGGGAATTTAGTAACTTGAGGAATTTAGGGAACTTAGGGAAAATTTAGGGTAATTTAGGGTAACTTAGGGAATTTGGAAAATTTAAATAACTTGTGGAATTTAAAAAATTTGAGGAATTTGGGAAATGTAGGAAATTTTGGGAAATTGTGAAATTTGTGAAATTTTGGGAATTTGGGGAATTTTGGAAATTTGGAAAATTTGGCGAATTCGGAGAATTCGGGGATTTGAGAAATTTAAAAATTCATAATAACACTAAACCTTGAAATTAAAAAACCTAAAGCTTGAAATCTTAAAGACAAAACTTCTAAAACCTCGAATTCCACAAATTAAAAAATTTGAAAGCTCAGAAATCCCAACACTCCAATGCTTCCAAAAGCTCCACCTACAAACCTCATTTACCCAATCCCTCAACAATTACCACCTGAAAGTTTGTCCACCGACACCCACATCCGACTCTCTCAAACTTTAATTGCCAGAGTTCCATGTTGATTCATAAAAGTTTAATCTTATTTGACATTTAACCGTCAATCGTAATACCCGTCTTCGGGGTTGATCTATCAAATTAATTTGACGAGGATAGTGTAACAGCAACGTTTCACACTAGTCTAGTTCGAAACGTCAACTTTGTCACAGAGAATAGAAGGACAGAACGCAGCAGCGTGTTCCGGGCAAAATCAATTAAGTTGGTTCACTTCGCTTGCTACTGTCGAATTGAATCGCGAAGGGAAACCGTTGTTCGTTCGTTTTCGCTGTCGAATGTAACCAGACGCCTACTATTGCATTGTATTTTTCCCACTTTTCCGACTATTATTGAACGTTTCACAGTTATCTACCCCGCTTTCAATTTTCCGCTACGATTTAACCCTTGCGCGGCTTTACTCCCGCACAACTTTTCATCCCTATCTACGCAAACTAGTTTATTATTTCGTCTATTTTTTATTTTTTGGATGCTGCTGGTCCCACTGGTATTAATATTTATACCGGTTGATCTATTTACTTGTATAGGTTATGTAGGTTGCATAGGTTGTCCTATAGTTGTGTAGGACATACTTGGGTAGGTATACTATTATATTGATGGTGGCATATGTAACATATGCAGATATATACATATGTACAGATATACTTGTGTAGGTATACTATTATACTGATAGTGGCACATGTAACATATACAGATATACATATACACATGTACAGATATACAGATATATACATATGCAGAAATACACATATGCAAATTATACAGATATATACTGTATGTATGCGTAGATACATAGCAATTGATATGCACACATATACATATACACATACATATACATATGCATAGATATACACATATACACATACACATATGCAGAGATATATACGTATACACATACACATATGCATATGCTACGATATACACATATATACATATGCATATGTATAGATATACACATATACACATATACAAAATTGAGAAAGGAGTTCTCAATCAAATATATTACAACGTACATACATGACAAATATATTACAAATTGTAAATGCATGTTCATATACACGTTCACATACATGTTCATATACACATTCACATATATGTTCATATATATGTTCATATACATGTTCCTATAAATGTTCATATACATGTTCATACACATGTTCGCGTACATGTTTATATACATGTTCACATACATGTTCATATATACATACACATACATGTTCATATACACATACACATGCAAGTACAAACATACAACTGAATTATTTATAAAATTCAAAAGAAATGAGCCACATTCAATATATTCTAATATTGCAAGGAGTTAATTTTACTTACAATTAGAATCTTGTCAGTGACAGAACTTTTGAACCGCCCAGTACACACGTTCACCGAATAATTCTCCGTCCACAAAAAGTAAAAGCAACGCTAAGAAAGGGTTAAGGGATAAAATTACAAACACGTTTCATTTTGCTCGAATTCTTTTAAAGCGATAAATCTGATCGGTACACGCTCTTTCGCCCTTCGTATTTTCTCTTCGAGAATAACAGCTACGATAAAATAAGACGAGGTTCGCCAAAAGAAATTGGAAAGTAAATTACAAGGAAAATTGCATGGGTTTAGTGAGAGGTCAAAGAATACAGACGTTGATTCGTTTAATTTGGTCAATCAAGAATGGGAAATTTAGGGTATTTGGGGAATTTGAGAAATTTGGGAAATTTGGGATATTTGGGATATTTGGGAAATTAGGAAATTTAGGAAATTTGGGAAATTTGGCGAATTTTGAGGAATGTGAGATATTTGGGGAATTTGGGATTTGGGATTTGAGGGATTGGAAATTTGGGAAATTTGGAGTTTGGGGAATTTGGAATTTGGGAAATTTGAAATTTGGGGAATTTGGAATTTGGGAAATTTGGGAAATTTGGAATTTGGGATTTGAGAAATTTAGAATTTGGGGAATTTGGGATTTGGAGAATTTGGGATTTGGAGAATTTGGGATTTGGGGAATTTGGGATTTGGGGAATTTGGGATTTGAGGAATTTGGGATTTGGAATTTAGGATTTGGGGAATTGGGAATTGGAAATTTGGGAAATTTGGAGTTTAGGAAATTTGAGATTTGGGGAATTGGAAATTTGGGAAATTTGGAGTTTGGGGAATTTGAGATTTGAGGAATTTGGGATTTGGGGAATTGGAAATTTGGAGTTTAGGAAATTTGAAATTTGGGGAATTAGAAATTTGGGGAATTCGAAATTTGGGAAATTTGGAGTTTGGGGAATTTGGAATTTGAGGAATTTGAAATTTGAGGAATTTGGAATCTGGGAAATTTGGAATCTGGGAAATTTGGAATTTGTGGAATTTGGGATTTGAGAAATTTAGGATTTGGGGAATTTGGAATTTAGGATGTGGGGAATTGGAAATTTGGGGAATTTGGAGTTTGGGAAATTTGGGAAATGTGGAAAATTTGGAGAATTTAGGAAATTCGGAAAATTTAGGATATTTTGGAAATTCAGGAAATTAGGGGTATTTTGGAAATTTGGAAAAATTTGGAAAATTGGAGAAATCTAAGGAATTTAGAAAATTTAGTAAATTTTGAAAAGAATGTAATTAATCTTGTAGTGCATCTCTGTGCAGCAAGGTACAGAAGTGGACGACGCGTTTGACGAAAGTGAATAAAATTAATTGAAAAGTTGTTTGGCGTATGAAGCATGTACATGATGAGTTGACATGCAGAGTAATGAGATTCGTATCGTTTTGATCTGTCGAGTAGAACGCGTGATGTACATATACTCGAAATTTCATTTATCGAGCTTCCATTTATAGGGTGTGTCGATAAATCTGATCAAATCAAACAATTTCCAATAATTATCATTCTTTCATATAATTAATATCAATTAATTTACAAATTCATACATCAAGTACCCAGAAAACTACATTTATAAAGCTTGAAAACCAAGTACCTTAATTTTCCAAATGTTCCTTAAAAAGCAGAAAATGAAAAACTTGCTACTGTAACCTAAAACTAACTAAGTACAATAATGTTTTTGCAGTCCTCTGAGCTATAATCATTAACAAGTTCAGGTCGATAAAATTGAATCGTGCAGTATCGCAGTAAGGGGCTGTAAATAGACGAGGGACGTCGCTTATTTATAGTCGTCGATATTCAGCGTTCTCCTCGAACCGATGCTCCGAAGACTCCACAATGCACCCAGAGGATTCGATCCTCTTGATTACATCATTGCTCTCTAATATTTACCACGATCGTACAAGATTGCATAACGTTCCGATTCATTATGAAGCAGAGAGGTCGTTGCTCGTTTCGTACCGTGTTCTCCCTTTTTTTCTCTCTTTCCCCTTTTTTTTTTATTGGACTTCCATCGAGTGCAATTACTTTCCGAAGTATACGTTCGGCATGCTGCTAGGATCTTTCCCGATGTCTCTATTACAACGGAACGAAAATCCCTGTAGCTCGTTTGCGATGCAGATCGACGCGAGAAACGCTACCCTCCTCGTAAAAGTGCATCGTTTTATTCGTCGCTACGGAATATACGAAGCTACGAAAGTATTCGAACAACGTTATGTTCAACGATTAAAATGAATGCAAATTATACGATATGGTAAACGCGATACGTTGTAAATTATACAATATGGTAAACATTCGGAGATGTATGCTAATTTTTGGGGAGTTTGAGGACAGGGTAGGTTTACATTTTAATGATTTTCATATCTTTGGAATTTGTTGGAATGTTCAAGATTTTATCATGGGGTTACTAATTCGGTGATTGTTCAGTTGAGATTTTACAAATTGGGTAATTGATAGATTAGGTTAGGTTACCATTTTCGAAACTCCAAATTCCCTAGATTCTCAGTTTTCCAAATTCCTAATTCCAAATTCCCTAGATTCACAATTTTCCAAATTTCTAATTCCCCAGATTCCCAATTCCCAAAATTCCCAAAATTCCCAAAATTCCCAAAATTCCCAAATTTCGCAAATCCCAAAATTCCCAAATCCCAAAATTCCCAAATCCCAAAATTCCCAAATCCCAAAATTCCCAAATCCCAAAATTCCCAAATCCCAAAATTCCCAAATCCCAAAATTCCCAAATCCCAAAATTCCCAAATCCCAAAATTCCCAAATCCCAAAATTCCCAAATCCCAAAATTCCCAAATCCCAAAATTCCCAAATCCCAAAATTCCCAAATCCCAAAATTCCCAAATCCCTCCCAAAATTCCCAATATTCCCAAAATTCCCAAAATTCCCAAATCCTAAAATTCCCAAATCCCAAAATTCCCAAATCCCAAAATTCTCAAATCCCAAAATTCCCAGATCCCAAAATTCCCAAAAATCTCGAAATGCCCAAATCCCAAAATTCCCAAAATTCCCAAATCCCAAAATTCCCAAAATTCCCAAAATTCCCAAAATTCCCAAATCTCAAAATCCTTAAATCCCCAAATAACTAATCTCGTCCCAAACCCGTAAATCACTAAATTTCGAAACGCCATTAATTCCATAATGAATGAACCAAAGTTATGAAACGCTAAAATATTTTAAACGCACGTATCAATTTGAAAAGCGGTACGTTTCACGATGAAGAGAACAAGGGAAAGAGTCGGTGAATAGAACAGAATGATTAATCGTGCACAAAGTGTTTAATTAATAAACACCAAAACAGGTCGAATTAATTACCCCTTGTTTGACACGTTTACACAAGCCGTACAAGTTCTTGAAATTCGTTATCGAATCCGACGAAAATACGGCTTCTGATTATTCCACGCTCTGTAATTACACGATGTTTGCGAAACAGATAACGAACTTTCGAACGCAATATTTTGCGAGATGAATTTTAAAAAAATTTCATTCATCCCTTTCGTCCGGGCGAAAAGTTCGCGTTCAACGAACGTTTGAAGTGCGGCGAAAATTTGCAATAATAAAATATTTCTTGTAATTACGGAAAACGTTCGGGCGCAACTTTTAACGATCTGAAAATTTAATTGAAAGACGCAGGCGAAACAAAAATCGCTTGTTTAAAATTTTCCGAAATGTTTAACCCCTTGACAATTTCTCCAACATCGGCTATGTTCATTTAATAGGGACATTAAAATATCGATGAAATTGATAATTAAATTTTAATGCGCTGTGTCATTACAAGTATTTTGCAAACATGAGTTTCAGTTCGCAATTTCAACTTTCCGATACTTTTGTATGAAATTAGGGGAAATTTAATTATATCTTTTTTGTTGTGGAAAATTGGAAAATTCTTTTGAAAATAATGGAAGGGTTATAATTGATACTCAATATAATTTAATAGTAATTTAAAATTTGTATCTGATGTTAGTTGAGTGATGCTAACCCAGAGTGATTCCTCCCTTCTAAATATTCAAATTCTCCAATTTCCACCTTTCTAAATATCCAAATTCTCAAATTTCCACCCTTCTAAATTTCCACTCTTCTAAATATCTAAACTTTCGAATTTCCACCCTTCTAAATATCCAAACTCTCCAATTTCCACCCTTCTAAATTTCCACTCTTCTAAATATCGAAACTCTCCAATTTCCACCCTTCTAAATTTCCACTCTTCTAAATATCTAAACTTTCGAATTTCCACCCTTCTAAATATCCAAACTCTCCAATTTCCACCCTTCTAAATTTCCACTCTTCTAAATATCGAAACTTTCGAATTTCCACCCTTCTAAATATCCAAACTCTCCAATTTCCACCCTTCTAAATTTCCACTCTTCTAAATATCGAAACTTTCGAATTTCCACCCTTCTAAATATCCAAACTCTCCAATTTCCACCCTTCTAAATTTCCACTCTTCTAAATATCGAAACTTTCGAATTTCCACCCTTCTAAATATCCAAACTCTCCAATTTCCACCCTTCTAAATTTCCACTCTTCTAAATATCGAAACTTTCGAATTTCCACCCTTCTAAATATCCAAATTCTCGAATTTCCGATATTCCAAATTTCCACCCTTCTAAATATCAAAACTCTCCAATTTCCAATATCCCAAATTTCCACCCTTCTAAATTTCCACTCTTCTAAATATCGAAACTTTCGAATTTCCACCCTTCTAAATATCCAAATTCTCGAATTTCCGATATTCCAAATTTCCACCCTTCTAAATATCAAAACTCTCCAATTTCCAATATCCCAAATTTCCACCCTTCTAAATATCTAATTTCCCAAATTTCCATAACCTCAAATTTCTACATTTCTACACCCCAAATTCCTTATTCCCACATACCAATGCCAACCCATGAGTTGGCACGTCAAGTTTGAACAATTTTTTCTCTGTTAAAGGTACAACGTTGGCGACGGCGTTGCTGTTCATAAGTCCTCTATTCTTCGGCGGAGTTTCACTTTAATCACGATCAGTAACTACTTGTACGAGTCTTGGCTCAATTTACAACGAACTGTAACTTCGAGGACAGGAGCCATCCACAATCCTCCATTATTCGACGTACCAAGGAAAGTGGCTATATCGTTTGCGTCAATGAAATTGCCAAATGGATACCAAAGTCGATCTCCCTGATGACACTTAACACGTCACGATTCATTTATTGGATCCGTATCACCAGCACGACGATCGTTCTCCATCATTTCACTAACACCCTCGTAAACGGAGAAAAGTATTGGCAATAAGATGGATTCGAATGAAGCGACGGATAATGTTCCGATAATGCGAGAGCTCGAATGGTTACGAGATTTCGAGAGTGTGTATGTGAACGATGCGTCCATTGTTCAAATTTAATCGAATCTCTTCTTTCTTTAATATTCACTGTATTCATAAAAGCGTTTCGCTTTTTTATATTTACTTCTGCTGTTTTTTTATATTTTCTTAATTTATAATAATTTTGGGTTTCATTTTTTGGTACAACTCGATATTTTTTTAGTTACATTATTCACAGAAAATTTTATTTTCGGTTAAAAAAATTGTATTTGTTATTTATAACAATATTCTCCATTTTTAAAATTGTACCACTTGTTATAATTTTTTCATTTCTAAAATTGTGTTATGATTTATATAATATATTATATACATTGTTAAATTGTATTATGTATTGTTGTCAATTGTTTATTTTTAAAATTGTGTTGAATATTTGTTAAAATTTGTTCATTTATAAAATTGAACCCATCAGTTGTTACAATTTGTTCATTTATAAAATTGAACCCATCAGTTGTTACATTTTGTTCATTTATAAAATTGAACCCATCAGTTGTTGCAATTTGTTCATTCATAAAATTGAACCCATCACTTCTTACAATTTGTTCATTTTTAAAATTGAATACATCAATTGTTACTATTTGTTCATTTTATAAAATTGAACCCATCAGTTGTTATAATTTGTTCATTTTATAAAGTTGAACCCATCACTTGTTACAATTTGTTCATTTTTAAAATTGAACCCATCACTTCTTACAATTTGTTCATTTTTAAAATTGAATACATCAATTGTTACTATTTGTTCATTTTATAAAATTGAAGCCATCAGTTGTTACAATTTGTTCATTTTATAAAATTAAACCCATCAGTTGTTACAATTTGTTCATTCATAAAATTGAACCCATCACTTCTTACAATTTATTCATTTTTAAAATTGAATACATCAATTGTTTCAATTTGTTCATTTATAAAATTGAACCCACCAGTTGTTACTATTTGTTTATTTATAAAATTGAACCCATCAGTTGTTACAATTTGTTCATTTATAAAATTGAACCCATCACTTGTTACAATTTGTTCATTTTTAAAATTGAATACATCAATTGTTACTATTTGTTCATTTTATAAAATTGAAGCCATCAGTTGTTACTATTTGTTCATTCATAAAATTGAACCTATCACTTGTTACAATTTGTTCATTTTTAAAATTGAACCCATCACTTCTTACAATTTGTTCATTTTTAAAATTGAACCCATCACTTGTTACAATTTGTTCATTTATAAAATTGAATGAATTAGTTGATTTTGTAATCTTCAAAACCTGAAAAGTTTAAATTTAATTTCGAGAAAATTTGAACGAGCGGACTCCTAACCTGCCTTAAATATTCGCAAAATTTCATTACTTTCCGAATCAATAGATCGTTCCCTGTTGATATGCTTGATCGAGAGAGGATATTACGAGAGTTGTACAACTAATGGTATAAGTCTATAATTTGTTGTAGCGTGACGTATCCGAAAAGTGCTGAATTGTTAATGTTTTCCTCCTCGTGCGAGCCTAAATCGCTCCGAACTATCCAATTTACACGAAAGTCATGTATAGCGAACGAAAACATTCAAATTCGCCTTCCTAAGATACACTATGAGCATATTTATTATTACATCCTCTATACGACTGTGATGTTTCCATTCCTTCTTAGTTCGTTAGTGAATACAAGTCTGATTATACGCGAGAGATTTGAGGATCCATTACGAGAGATTGGAGAAATGAGATTTAATGCGAATTTGCATTCGGTGTCGAGTCTATTTTGTAATTGACACGTTCATTGACGAGGAGAATGTGAATTTTGTGACATTTTGTGTTGTTTTGTTATGGAATTACAGTTTTTAAGTAGCTTAACGTTGTACGGAGCGACTGCGCCGCCATTTTGTGTACCTTCGCGTGTGACGCACTCAGCGGCGCGAAATTCAAACGTTATAAAGCGTCAGACGCTTAAACTCCTGAAGTATCAAATTTTTAAAATTAAAAAATTCATTGAATACTACAATTTCAATAGTATTGAAGTTTTAACACTTTAAAATTAAAAAATTGTGACATTATAAAATTCCAAAAGTCTTGAAATTCCTAAATCTTCAAGTCCTAAAATTCTAAAACCGCAACACCCCTTTTCTCTAAAATCTCAAGATTCTAAAAAATACAAAAATACAATCTCCACGGCATTTAACGTGTTAACAAGATTTAGAACCACGAATCAGCACGACTAACAAAACTAACATTGAGAATGTTTATTGAATCGTTATCGAAGCATTCGAGGAGAGAGCAATAATTTTAACGACCGATGGAGACGGTTACAGCTGCGTTGACCATTAAGAAAACAGTTTGAAATAATTTTCTGGGACCGTTGCTATAAATTTAACACGTTGGTTATTGCACCTTACTGTTCCACATACTGTCACATATATCAAAGCCTAAGTGCAAAATATCTCAATTTTTATTTCTTGTAAATAAGATTACTTTCACTGTTATTTTAGTTGATTTATTTTTAAGCTTGATGTGTTATTATAAAATGTAATGAACAATTAAATAGATGTCGAATGTTAAAAATTACTACATATTTTAGATAGAAATAATATTTCAAGTTATCTTAAAACCAGTAAGGTCTGACTTTCATTTTGTAACTCTTCGGCGGCCATTTTGTGACACAACCCACATGTTACTTTTCGTCAAACATACAGCTATCAAATATATCATATTCTTCACAACTGTGTGTAAAATTACTACGTTATAATTTATATGTATTCGATAAAAATATATAAATAAAATGTGAGGTTAGGTTAGGTAACTCTTCTGCCGCCATTTTGTGACATAACCACGTGTTACTTTTCATAGGCCACAAAACTGAATATAATTAAAATGTGAGGTTAGAATACACCAGTCATCGATGATCAACGTGTTAATTATAACAGCCAAAAAGAGCTAACCTAAAAAAGATACTCAACAATTATCACTCCTCATTAACGATAGATGAGTTATTCGAGGATTTCTCCCTGCATTAATTATCGTATCTGTCCCCCTGCGCAAACGCCGTTTAAACCAACATCGAACGACACTTAAACAATAGTTAAGCCCCGTAACGAAGGGTATCGCAAACGGCGAACAAGCCCGAACGGTTAACGAAACGTGCAAGCAGCGGCTTAATGAAAAGAAAACAAACTAACAAGTTGCAGTCGAGAGATCGACAGGGTAGAGCGTGATACACAAAATTTCTCTGTTCAAACTTTGCCTCCCCCACGGTAGATGTAATCGATAAAGATAAATGTTTAACGATCGTTGTAAGAGGACCCGACGGAGAGAAACGTATTGGCATACCGCCTCTCAGCCAGGCAGAAAGTCATTAACGTCAAAGTTAACGATAGTTCCATAGAACTTTATCGTACAAAGGTCCGCCACTTTCACGGAAAATTATTTCAAACTATAAACCGTTAAACTATATAAGCCAAGCCCACTTTCTCGAGCTTACGGCAGCGAGCATAAACGGCAACAGTGAAATGGAATTTTTACCAGTATCGATCGAGGGATACGTCGATTAAACGCTCTTATATTGTGTGCATTTGGGTGCAACTGGGTTTTAAATGGTTGCCTTCTACTTGCTTTTGGCTTTGGGAACTATAGGGAAGGTTGGTCTAGGAGAATACTTAAAGTAGGGGCTCATCTGGGTGGATTTTGATGTGGAATCCTGGATCTAGATTTTGGGCAAACTTAGATGTGGACATCTAGGATGTATCTTCTAGGATACATCTTCGTATGAAGCATTTGGAAGGTTTGAGATAAATCTGACTTAACCTAGAACCAGGTGAAATGTGGACATATCTGGGTCTGGGACAAATCTAAAGCAGAGGAAAGGTGGACTAGTAGTAGATCTAGTAGTATACCTAGATTTAGGGTACACAGCTAGGGTACATCTGGACCAAGTCAAATATGGATAAGTTATGTGAACTTATGTGAATTTATATGGACTTATGTGCCCCCACATGATACCTAGATCTAGAAAAGAGCTCAGTCAAAGGTATAGTTGGATCTTGAACCTTAAACCTAGATGTGGATGCCTAGATCTAAGGTATACAGTAGGGCATATCTGGACCAAGTCAAATATGGATAAGTTATGTGAACTTATGTGAATTTATATGGACTTATGTGCCCTCACATGATACCTAGATCTAGGAAAGAGCTCAGTGAAGGGTATAGTTGGATCTTGAACCTTAAACCTAGATGTGGATGCCTAGATCTAAGGTATATAGTAGGGTACATCTGAACCAAGTCAAATGTGGATGAGTTATGTAGACTTGTAGACTTGTGTGAACATATGTGAACTCACATAACACCTGGATCTGGGCTAAGTGAAGGGTACAGTTGGATCTTGAGTAAACCTAAATGTGGATACCTAGATTCAGGGTACACAGCTATGGTATATCTGGACCAAGTGGATGTAGATGGAACCTTGACTTAGCAAACACCTAGACTTATCAAAGAGATAGTTCTAAGTGAGGTGTGGATTCACATAACACCTGGGTCCAACTGAAAGTTGAATTCTTAGTAAACCTAGATGTGAACACCTAGATCTAATGTATGCCAACTATAGTATACCTGGACCAAGTCAAATGTGGATGGAACCTTGACTTAGCAAACACCTAGATTTATCAAAGACAAGGTTCCAAGTGAGATGTGGATTCACATAACACTTGGATTCAGCTGAAAGTTGAATCCTGAGTAAACCTAGAGGTGGACACCTAGATCTAGAGTATGCCAACTATGGTATACCTGGACCAAGTCAAATGTGGATGGAACCTTGACTTAGCAAACACCTAGACTTGGTTCCAAGTGAGATGTGGGTTCACATAACACCTGGATCCAGCTGAAAGTTGAATTCTTAGTAAACCTAGATGTGAACACCTAGATCTAGAGTATGCCAACTATGGTATACCTGGACCAAGTCAAATGTGGATGGAACCTTGACTTAGCAAACACCTAGACTTGGTTCCAAGTGAGATGTGGGTTCACATAGCACCTGGATACAGCTGAAAGTTAAATCCTGAGTAAACCTAGATGTGAACACTTAGATCTCGAGTATGATGTATGCCAACTATAGTATACCTGGACCAAGTCAAATGTGGAGGGAACCTTGACTTAGCAAACACCTAGACTTGGTTCCAAGTGAGATGTGGGTTCACATAGCACCTGGATACAGCTGAAAGTTAAATCCTGAGTAAACCTAGATGTGAACACTTAGATCTCGAGTATGCTATACAACATCTCCAGAAGAAATTTGAACATGTAGGACATAAGGAAAACCTTAAACCATGAAAACTGGGTTCAAGAAAAATTTGAAGCTACCAAAACCTAGACTCCTATGTCCACTATGAATGGTGGAAGGCTTCCTGCTTAACCCTTCAGAAACTCAAACGAGTACTCTAAAAATGAAGACAAAAACCTGCTTCAGGTTTGACCTAGGACACCTAAGTTGCACGTAACTGTACACTATCAAACGAAGACAACTGATCGAATGAATAACTATCCAAAAACTAAGATCGTGAACGTTAAACTTGAAAATCATCGATATAAACGATTGAACTCTCTACGAATTCAATATCAAGTCTATGTATCCGAACGGTACATAAGGAATTAGGTAGCAATACTATCATTGTGTATGTTAGACTACTGTGAATATTTTTTAATAGGTTTATAATGCGTTGACTACTTCTCCCGAGTTTCTAGTTGATTTATATAATAAAATCGAAGAAGAAAAAAAAAAAATACGAAAAAAAGAAATACGAGTATGACTGTGCATTACTGAGCGTGATGAAAAATATAATAAAGGAAGAGGTGCATTGTACGATGCAATGTGACACGATGATTTGTCGCTTTCGTTCGTTGTTGTTTGTATTAAGTCTCGCAGCGACGGGACGAGGATACGCTATTACGATAGAACGTTGTGAACACACCTGAATCGAGCGCTATGAAAATGCTTCGAATGTAACTAATCACGTTGTAAATACTTGTTACATTTAATCTGTTCGAGCTGCTGTCACATTTGTCCTGCTGTTTTATCCCCCGTCTGTATTATGCGAAACAGGTTGAGTGAACACATGATAAATCGTAGCCTCGATGCTTTCCGATTATGTCTCTATCGATTTAGCCGTTTCGTTGCGCACTCTATTCCGTCTATGTATTCATTTAGGACGATACGAATTAAAAGGAAGCCTGAAAATTCTCGAACTTGTATTAGAATGTTACGCGCTTAAGAGAACGATGTAGGACGACACTTTCTATGGCAGGGATTATAACTTTTTTTTTAAACACGCGCAGAATTGTTTTTGCGGCGGTTAGTAAAGTGTATGGTGTTTAACTTGTTGATTGCCATGGGATTGGGAGTGTTATGTAATTATTGGTGGTACTAGGTTTAGGGTAGAGAAATGGGAAGGTGGATTACTGGGTGATGATATGGTGGTGAGATATTGGGGGTTTGATAACTCCACGCTTGGTAATTCAGCGCGTTATAATTCCACGCGTCGTAATTCCACGTGTGATAATTCAACGCGTCGTGTTTTCAATTCGTGGTAATTCCACGCGTCGCAATTCCATGCGTAATAATTCCACGCGTTGTACTTCAACTCTTTGTAATTCCACGCGAGATAATTTAACGCGCAGGAATTCCACTCGTGGTAATTCCACGCGTCGCAATTCCACGCGTGATAATTCCACGCGTTATACTTCAACTCTTGGTAATTTCACGCGTGATGATTCAACGCGCAGTAATTCCACTCGTGGTAACTCCACGCGTAGCAATTCCACGCGTGATAATTCCACGCGTTATACTTCAACTCTTGGTAATTCCACGCATGATAATTCAACGCGTCATAATTCCCTCGTGGTAACTCCTCGCGTCGCAATTCCACGCGTTATACTTCAACTCTTGGTAATTCCACGCGTGGATAATTTAACGCGTCATAATTCCACTCGTGGTAACTCCTCGCGTCGCAATTCCACGCGTGATAATTCAACGCGTCGTAATTCCACTCGTGGTAACTCCACGCGTCGCAATTCCACGCGTAATAATTCAACGCGTCGTACTTCAACTCGTGGTAATTCCACGCATCGCAATTCCACGCGTCACAATTCCACGCATGGTATTTCAACGCTATGTAACTGCACGCACCGTATTTCAACTCGTCGTAATTCCACGCATGGTAAATCAACGCGCAGCATTTCAGCGCTACATAATTACTCTCGTGGTAACTCAATGCGTAGGATTTGAACGCAACGTAATTCGACGCGTGGTAATTCAACACGTTGTACATGAACGCTACGTAATTCCACTCGTGATAATTCAACGCGTAATATTTCCACGCCAGATATTTCCTCACATTATAGTTCAAAGCGTGGTAATTCTACTCGTAATAACTCAACACATATTACTTCAATGCTACATAATCTCATACTTGATACTTCCACACGTGATAATTCCACACTACGTAAATCCACGCTACGTAAATCCACGCCTGGTACTTCCACGAGTATTCCACGCGTAACTACACAACAAATAACACCGTCATAACACGTTGCAACACATATATCGCAAATAGATCCAACCAATGAATAACGGCGATATAACTCGAGGCGATATAACACCTTAAAAGTCCTAGTAACACCAATATATTAAAAAATGCGTACCACAGAAGATTTTATAATAAAAATAAATGCAATACCACCGCAAGAAATATAAAATGATCGACGGCGATATAACTCGTGGCGATATAACACCCTAAAATCCTAGTAACACCAATATATAAAAAAATGCGTACCACAGAATATTTTATAATACCAATAACTGCAATACAACCGCAAAAAATATAAAATGATCGACGGCGATATAACTCGTGGCGATATAACACCCTAAAAGTCCTAGTAACACCAATATATTAAAAAATGAGTACCACAGAAGATTTTATAATAACAATAAATGCAATACCACCGCAAAAAATATAAAATAAAATGGAATTTTGAGAATGGCAATCAACGCGTTAAACTAGAATCTCTATGTGTACATGGACGACTTAAACTAGTTGAATAGTTATGGAGAAAAGCGAAAGAAAAGAGCGAAAAACTTCAACCTCTTGCGATTAACGAAGACGACGAGCGTTCCGTGATTAGGCAGGAAGTTCAGGGGCGGCCTAGCAGCAAGTTCCTGAGTCCGAATAAACAAAAGAAGAAATAAAGAGAAACTTTTATCCTTAAACGCCGCATGTTACTGGGGACCTGCGAGTTATCAAAGTTGCGCCTGGGGCGCTCCAAACTTTGTCCTGCGGTTAAAACTGTTCAAAAGCATCGTAGTCATGCTCCGGACAAAGCGCGATCATTGATCGGAGCATCGACTATGGTATCCGCTAGTGGCGGATGTATTTTCTTATTCTGTTTTGAGGCTCTTGCCGGAACATCTCACGCATAAGTTACTGAAAACTGTAATGCAATCATCGTTACTGTCCTAATAAACCTTAACATATGAATCTGTACGAAAATCGATATCGAGTTTTATTTGTATCATCCTCTCATATGTTTATAATTGTTCATTTATTTATATTGTTATTATAAGTACTTTTTACTTCAATTCTTTAATTATAAGTGTTTCTACTTAAATTCTTCAATTATGAGTGTTGCTATTTAAATTTTTCAATTATAAGTGTTTCTATCTAAATTTTTATGTGTTTCTATTTAAATTCTTCAATTATGAGTGTTGCTATTTAAATTCTACAATTATAAGTGTTTCTATCTAAATTCTTATATGTGTTTCTATTTAAATTCTTCAATTTTCATATATTAAAATACTTAAGTTACAAGTTTGAGATATTCTGGATTTTATATGAGAGAGTTTATGGTTTTTGAAACTGACGAAATAATGACAAAATAATTGTGAAATATTTGAAGTTAACATTGTAAATTCTCTGATCTTTGAATATTTTAATTTTTAGATCTGCAAATTCATAGATTATAAGATTCGAAAAGAATCCTCGAATTATTGATTGCGGAGGGCGCTACTAGATGGCGCATGAGGTGGAGACTTTCTCGCTAGTGCTCGAGGAGCCTAGCGCTTCATATAAGTAGCTCCAGTCCATCCCTTCCATGTATCTCTGCGTCTGAGGCATGGGTCTGTTAGGATTCCTTACTGAGTCCAGTAGTAGCGGACGAAAAGAGACGCCGCCCCTCTTCTTCTTCTTCACTCTTTTCTAGCCTAATCCTCTCTAAATACCAAAATATCCAAATTCCTAAACTTTGCAAATCTCAAAATTCCTAGATTCCCAAATCCCAAATTCCAAAACTTTCCAAATCCCTAAATTCCCAAATCCTTAAGCTCCTAAATTCCTAAATCCCAAAATTCCCAAATCCCTAAGCTCCCAAATTCCAAAACATTCAAATCCCTAAGCTCCCAAATTCCAAAGCTCCCAAATCCCTAAGTTCTCAAATTCCAAAATTCCCAAATTCCAAAGCTCCCAAATCCCAAAATTTCCAAATCCCTAAGCTCCCAAATTCCAAAGCTTCCAAATCCCTAAGCTCCCAAATCCCTAAGTTCTCAAATTCCAAAATTCCCAAAT
>NW_003797353.1:137915-181684 GCF_000220905.1 Megachile rotundata
GCTCCCAAATCTCAAAATTCCCAAATCCCTAAGCTCCCAAATCCCAAAATTTCCAAATCCCTAAGCTCCCAAATTCCAAAGCTTCCAAATCCCTAAGCTCCCAAATCCCTAAGTTCTCAAATTCCAAACCTTCCAAATCCTATAAGCTCCCAAATTCCAAAATTCCCAAATCCCTAAGCTCCCAAATTCCAAATCTTCCAAATCCCAAAATTCCCAAATCCCTAATCTCCGAAATCCTAAAATTCCCAAATCCCCGACCTCCCCAAGCCCCCTAAATCCTCCTCCCTCCAAATTCCCACCTCCTCAAATTCCAATTTCCCAAATTCCCACATCCCCAACCCCATAAATCCTCGAATCCCACCACCCCAAACCGGTAAAATCTGAGTTCTGCGAACCCATCAAGAGTCCGTGAAATTCGAACATAAATAACATCGAAAGTTCTCCATGGCTGAAGATCGCTTATATCGAAAATGCCGAGTAAGTAGAATATCGAAAAGTTCCGCAATCGCGCACCGCGTAGAAGTACTTTGTAAATTTACCGAGAAAACCTGTTCATCAATTTCACCTTGTGCATTCTCCGTTTCCCGCTTGTTGGTCTTTTTAGCCGAAAACAAGCTACGATGCTGAGAAGAATGGTTTAAATTCCAACGTAACTACGCTGCATCGTTAAGCAACGAAAGATCTACCACTTCAACTTTAAGTAGCCATGAAATTCTTTTACATCGCGTAAATGTCTGAACGGAATTGGTTGAGATAACTGTCTACCGGCAATTAGAGTGGGAAGAATGTCCATATAAGTGCCTTGTAAATGTTCGCGCCGAGGTGAATACTTCGTTGTATTCTAACGAAAGTATTTTTGAGGAAAACTTGTACTTGAGGAACCGCATGATTTTGTGTAGGAAATCATATTCTCGATTAATGTAGTAACGTTTTCGAGTCTCCATCGTTCTGAGGGACTCATTTCAAAGAGGAAGCTTCAAAGAATATGACAATATTTTTTTTTAAATTTAAACCCTTACGTCCCTCATTGAAAAAAATGCAAAAAAAGAATTTGTTTAAATTTTTTGACATTTCATAACATATTGAGGGAATTAAAAAAAATATTTTAAAATAGCTTAATCTTTTGTGAATAAAACAGAAAAGAATTTAGCTAAATCGGTTGAGTGGTTTCTGAGAAAAAAATTCGTGAGTGAAGCCTATTTTCGCAAAATGGGAAAAATTGCAAACTTTGAAGGCTCGTTATTTTTTAACAAATTCGAAATAGGCAAAATGATGACTTAAACCCATCCTAATTTTATGTGGAGTATAACATATTTTGATTAGAGCAAAATCGTAAATGGTGTTGTCTAAAAATAATCGATTTGAAGTGGAATGACTCAAACGTAAGTATTACACTCTTTGTACTTTTTGAATTTTTTCTTTGACAAAGTATTAACAATGTCTCTTACATAACATTTTCAATAGTAAACAGATCAAAATTTAACTTCGAAAAGAATGAAATACTAAAATATAAATTACAAAGTATGAAAGATATTTCTATTAATCAGAGGTGTTTCATTCTCAAGCAGGTGGCGACACATAACGATAAAAAGAGATACTTTATCGCTGCACCTTTCGATAAAAACTGTTATCTTCAGTCGAGAATTTATCAAGACAGACATTTTTCATTCGATAAAATTATTACTAAGTACCAAATGTTGTTAATGTTCTGTTTAACGTTTCTTAAATCAGACAAACAAAAATATGAATAAGAATTTCTATTATCGTAAGATATTTTCGAAATAAGAAAAAGCGCGGGAAATTCAAATTTTCAACGTCCAAAAATGCTAAAAATTAGAGTGCTAAAATTTCAAAGTTTTAAGATGCAGAAGTACAAAAATTCTAACGTTCTTAAGTCCCAAAGTTCCAAAGTCCCAGAGCTCAGAAATATTAAGGTCCCAAACTCTGAAAGCTCTAAAATCTCAAATTTTTAACATCCAAAAATATCAGAAATCTAGAGCCCCAAAATTTCAATGTTTCAAGCCTTTAAAATTCCAGAGGTCCTAAGTCCCAAAGTCCCAAAGTCCCAGAGCTCAGAAATACCACGGTCTCAAATTCTGAAAGCTCTAAAATATCAAATTTTTGACATCCATAAAGTGCTAGAAACCCAGAGCCCAAAAATTTCAATGTTTCAAGATTTTAAAATTCCAGAGACCCTAAGTCCCAAAGTCCCAATATCTCAAAATTCAAAAATACCAAGGTCCCAAACTCTGAAAGCTCTAAAATCTTAAATTTTTAACATCCAAAAGTTTCAGAAATCCAGAGTCCTGAAATTTCAAAATTTCATGCTTCTAAAATTCCAGAGACCCTAAGTCCCAATATCTCAAAGTTCACAAATCTGAAAGTTCAAAAATACCAAGGTCCCAAACTCTCAAGATCCCATACTCCCAAGTTTCCAAGATCCCAAAGCTTCAAAACCCCAAAGTCCCACACTCCTTCCAAATTTCAACGTCCCAAAGTCCCAAAGTCCCAAAATCTCAAAGTTCAAAAATACCAAGGTCCCAAACTCTCAAGATCCAAACTCCCAAGTTTCCAAGATCCGAAACTGCCAAAAGCCCAAAATCCCACACTCCTTCCAAAGTTCCCAAGACCCAAAGTCCCAAACTTCTCAAGTCCCAACATCCCAAAGACCCAAAGCTCTAAGTCCCAAAGTTCCTCTCCCCATTTACAACATAAGCACCTCAAATAACCCACAATTTAACATTGCAACCAAACTCATCTTGTTACCATCCCCAAATTATCAACCTCGGTCCCATTTCCCATAAGTCCCACAATCCGCCCGCGATCCCCTAACCATCCGCTCCCAACCCACTCTCAACCCACCGTCCTACGAAGTACCCGCGATACGCTATCAAAAAAGCGAGCGTGTACGTGTACGGTCGGCAATGTTCGGCAATCGTCGGCGCCTGGTGAAGCACCGGCTCGTCGTAGCACATTCATTCACTCACACTCGATCGGTCTTCGGGTGAGCGTCTCCGTGGGGCCCGGGTATCGTGTTCGGTTGGCAAGGAAGAAAGGTACGGGATCGACGTGCATTTCACACCGGCATGAATAGTATTGCGTAGAAATTCAGTCGTGCGTATGCGTGACCGGTTGCATGGACGAAGCCGAAAGGGAAAAGAGGTGTGCGAGTGTGGCAGACAGAGCGGCGGCGGCGAGCGCGGGCAAACGGGTCGGCATTGGTAGGTGTACGATTAGCCGAAAACGCGCAGTCGCGCGTTGGTCCTGTCGGGTGGGAGGTGATCAGCTGTGAACACGCGAGGAGCGAGATGTTCGTCCTGCAGAGATCTATATTGTGAGTACCTGAAATAATTTTTGAACAAAACCACCCGTAACCGAGATATAGCCCGCGTACACACTCGATTAAAGGTAGCTCTGCCTTTGAGGCACCGGTGCACGGTCAGGGCACGCACGTGCGCGCCGAGACGAGCGCCGAGAGGAGCGGAAAATGCCAGTGGGAATACGCGAGAAGGGCCGTTGTAACCTAGCTTCTGCCGCAATGCAGTGCTGAAAATAGGAACGCGCTGGGAATCAGCCGATCGATACGAGGCCACGTTAACGTGCCGCTCTTGTGGGACAGTGCCAAACGGAATCCTAGCGCGATACGTTCCAAAATTTGACTACCTTTCTTTCTTTCTTTCGACACGCTCGCCGCCGAAAGATTCCCTAGGGACGGGTCATGACCGAGGGAGAGGACCGCCCATTCATTGATTTTTTGGTGGGTTTCAGGAGTTGGGGGTTTGGAGATTTTGCTAGGGTGGTTTGGGGGGTTGGGAAGTGAGAAGGTGGGATTTTGGGAAGGTTGAAGTTTGCGGATTTAAAAATGTGAAAATTTGGAGATATAAAAATTTAGGAATTGGGAAGATTGTCATCATGGTACTAGGGGATGTGAGAATTTAGAAATTGGAAAAGTTGGTAGTGTCAAGATTTAGAATTTGAAAATTTAGGTATTGGAAAGCCTATGATCACAGTACTAGGGGATGTGAGAATTTAGAAATTGGAAAAATTGGTAGTGCGAAGATTTAGAATTTGGAAATTTAGGAATTGGAAAATTTGGCGTTTGAAAATGTGGCACTGTGAAAATTTAGAAATTTGAAAATTTAGAAATTGGAAAATTTGTCATTTGAAAATGTGGCACTGTGAAAATTTAGAAATTTGAAAATTTAGAAATTGGAAAATTTGTCATTTGAAAATGTGGCACTGTGAAAATTTAGAAATTTGAAAATTTAGAATGGGAGGTGATCAGCTGTGAACACGCGAGGAGCGAGATGTTCGTCCTGCAGAGATCTATATTGTGAGTACCTGAAATAATTTTTGAACAAAACCACCCGTAACCGAGATATAGCCCGCGTACACACTCGATTAAAGGTAGCTCTGCCTTTGAGGCACCGGTGCACGGTCAGGGCACGCACGTGCGCGCCGAGACGAGCGCCGAGAGGAGCGGAAAATGCCAGTGGGAATACGCGAGAAGGGCCGTTGTAACCTAGCTTCTGCCGCAATGCAGTGCTGAAAATAGGAACGCGCTGGGAATCAGCCGATCGATACGAGGCCACGTTAACGTGCCGCTCTTGTGGGACAGTGCCAAACGGAATCCTAGCGCGATACGTTCCAAAATTTGACTACCTTTCTTTCTTTCTTTCGACACGCTCGCCGCCGAAAGATTCCCTAGGGACGGGTCATGACCGAGGGAGAGGACCGCCCATTCATTGATTTTTTGGTGGGTTTCAGGAGTTGGGGGTTTGGAGATTTTGCTAGGGTGGTTTGGGGGGTTGGGAAGTGAGAAGGTGGGATTTTGGGAAGGTTGAAGTTTGCGGATTTAAAAATGTGAAAATTTGGAGATATAAAAATTTAGGAATTGGGAAGATTGTCATCATGGTACTAGGGGATGTGAGAATTTAGAAATTGGAAAAGTTGGTAGTGTCAAGATTTAGAATTTGAAAATTTAGGTATTGGAAAGCCTATGATCACAGTACTAGGGGATGTGAGAATTTAGAAATTGGAAAAATTGGTAGTGCGAAGATTTAGAATTTGGAAATTTAGGAATTGGAAAATTTGGCGTTTGAAAATGTGGCACTGTGAAAATTTAGAAATTTGAAAATTTAGAAATTGGAAAATTTGTCATTTGAAAATGTGGCACTGTGAAAATTTAGAAATTTGAATATTTACAAACAGAAGAGTTCAGAAATTATAAATTGCAATAACAGAAATGAAAATTTATGAATTTACAGCTTTGTAAATTTAATAATTTTTTAGTCAGAAATTTAATAAATTTCAATATCCAAAAATTTCATTAATCAAAAATAAATAATATAAAAATTTTTAAGTACAGAAAATTAAAAGTTTGATGATCCAATTTGAATATTAAAGACCCCATGGATTTAGAAAGATAAAATTGTAAATTTTTGAGTTGTACAATTCTTAAATAGGAAAGTATAGTAAGTGAGTATGTAAGATTTAATTTCTGTCGATACCAGGGAAATAACGTTAAGACCTTTGTATTTTATCCTCAGCCATTTCTCATCCTATAACCAGTAATCCTGAGAAACGTCGACCCCCGAATGAATCAACGTCTGTCGAAAAATTTAGGAGGGGGACAGGGTTCGTCCTTGGTGGAACTTTCCACCCTCGGTTGAAAGATTTTGTCAGACTTGAACAAAATGTGGTTCATATATTATTTACACATTTAGTTAATTTATTACAAATTATGAAAATTTCAAGGTTCTAAAATTTCACAAGTTTTCAAAGTTCTAAAATTCCGTAGGGTTTCAAACTTTCAGAAATCTCAAATTTCACAGTTAAAAAATTCCTTAGGGTTTCAAACTATCAAAAATCCTAAGTTTCAAAGTTAAAAAATTCCCTAGGGTTTCAAACTTTCAGAAATCCCAAATTTCAAAGTTACAAAATTTCACAAGTTCTAAAAATCTTTAATTTCACATGTTGTCAAACTTGTACAAAATTTTAAATAAAATATTAAACTGAATTACTATGAATACTTTGAATTATTGAAGTAGGTTAAAATATATCCCATCATGCATCAAATGCCAAGTAAAAGGAGGAACAGTTTTTAACCCACCTAGCCCTAAAGAGATGTAACGTCATAGAGATCGTTCAACCCAACCTCGATCAATGAACGGAATATTATTTTATTCCGCAGATTTCTCTGAAAAACATCCGCCATTGGAATCACAAAAATAGATACGTTCGCTGAATACCCAGCCTCACTTGACGAAGCAGGAAGTTTGGAATTTGTTACTTTGGGGAGACGTGTACTGGGACAAACAAATTGGAATTTTTAAATTTTAGGGATTTGAGACTTGGAATTTTTGAAGGTTATGGACGGTGCAAGTTTGGGAAATTTTTAGGGAACTTTTGGAGAATTTTAGAAGTTTGAACTTTAGGAGTTTTGGGAGTTTGAAACCCTAGGGAATTTTTTAACTTTGAAACTTAGGATTGTTGAAAGTTTGAAACCCTAGAGAATTTTTTACTTTTGAAATTTGGGATTTCTGAAAGTTTGAAACCCTAAGGAATTTTTTAACTTTGAAATTTAGCATTTTAGAAAGTTTGAAACTCTAGGAAATTTTAGAATTTTGAAATTCAAGATCTTTGGAAGTTTGACAACTCGTGAAATTTAAGATTCTTAAAACTTTGAAGACTTGCGAAATTTGAAAACTTAAAAATTAAAAATTTTTAGACCTTTGACAACTTTTTAAATTTTAGAACTTCAAAGACTTGTGTCGTATCATGTACCAATCATCTACCAATCTATTATATTTTAAAAGAAGTTAAAAAATTAAACTTTATATCTAATATCAGACAATGTAAGAGATACCGTTTTCGTTCTATTTACCTGCGTTCCACAAAACAGTTGATGATACCGTTATTACGATGGCAATAGCGTACACTGTTTACATAACTTCACAAACGCATTCGCTGTTATACACACATTTGGCAATTGCTTGTCCTCTACACACGGCGTGTCGAATTCTTTTTCAAACGCGATTAGTTTACGACACGTTATGCGACTGTACGATAAAACCTAAACGGTAACGGATATAGGGAGCCCACGAATCGGTCCCTGGTGTGTAGAAAAATGGTGGGTCTTTTAACGTTGCATCTTCCTTTGGAGATGTCCAGACTTTTTAAATTCAACAATTTTTATTTCTGCAATTGCAATTTATAATTTTTTAACTTTCCAATTTTTAGATTCTCAAATTTCTGAATTTTCACGGTGCCACATTTTCAAATTATTGGTTTTTAATTTTTAACATATTGGTTTTTAATTTTTAACATATTGGTTTTTACAATTTTTAACATATTGGTTTTTAATTTTTAACATATTGGTTTTTACTTTTGTAGTCTCGTGTTTTGGAGTGTACGTATGTGACCTTTGAGTAATTCAAGGTTACAGGAGATTGAGGACACTTTAAATAGACCGTTGTAAGCTTCATAGTTATAAATATAGAGTAATAGACATTGATCTTTGGGGTCTGTTTAACCCCTTTGTTCTCCGTTACGCTTTCATTTTATGCGACGGAAATAGAATTGTTTTATTTTTTGAAATAATTGAAATTGAACGAATGCAACGCTGAACACAGTCAAGGATAAATTAGAGATCATAATTTAAGATTATTAGGAAATTCATTTTTAAACATGATAATTTTCATCTTTTAGATAAATTAATAAGTCTCTTCAATTTTTAATAGTTTCATTCTCAGTCAGTTTCAGTTTTGAATTTTTCTTGTGATTAATTCTGAGTCAAATTCATTTTTGAATTTTTTTATTATTAATTTTGAGTCAAATTCATTTTTGAATTTTTTTATGATTAATTTTGAGTCAATTTCATTTTTTAATTTTTTTATTATTAATTCTCAGTCAGATTCAGTTTTGAATTTTTTTTGTGATTAATTCTGTCAAATTCATTTTTGAATTCTTTTATGATTAATTTTTAGCCAAATTCATTTTTGAATTTCTTTATTATTATTTCTGAGTCAATTTCATTTTTGAATTTTTTTATAATTAATTCTGATTCAAATTCATTTTTAAATTTTTTTATAATTAATTTTGAGTCAAATTCATTGTTGAATTTTTTTATAATTAATTCTCAGTCAATTTCACTAAAAAATTTGTTTAATATCATTAATTTTTAGTAGATTTTTGTTTTTATATTTTAATATTGAAAAATGAAAATGAGGTGAAAAATTAAAAAAATATATATTACTATATTTGAATGAAAATGAAAATTTTCTCAAACTTCTCAAACAAGAAACCCGATAAATCGTCTAATTGTTAAACAATTAAACATTATTAACCTCCACGTCACTCGTATCGGTACGTTAATTCCATTTTTTAGTATTCATGGTACGTTTCAGTTATCGCTCTTTAATTCGAAGTTGTGGTTTCAAGAACTACTTTGTAAACTTACGATAAACATAATACGACACGAAAATGACATTTTCCTTTTTATGTCATCGAAAATTTATCTGTGGGAATCTTTGGAAATTGTACGTCATGGCTTGTGTCATTGCAAACCAGAGAAGTTATATTGGTACTTTACGTAATACGTTAAATGGACTAACTTACATAATGCATACATTTCTAAATATGTTTTTTTGTGGTTCAGGACGAAGCACAGGACTTTTACATAATTTTCATTTTTTTTGTTTAATGAAAATTATGGCAAAATTATTTATTTACAACCTCTTGTATAATTTTATAGGTAAATTTTTTAATGAGGACACTATTTTACAAGTATCAATCATTCTGACTAATATTTTGGCAAATTTAATTTCAATGATTTTTATTGTTATTGCAAATTTAATATCAATCATTTTGACTAATATTTTGGCAAATTTAATGTCAATGATTTTTATTGTTATTTTGGCAAAATTAATATCAATCATTTTGACTAATATTTTGGCAAATTTAATGTCAATGATTTTTGACTAATATTGTTTTGGAAAATTTAATAACTATCAGTTTGACTAATTTTATTTTGGCAAATTTAATATCTATCATTTTGACTAATTTTATTTTAGCAAAATTTAATATCAATGATTTTTGACTAATATTATTGTGGCAAAATTTAATATCAATCATTTTGACTAATATTATTTTGGCAAATTTAATATCAATCATTTTGACTAATATTATTTTAGCAAATTTAATATCAATCATTTTGACTAATATTATTTTAACAAATTTAATATCAAGCTTCACTAGTAATTTTTATCTAATTATTGACATTCAAAGAATTTTATTTTACATGTCAATTAACAGTTAATACACTTTTGACTGTTAGTGTGTATTGTAACATTATACAGCAGTACACTCTCTCCCAAAGTGTCACACACTTGTATCCCAAATAAAAATTTCACTAAATAAATAAATAAATGAATATATTCAAAATATTACTCACATTTACAAGCAATAATAATAAGCTAATAAAGTCTAGTATTTCTAATAATGAACAATTTGCATGATTCAAAGTATGATTCATTGTAATTCTTTTAAAGTTTCCTCATAACTAGAACCATTCTTCTGATGGAATAAGAAGCTATGAATATTTACTACGTTTATCACAATAAAGTTGAAAGTGTAATACTAGGAATGACGATATTTTTCCTTTATTGGAACTTGGAATACCACGTGCTTCCGTTGAAATAGTAGGTAACGTCACTGCTGTCACGTAGCTCATTCGATGACGAGGAAACCGTAATGACCAAGGCCACCTTCTGATAGAGGGCGAAGCTGATCCCATAAATACGTTGCGTAAAGAAAGGAGCTCCATTTTCACTGGTTCCAAGTTTCACTGCCAAATTTATTTGCAAATTAATATTTTACTATTATTAGATTTATTTTTCATTTATTATTGTTAGACTTATTTTTTCCTTTAACTATTATTAGATTTATTTTTTCATTTATTAACATTAGACTTATTTCTCATTTAACTATTATTAGATTTATTTTTTTATTTAACTATTATTAAATTTATTTTTCATTTAAATATTATTAGATTTATTTTTTCATTTATTATTATTAGACTTATTTTTCATTTAACTATAATTAGATTTATTTTTCCATTTAACTATTATTATATTTATTTTTCAATTATTATTATTAGACTTATTTTTCATTTAACTATTGTTAGATTTATTTTTTCATTTAACTATTATTATATTTATTTTTCAATCATTATTATTAGACTTATTTATCATTTAACTATAATTAGATTTATTTTTCCATTTAACTATTATTATATTTATTTTTCATTTATTATCATTAGACTTATTTTTCATTTATTATCATCAAATTTATTTTTCATTTAATTCACAAAAATCATGTGATGGTAAAATTAATTTTAATCCAAATAATAAAACATTTGATGTTACTAAAAATAGAAATTATTAAAATTTTAAAATATAACTTGTACAAGAGTAATTGCAATAAATTCCACATCTAAAATATACACTGACATAAATAAATATCCTGGACATTTTCTTAAAATATTTAATACAGAAATTAATTTGAGTCACAATAATACAAATGTACTAAATTAAATTATTATACTACATTAACTATTTATTTTAATATTAATTTTACAACTTTAGTATTAATTTTAAAACTTTAGTATTAATATTACAGTTTTATTATTAATTTCAAAATTTTAGTATTAATATTACAATTTTAGTATTCATTTCAAAACTTTAATATTAATATTACAACTTTAGTATGAATTTTAAAACTTTAGTATTAATATCACAACTTTAGTATTAATTTTAAAACTTTAGTATTAATATTACAGTTTTAGTATTCATTTCAAAATTTTAATATTAATATTACAATTTTAGTATTCATTTCAAAACTTTAATATTAATATTACAACTTTAGTATGAATTTTAAAACTTTGGTATTAATATTACAACTTTAGTATTAATTTTAAAACTTGCAAATAAAAATACATTTTTTCTTTCATAACGAAGTAAATTTTTCTGCGTTATTTCTCTAAATTTGGCGACATGCCACCGAAATAATAATAGATTACCCCGTTCTCTTTTCAGAAGTGCAATATTATTGTACCCAGAATATACATCCTAGAAGTATGTATTTCTTTTCTAAGGAATTGATCTCTGGTAAAAGTTTAAATAATCTTCTATTGTGTTATGACTACGATTATGAAACAAGATCAATTGTAATCACGCGTTTCGTTCCGTAGTTTAGTTGTAACCAGATCAAACCGATAAGCATCTATTACAGGATGTCCAGCCATTATCTATGACTCACGCCTAATCGACAAATCTTAATGGACTTATGTGTCTGATGATAAATACGTTGTCCTAATTTTTGGTTAACGTTACTTGGCACAAGTATAAGAATTTTAGAAGTGTCATGCAATTCTTGAAATTAATTATTAGGCACTTTTTTGGGAATTATTTTATTTTTAGTAAATTGTTATTTTTTTGTGAGAAATTTGTGTTAAAAGATTATTTATTTTGGACAGAAATTATTTCTTTGTAGTCAAGTATTATTTTTTTTAGTCAGAAAATATTTCTTTATAGTCAAAAATTATTTTTTGTAGTCAAAAATTATTATTTGTTGTTAAAAATTATTTCTTTGTATTTAGATATTATTTTTTATAATCAGAAATTTTTTCTTTATAGTCAAAAATTATTTCTTTGTATTTGGATACTGTTTTTTATAGGCAGAAATTATTTCTTTGTTATCAAATATTGTTTTACACATTTAAAAATTATTTTTTGTAGTCAAAAATTATTTTTTATGATCAACAATAATTTTCAATAATCAACAATTATTTTTTGCAGTCAAAATTTATTTCTTCACAACCAAAATTATTTCTTGACTATTTAATTATTTTTAATTGTATTGTATCCACAAATAAATTTCTCCCTAATTTATAATTTTATCAATTTATTAATCTTGATATTTGTGAAGTTAATTTTAACTCAAAAATAACGAAACACTAAGAAATAAAGTAATAAAAATTTTTATCGTCCACAGACTGTTTCAGACAGTGACCTACAATCTATTTTATATTTTCGAACAGAACACACATCGTCTATAGCATCTTTCATAATAGATACCGTAATTTTCAAGCCACGTAATTGATTACACTATCGATACGTACTGATTTCTCGATTGATACGAATTTAGGTTAGTCGGTCAATATTGATTTACAAAAATCGTCACGGCTCAGTCAATTTGAAATACGTCACTACAATTTTGCGGATAAACTTTGGAAATTGAATTAACAAGTTTAAAATTCAATTTAGAAAAATTATAACCTAAAACGTATTAAAATAAAATGTTGTAAATAATGTTTTAAATTATGTTTTTCAAATAAAATGTATACATAAGTGAGTAATAATATGAAGCATAAAAATTAGAAAATTATAACCTAAATTATAACCTAAAACATTAAAATAAAATGTTGTAAATAATGTTTTAAATTATGTTTTTAAAATAAAATGTATACATAAGTGAGTAATAATATGAAGCATAAAAATTAGAAAATTATAACCTAAATTATAACCTAAAACATTAAAATAAAATGTTTTAAATAATGTTTTAAATTATGTTTTTAAAGTAAAATGTGTACATAAGTGAGTAATAATATGAAGCATAAAAACGAAAAAATTTATGTATCTCTACAGATGCATTTAATAACCTAAACTCCCACAAATCTTCTAAAATACAAATTAAAATTTGATTGCATCAAAATAGCAAGTTATTACAGCAAAAGTTTGATTACACTGTAAAGTATTTAATAATGTCCATTGTTGACAAAGGCAATATAAATAGCATCTCCATCACTGTAAGCCTAGAAAAGTCAAATCGTAACCAATGGAAAATTTCTTAAGATCAAATCAGCAGCCAATCGGTTAAAATATTAAATTACTATAAGTGGTTGAACATTGTGAACGCGGTTATTGAATATCGCGTTGGAGAACACATTATCAAATAACGAGGTATCACGTTATCGACGAGCTACTCGACCTCTCTAGCTGCAATACCTTTAGCTCATCTTCAATCGATACACGCTCTCCACATTGTGGTATTTTCAGTGTCATGACGCTTTGATGTGCATAACTCGCGTAACTTTCCTACGTGTTGTCGAGTTTAATTATTTTCTGAGTTACTGATATAAAAATAGTTCTTTGTTGAACTTAATTTGTTTCGGAGAACAATCATAAACTTAGTAAATGTATCTTTATGTGTATGTTCGTATATTTATATTCAGATATGTATCTTTATATACAGGTTGTCTTACAATTAGTGTAGGTCCTTGAAATGGTGGGTAGCTGACGTGATTCTGAATAAAATTTCCCTTTACGAAAATTGGGTGTGAAGCTTCGTTTTTGAGTTATTAAGGAAAAACACGGACCAATCAGAGCGCGAGAATTACGCACGCTCCGCCTCTAGGCTCGAAGCTGCGCTCTCGCGTCTGCGCAAGCGTGATACTCGCGTCTGCGCATGCGCAATCCTCGCGCTCTGATTGGTCCGTGTTTTTCCTTAATAATTCAAAAACGAAGCTTTAAATCGAATTTTTGCAAAGGAAAATATTATTCAGAATCACGTCAGCTACCTCTCATTTCAGGGACGTATACTAATTGTGAAACACCCTTTATATATCTTTTATATAGTAATTATTAAGGAACATTAAAAACCACAAGGATGTACACTAATTTTACTATGAAATTTTAATTACGAAACTTGTTATTTTATGGCAACTAAAATATCAAAAATTCTTCTTCAACAAAACCAACTAAAATTAAGCAGCAAATAATTTAACTAAAACCAACCTCAAACGTAATCAATCTAAAACGTAATCAACCTAAAACGTAATCAACCTAGAACATAACTCTACTGAAACTAATTATCTGATTGCCATACTAATTCAATATAACCCACCTATTCCCATCATTTCCCACAATTTCAAATATCACCGCTCTCAATAGAACCAATCTATCACATGACACAGAGGAATGAAATCACGTGGCGTCAGAAAATCTGTTGAAAATTGAATCGGTGGACAATTGGTTCAATAGAGTAATCGCAATTTCATCAATCACCAAGTCGGTGGTCGCAAAAGGAACGGCCGACGATCGCGTTCACGAGGCATCAAGCCAAAGAGGCTGTTGGTATCGCGACTTGTTGATTTACTACTCCCAAGCCAGGCCATCGAAAATATTTTGGCAACGTAACTCGACCAGGCTCGATCGATCTCGTTCATGCATGTATCTACATATGAAGAGCGAATCTTGCTTTCCTGGGGCTGATGTGACAACTTCACACTTGAAGTTTGAGAAGACGACCACTTGTTACTTCATAGGGATTTTGGGTTGTTTGAAGTCTTGTGAATGGGTTAAGATTTGAAGTTTTTAGGATGTAGGGATTTTAGGGTGTGGGGATTTGGGGATATGGGGATTTGAGGGTATTGGGATTTGGGGATATAGAGATTTGGGAGTATAGGGATTTGGGGATACAGGGATTTGGAAGTATAGGGATTTAGGGATATAGGGATTTGGGAGTATAGGGATTTAGGGATATAGGGATTTGGAAATATAGGGATTTGGGGATATAGGGATTTGGGAATATGGGGATTCGGAGATCTAGGGATTTGCATACTACAAAAATTAAAAATTCTGAAATTCCAAAATTCCAAAATTCCAAAATCCCAAAATCCAAAAGTTCCAAAATCCAAAAATTCCAAAATCCAAAAATTCCAAAATCCAAAAATTCCAAAATCCAAAAATTCCAAAACCCAAAAATTCCAATATCCAAAAATTCCAAAATCCCAAAATTCCAAACTTCCAAAATTCCAAAATCCGAAAATTCCAAATTCCCAAATTCCAAAATCCCCAAATTCCAAAATCCCCAAATTCCAAAATCCCAAAATTCAAATATCCCAATATTCCAAAATTCAAATATCTAAAATCTCTCAATCATTAACAAATCCAAAAAATACAAAAATTTGTGAATATAAAAAAATAATATTTGCAATATGTCTTCCTATAAGAAACCACCCATCGCAGTCAATTGTCTACGGAAGAAGCTCACGTTAGCTGGCAACAAGTGTCCGACGCGAAGAAAGATTGCGTGGAGTGTTCCAGGGATGAATTATCGACTAGAATGATTCAGTATCGTGGATGACGTTAATCGTGTATTTCCACCACGCGATTCTGACCTCTTCTCACGCGTGTAGTTTCGCTAAACCTCCCTTTAGCAAATGAGTCATTCGGTTGAACGTACTAATTGGCAAACATCTCTGTCAGGGGTCCATAAACCGGCTTCAAACGCAATTTCGTTAAAAACTAGAACGTGAGCCGTGTTCCCTGGCATTATATATAATTAAACTAATTAGAGCTTTTTGTCGACGTCTCTTGTGCTCTTCCTATATAACAATTTTTTCTGCGCGATATTTTAAACGATTCACATTGATGATACGGATATAATTCATTTATAGTTCATTTTATATAGTTCATTTTTTAAATGAACTATTAAGTTTTTAGTGAATTATTTTTTATAGTCGCTGCTTTAATTACCGCTTTATATTTTATATTGTAATGTTGTTATAATAAATTGTAATCTTTGATCTCGGCACCTTTGATCTCTCAAAAACTGTCCCTTTAAATTGGTTATACAAACGAGCGGGAAATTTAAATCGAGCAAATCTTTCGCGTCAATCTCTAATAATAATTTGGAATATATTCGTAATAAATTTTCTGTATACAATATTGTCTTTCGGGGTATTTTTATCAATTTTACCGCGTTGAAAAGTTGAAAAAGAAAAGAATAAAAATGATTGCTCTAGAAAATATATTTGAAGAATATGTATTACGGAAATGATTATTACAAATAACTTCTAAGAAAATGAAAAACTATCACAAGAAATTACGGATGAATGTGTTACAGAGATATGACAAAATATTTATTAGAAATAAATTACTGGTGAATATGCAGGTTTAAACTATTCTTTTCGACCGCCATACTTCTACACTGTGCGCATGCGCACCCCCGATTCTTTTGATTTAGGCATTTAAATTAGTCCTCTGCCTCTCTCTAGGTTTCCTTGTCTAGTGTTATATCTACTCTTTGCTTTTGTCTCAGTTTATTTCAAACTGTTGCTTTCTTATCAAATAAAATATAATGCATCAAAATAAGCTACGTAAATTGAAGAATAATTGCACAAGACCTTTCTCAATTTTTTCGTTTTACGTCTTAGCAGGTATCAAAAGATTACCGACGTTTCAGACTATAAAAGAATGCCTCCTGTGAATCAGTCGATAAGAAGCTTCTTTGTGGAAATTCAGAGAATACACGGATTATGATAGTATTTCTATTATATCTCGTAAACAGGAAACGAATGCAATCGAATTCTTATTCTTCGCACAGGTGACTTGTAATTGCATCTTAATTCGTGTAGCTGCGGCACAATGGAATTTATTCGAAGATGTGTTTATAGTATAAATAAAAATCTGTGTTGAACATTTCGCTATTTATAACTTGCATAAATGTTTAAGTACAATCGATAAAATATTAGGGTGCTTTTAGTTTATTTTATTTTATCAGTTTCAATGTGATGTGATTATGGTTTATTTTTAATTTTAATGATTGATTTAATCTGATAATGATTTTGATTAGATTTAATAATTTTGATTAAATCTATTAATAATTTTGATCAAATTTAATGATTTTAGGTTAAGTGAACAATGATTTGATTTATTAATTAATTTCATTTCAATTTAATTTCGATTTAATTTCAATTTAATTGCAATTTAATTTCAATTTAATTTCAATTCAATTTTAATTTAATTTCAATTTGATTGCAATTTAATTTCAATTTAGTTTCAATTTAATTTCAATTTAGTTTCAATTCAATTTCAATTTAATTTTAATTTAATTTCAATTTGATTTCAATTTGATTTCAATTTGCTTTCAATTTGATTTCAATTTGATTTCAATTTAATTTCAATTTAATTTCAATTCAATTTCAATGCAATTTCAATTTAATTTCAATGTAATTTCAATTTAATTTCAATTCAGTTTCAATTTAATTTCAATTCAATTTCAATTCAATTTCAATTCAATTTCAATTTCAATTTAATTCAAATTCAATTTCAGTTCAATTTAACTTGATCATACGATCTCATTCGATTCAATATTTTATTCAATTTCATCTGTTTTTAAAAATCACATTCGATGTGACAAATTTTTCCATAAAATAATGTACTTTCATGTACTAATACATCTCCTATGTACACTAAATCTGCGCATGCGCAAGTACCTCGTATAATGGCCGTTCCTATCGCGCATTAAACGAGCGCGCATTAAGCGGTATACCTAACCTAACCGTATTTGCATAAACACGTGCAGTCTCATGATATACAGCGAACATGTCATATAAAACGACGTCATTTATCTGTTATGGTACATTAGATCGCCCAGCAGCAGGAATTGTGCAGGATCATGGGCACGAATGCTTCCACCCACGCATCCTGCTGCAAAGGATGTTCAACACAGAGACATACACGAGGTGTCCGGAGATGTGATACCTATCAATATGGTAAAAGGTATCGGTCATCTAAGGGATCCTCGACTTAACAAGGTATTTTTTAAATTCTATTTTTACTAATTTTTTAATCACTCTATACAGTAAAAAATTAATTTCATCCTCTACAAGATTGTTTCTGAAATTTCTGCTTAAGACATTCATAGTTATAAATATTCTTTCTTACAATATTTTACAAAATATTACAAAATATTTTTTCTTACAAAACTTTATGAAATATTGCAAAATATTTTTTCTTACAAAATTTCACAAAATATTACAAAACATTTTTTCTTATAAAACTGCAAAATATTGCAAAATATTTTTTCTTACAAAACTTTATAAAATATTACAAAATATTTTTGCCTATAAAACTTCACAAAATATTACAAAATATTCTTTCCTAAAAAAAAAAAAATTACTCGTCACAATTCCTTACTCTTATCTTCCAGTGATTTTTAAATATAATCTGTTCTGTGCATACACTCATTGTTCTGTGTATATTACTCATTGTATATTGCAAAAATTCCACACTGTTTCAACATCAAAATTAACGAACAATGTTGTGTTTTCCCATTTGAATAAATGCAAACTTCATTACATAACTTCTATATAATTCTTTGCAAATTCTCTAAAAGTGCTTGAGATAAAAATTAGATTAATCAAAATTAAAAATTGCTACCTAATATTAACTCAACAAAATTAACTAATATTAATTCAACAATTAACTAATAAAGCTTGAATTATTCATTAAAAATTTTGCATACCACATTATGTTTAATATATTAAAATTAAGCTTAAAAGAATGACCTTGACCGACCTTGAATATTGAACATATGCGCAGTGTGTAATCAAAAGCGATAAACCTGCGCATTAAAGAGGATACAATAAATACATTGAAATAAAATATAATATCTTCACCGCGCATAATTGTTGTACATGGATAACGATTGCGCATATGTTTCATGTTCAAGGTCATTTGTATATTGTAACTTCTAACGCTTTTGTATTTGTTACACCTGATAACGTTAGCATGAAGTCACTATTTACTTTATGTTATCGATGTATTTCAAATTTTATTCAAATATGAAAAACTTTTAGTCATAATTTTTGTTTGCATATTTAAAATAATTAAATGTCTATTAATTTTAAGATATGTCTCTTAATTGTTGTTTATAAATTTATTAATTTTATTCAGACATAAATTTACTAATTTTTTTATGTTATCGATGTCTTTCAAATTTTATTCTAATATGAAAAATTTTTAGTTATAATTTTTTTTGCATATTTAAAATATTTAAATGTCTATTAATTTTAAGATATTAATTATTATTTATAAATTTATTCATTTTATTCAGACATAAATTTACTCATTTTTTTAGACATCAAATTTTATTTGTATAAAATTGATGACACAATTATCTCACAGATCAAGGTTGATTTACATTATCGAATTTTATGGAAATGTACTATCAAATTTTATGTATAAGCACTATCAAATTTTACAGATAGTATCTGACAGTATTGATACAAAATTACTAACGAAATAAACACATTTATTTATAAAAATGAGCAAACAAACCGCAGGAGACTAAACAATCGCTAAGTTTGTTATCAGATCGCATTAAAGATTTAACCGTATTTACCGATACTTAGCGTATCTGTCCGAGACTTTACCGTTCTAAAAATTGCCGTCTTTTATCATTTACTATATTTATTGACTCTTAGACGCATGATCGATTAACTCTTCAGATCTAATAAGCTTAAGCAAACTTATCCGTTTAATTACCCTGCACTCTTGAATTATCGTGCATGTATCGGTTGCGTGTACACTTTTTTAATTTCCAGCTCTACAATCTGAATTGTCGATACAATTTTATCTTTGTGAAGGTGTTTGCAACAAAATTCATAAATTTTGATAATAATTTACGTTATTTAACCTCGAATGTGACATAACCTCGATTATGACATAACCTCAAATTATTTGTTTAGGGTTTGAATTATAAATTATTTGTTTAGGGTTTGAATTATAAATTATCTGTGTAAAGTCTGAATTATATATCATCTGTTCACAGTCTGAATCATACATTATCTGTTCACAGTCTGAATTATAAATATTTTCCTTAAAAGTCTTCTCATCGAAATTTGTTCTATTTTTATTCCAAGTTAAATCCATCACTACTGACGTCACCATCTCCGATTTTGCTCTAATCAAAATATTTCATAGTCCACGTGAAATTAGAGGGGGTTTAAGTTATCATTTCACCAGTTTCGAATTTGTTAAAAAATAACAAGCCTTCAAAGTTTGCAATTTTTGCTCATTCTCACAAAAATAGGCTTCACTCACGAATTTTTTTCTCAGAAACTACTCAACCGATTTGGCTAAATTCTTTTTTGTTGTATTCACAAAGGATTAGGCTATTTTAAAATATTTTTTTCAATTCCGTCAATTTGTTATGAAACGTCGAAAAATTTAAACAAATTCTTTTTTTGCGTTTTTTTCAATGAGGAGCGTAAGGGTTTACATTTTAAAAAAATATTGTCATATTCTTTGAAGCTTCCCCTTTAAAATAGGCCCTTCAGATGGAGACTCGACAACTGTAAGCTGGAAAAGACGCGGGTACCATTTTAAGACTGTAGCAAAGCACTTCAAAATGGCGGTGAAGTCTCAAACGCTTCAGATGCTTCTCTCACGTTTTTACATCTTAACGTTTCAATACCTTAAATCAAAACGAATTTTCGTCACAAAATTTCTTTTATTTACAAGATACAAATACTTCTGTTAACACAGGGTTTAGCATTTACTCTGAAAGAGAGAATATCCTTGGGTATACACGGTCTGCAGCCTCCTCGATTTAAAACTCAGGAAGAACAGCTGGCCCTGTGCAAAGCTTCGGTAATGAAATACACCGAGGATTTAAATCGATACCTCTATCTGGTGGAATTGCAGGTAAATTGAAACGAATCTGTTCGAGTGGCATCGGCAAATTACGACCCATCTGTTTTCTTTTTTAATATTCCTTTATCACAGGAGAGAAACGAGAGATTATTTTTCCGTCTGTTGAGCGAAAACATCGAACAAATGATGCCAATTGTTTACACACCTACCGTTGGATTGGCCTGTCAAAAGTTTGGCGTTATTTATCGTAGACCACGTGGATTGTTCATCACGATATACGATAAGGGACACATCTATGAAATCTTGAATAATTGGTTCGTAAAAATTGTCATCGTATTTTTTAATGTAATGCTTGTAGGACATTTTTAGTATGTTTAGCAAGGCTTAGCAAGTAGCTTCTTAAAAGGGACACTTTTCAACACTGAGTGCACGTAGAACATTTCACATGATTTAAGAATCTTCTTATGTTTAATAAATGCAAGGTTAATGGCTTCTTCGTTCATGTAAGGACACTTTTTAACGCTGAGTGCACGTAGAATAATTTACTCGATGTAGAACTTTTCATCGTGTGTTTAATAAATAATAACTTACTTGTTCGTATAAACGGAGAAAAATTTTATTAAAAATTGAAAGTGAAAATTTTATTTTGGAAGTTGAAGTTTGATCAATACAATTCATTCTGTAGTTATGTTACAATGTTAAATGTTTGTTTTATAATAACTATAATTTATTGCTTAAATAAGAAGGTATAAAGCAAATCGTGTATTGTAATCATTTGTACCAAGTGGAACACATTTGCTGACACGTGTATTCTTTACACACTTATCGTGTAAAGATATTCAGATGCTATTGGAATACCAAAGATAAACTGTGCTCAACTTTCTGCATGCATAAGTAGCTTATTCCCTAAACAGTAACTAAGCACTTTTATACTGTAAACTTGAGATGAAATTTCTATAGGGTGGACTTGAAATGACTATGGGATTTTGTGAGGGTGTTATATTTTTTTAGGTTTTTTATTTTTTTATAATGAAATATGTGAGGGGTTTTTTTAAGTAATATTAGGGGGTTTGCAAAATTTGGGAAATTTAGAATTTGGGGATGTGAGAATTTATAGGTTAGAAATTTGGGGATTTTAGAATTTGGGGATGTGAAAATTTGAAGGGTTGAAATTGGGAATTTTAGAATTTGGGGATGTGAGAATTTAGGCTTGAGATATTTGGGAATTTTAGAATTTGGAGATGTGAGAATTTGGGGGCTTGAAATTTGGAAATTTCTAAATTTTGAAATGTGAGAATTTGGGAGGTTGAAATTTGGAAATTTTAGAATTTTGAAATGTGAGAATTTGGGGGGTTGAAATTTGGGAATTTTAGAATTTTGGAACGTGAGAATTTGGAGGGTTGAAATTTGGAAATTTCTGAATTTTGGAACGTGAGAATTTGGAGGGTTGAAATTTGGAAATTTCTGAATTTTGGAACGTGAGAATTTGGAGGGTTGAAATTTGGAAATTTCTGAATTTTGGAACGTGAGAATTTGGAGGGTTGAAATTTGGAAATTTCTGAATTTTGGAACGTGAGAATTTGGAGGGTTGAAATTTGGAAATTTCTGAATTTTGGAACGTGAGAATTTGGAGGGTTGAAATTTGGAAATTTCTGAATTTTGGAACGTGAGAATTTGGAGGGTTGAAATTTGGAAATTTCTGAATTTTGGAACGTGAGAATTTGGAGGGTTGAAATTTGGAAATTTCTGAATTTTGGAACGTGAGAATTTGGAGGGTTGAAATTTGGAAATTTCTGAATTTTGGAACGTGAGAATTTGGAGGGTTGAAATTTGGAAATTTCTGAATTTTGGAACGTGAGAATTTGGAGGGTTGAAATTTGGAAATTTCTGAATTTTGGAACGTGAGAATTTGGAGGGTTGAAATTTGGAAATTTCTGAATTTTGGAACGTGAGAATTTGGAGGGTTGAAATTTGGAAATTTCTGAATTTTGGAACGTGAGAATTTGGAGGGTTGAAATTTGGAAATTTCTGAATTTTGGAACGTGAGAATTTGGAGGGTTGAAATTTGGAAATTTCTGAATTTTGGAACGTGAGAATTTGGAGGGTTGAAATTTGGAAATTTCTGAATTTTGGAACGTGAGAATTTGGAGGGTTGAAATTTGGAAATTTCTGAATTTTGGAACGTGAGAATTTGGAGGGTTGAAATTTGGAAATTTCTGAATTTTGGAACGTGAGAATTTGGAGGGTTGAAATTTGGAAATTTCTGAATTTTGGAACGTGAGAATTTGGAGGGTTGAAATTTGGAAATTTCTGAATTTTGGAACGTGAGAATTTGGAGGGTTGAAATTTGGAAATTTCTGAATTTTGGAACGTGAGAATTTGGAGGGTTGAAATTTGGAAATTTCTAAATTTTGAAATGTGAGAATTTGGGAGGTTGAAATTTGGAAATTTTAGAATTTTGAAATGTGAGAATTTGGAGGGTTGAAATTTGGGGAGTTTAGAATTTTGGAACGTGAGAATTTGGAGGGTTGAAATTTGGAAATTTCTAAATTTTGAAATGTGAGAATTTGGGAGGTTGAAATTTGGAAATTTTAGAATTTTGAAATGTGAGAATTTGGGTTCTTGAAATTTGGAAATTTTAGAATGTTAGAATATGAGAATTTGGGGGTTTGAAAATTTGGAAATATAGATATAAAGTTTAGAAATTTGCAAGGGTTGAAAATTTGCAAATGTAGACATTTAAGGTTTAGTAATTTAGAAATTGAAGAAAAGAAAAACAGTGAACATAAAATTCGTAAGATTTGAAAATCTTTTAAATCTCGCAAGCTTGCATCTCTAAAAATATCAAAACTTCAACAATGATCTATCCTACATCCTACATTCCTCCAAAGAACCCAACCCATATTTAGAGAACGCTACACCAATCCTCTTACCCTAGTAACTTTATCTCCTTACACAAAACGTTCAACACGTTCACCAATCAACACATTTCAAAACATTTCCTTCCAAATATTAGGCCCGAGCAAGCAGTCCGAGCGATCTGCGTAACCGATGGCGAAAGAATCCTGGGTCTTGGAGATCTGGGTGCTTGTGGAATGGGAATTCCTGTAGGAAAATTGGCCCTCTACACAGCTTTAGCAGGCATTAAACCGTATCAATGCTTGCCAATCACTATCGACGTGGGCACCAATAACGAACAGCTTCGAAATGATCCTCATTACATCGGTCTTAACAAACCTAGGAGTCAAGGAGCTGAATACGATGAGCTGATCGATGAGTTTATGGCTGCTTGCGTTAGGAAATATGGTCAGAACGTTCTCATCCAAGTACGTTCTTAATCTCATTTTACTTTTATTTAATAATTTACTGTCAAAATAATACAAGAATTTATTTACGTTAACTTATATCATTAATCGGATCAATTATTATTAATTATTTTGAGAATTTGAGGATTTGGGGGGAAAATTATACGACGACATTTTGTAGGAAATTATTTTGAGGATTTGAGGGAAAAATAATACGACGACATTTTGTAGGAAATTATTTTGAGAATCTGAGAATTTGAGTATTTGAGGGAAAAATAATACGACGATATTTTGTAAGAAATTATTTTAAGAATCTGAGAATTTAAGGATTTAAGGAAAAAATAATACGACGACATTTTGGAAGAAGTTATTTTGAAAATTTAAATATTGTGGATTTGAGGAAAAAATAATACGACGACATTTTGTAAATTTCTTTAAATAACACACAGTGTATAAAATTAAAATTAACAGAGTTTGTAAAGATAGGTAGACTTTGTATTCTCTTTTCTATAAGGTTTTGATTATTTACATATTTCAGTAATTTTTAAAAATTTCTACATACATTTAAGGTTATGAGATTCACCTATGTATATACATCTCAAATCTTATAATAAAGACACATAGACCTTCTGTTATCTTTTCACAAGGTTTTGATTATTTACATATTTCATTAGTTTTAAAAATTTGTATACATATTTAAGGTTATGGTATCCATGCACCGATGTGAATTTTATTTAACATGGATTAATGGGTTCATAAATTGTTGTAGTTCGAAGATTTCGGCAATCACAACGCGTTCCGTTTCCTGGACAAATACCGAGACAAGTATTGCACCTTCAACGACGACATACAAGGCACCGCCGCCGTTGCGGTCGCCGGAATTCTGGCTTCCAAACGAGTTACCAAGAAGAAGATGTCCGACAATAAGTTTGTGTTCCTTGGCGCTGGTGAGGTAAACCTTCACATCTTTATTATCCTGAAAATCTAAAGCCTTGACCTCAAAACTGCAGTCAAAACTGCAGTCAAAACTGCAGTCAACTCAGTTCCACAGTTAAACAATTCCGCAAGATGTACCCGTCGCAAGATGTTCACCTCAGTTTATTTTATTTCAGGCAGCGATAGGAATAGCCGACCTCTGCGTGAAAGCAATGGAGGCGGACGGCTGCACGGAACAAGGAGCCCGCGACAACATTTGGATGATGGATATCGACGGGTTGCTAGTAAAGAACCGACCCGAAGGTAACTTAGAAGGCCACAAGATCTGGTACGCGAAAGATCACAAAGTGATGAAATCGCTGCTGGAGGTGGTGAAGGAAGTGAAACCCACCGTTCTGATTGGTGCGTAACCACTTTATTTGTCGACATACATCGATTGTTTTCTAAAGCAGAAATATCGAAACAGGCGCGTCGGCAGCCGCGGGAGCGTTCACTCCTGAGGTGCTCAAAGAGATGGCGAAGAACAATGAAAGGCCGTTGATCTTTGCGTTGAGCAATCCGACCAGCAAGGCTGAGTGCACGGCGCAGCAGGCTTATGATTACACGGATGTACGATTACTATTATTTATTTAATATTTGTGGTGTTTGCTGTGTATTTTAATTCACTGTTGAGGACTATCAAACTTCACAATTGTCAAATCACTGATATACTGTCAAATCATTTATGTATATTGTTTCAATATTTACTAGTCATTCATATATTTTCACGGATATGTTAGACTGCGAATGTTTGTGCAGCTTAAAAGTCAAATTATGCTTCAAGATCACCAAAATGTAAACAAATGTTCTGCAAAGTCCTCAAGCTAATTAAGGTCTGATGATCTAAGGTTTAGGTTAGGTTAGTCAAGGCTGAGGTTTGCTTAAGTTAATGTACAAACACATAAACATTTGTAGTCTCATTATTAGCTCCTTAATGTGTATGAGATTCTAAGTCACATTAACTTGTAGGGAAGATGCATTTTCTCATCGGGATCCCCATTTGGAGAAGTGAAGTATAACGGGAAAATCTATAAACCTGGACAAGGAAACAACGCGTACATATTCCCTGGAATCGCGTTGGGTGTGATCGCAACTGGTTGCCATCACATTACCGAGGATCTGTTCCTCATCTCGGCACAGGCTGTTGCCGATCATGTCAAGGACGAGGATCTTGACATGGGCAGTCTGTACCCACCGTTAAGTACCATTCGCGAATGTTCCATCGATATTGCTGTTCGAATTGCGAACTACGCTTATGCGAAAAGTAAGTTACTTTGCTAAGGAGATTTGGTAATTATTAAGTTACGAAAGCTGTGAGATTAAAACTGTAAGGATATTGTTTGAATGTAACCTTAATGTTTATGGTGTACATTGTTTGGTACTATAGTCATTATAAGTCTTTAAGTAGTATTATTTATGTTATATTATAGTCTATTTAGATTGGAACATAGAGTAAGTTCTTTTAACAAAATGACTATACAGACTATACAAACATAGAGTAATCTTAATGTTTATCGTATACCATAGTTTGGTACTATAGTCATTATAGGTCTTCAAGTAGTAGTATTTATGTTATGATATATTATACTGTATTTAGAGTAAGTTCTTTTAACAAAATTATGTACCTTGTACCACTGCAATATAGTGCACTATAGGTTTATACTTTTAGTAACTTTGCAGTGAACAAGTAAGATTGAAATCTTTTCAAGGTCACTCAAATAACTTTGTCAAGGTTAAAATCATTAGAAGATCTGAATCTACTGAATTTCCTTAAAAATTAATTTCTAAACTTGTATAGTAAGCTCCACTGTGAAAGTGGTGTACTATAGTGTACTATAGATTTGTACGTTTAGCAACTTTGCAATGAACAAGTGAGGTTAAAATCTTTTCAAGGTCATTCAAATAACCTTGTCAAGGTTAAGATCATTAGAAGATCTGACCTCCTGAATTTCCTTAAAAATTAATTTCTAAACTTGTATAGTAAGCTCCACTGTGAAAGTGGTGTACTATAGCGTACTATAGGTTTAGCAACTTTACAATGAACAAGTGAGGTCACTCAAGTAACCTTGTCAAGGCTAAGATCATTAGAAGATCTGAACCTCCAGAATGACTTTAAAAATTAATTTCTAAACTTGCATACTAAGCTCCACTATGAAAGTGGATTTACCAAAATCATTTTAATTCAAACTTCAATCATTTTTCAGCCGGATTAGCCAGCGAGTATCCAGAACCAAAAGACAAGCGTGCGTTTATCATGAGTAAAATGTACGATGCTAACTATGACAGTCCACTGCCAAACGTTTACGACTGGCCAGGAGACTATGCCAAGCCGCGTGTATTGCCGGAGAAGTGAGTATTCAATACTTTCCAAAAAAGTAAACGACCGAAACATGGAAGTATTTTAGACAAAGTATTATTAGTGGTATAGAGAAGGCAGCTAGTAGAGTATACTTAGAACACTAATCATAGATCACAAAGATAAGAACTAGTTCAAAATTAGGATGGTGATAGAACTATAACACTATTAACATGCACGAAGCTTTTTAATATTTATTCTTACAATTCTTTCGCAGCAATTATTTCTGCTTGAGTATATCTTCATTATTATCTGACAACTATTGGAAATCATTTTTTTTCTTTTTTTGTAGCTGCAATGAAATGTAAGCTGAGTACTGAAGGCAGTAGTGTTTGCATCAATGATTTTCTTCTGCGAAGACTGTAAATTGGTGGACGAACAAACCTGGCGGATAGGTTTTTGAAAGTTTTTGGTTTTATACAAAGCTTGTGAAGAAATTTTGTAAATATTTTCACTTCTTTTATTGTAAATACGTGCAATTTTTATGTGATATGAACATAAAAGTCAGTCTAAATGTGACTATAAATATGAGCATAAATGTGAACATAAATGTGAGCATAAAAGTCAGCCATATTAGATCACGTGACCACTGTCACATCCCAGTCTTCACAGATGGAAGTCATTTAACTGCTTGTCGCAAAGATGTATTTATTTAGCGATGTATTCTAATCAGCAACTGGTTGCTCGTGAGTGACTTCGGTGCAGGCCGCTGAAGCTTAATTAATTTTTTTCAGAGACACAGTAGAAATCCGCCACGATTTAAAACATCTGTAGCGGATTTCGTCCAGCTGGATATACAGAGGCTATCATTAAATAAAGTAAAAAAAAAAAAGTAAAAAAAAAGTATCGTGTCCTGCATTGACAGGTCGTGACACAAAAAGAAAGCATCGGTGCGGTCGCAATTTCTTTAGCTGTAAGGAATTGTTACTCTTGTCAGTGACTAATTTGCCAGTGCTTTTACGATGTAACTTGCACGAAGTGTTGAAAGCACGAAACAGAACAGAAAGAGATAACGATGACATAGTGCTATTGTTACAGCATCGAATGTCGCAGTAAGCTAACATTGCAGTATTTTAATGTCCTCCTTCATCCCGTACGCAGTATTAGGAAATGCTAGTTTTATCGTTCAGGAATAAGTATTAACCATTGAAAGTATTTAAAGAAAGTTTTATGGAATTGTTGTTTCAATAACCAATTGTGTTGTACAAAGCGAACGTTACTTCATTGATTGAAGTCCTATCATTTTAAATACGTTTCTCCTCGTGGTCAAAGGCGTTTGTGAATCTTTGCGATTCGAACAAATAAAGTTAACGAATTTCACAAAGACTTGATATGTAAACGGAAGAACTTCTTTATTTTCCAAAGTTTTCCCATGAAAGTTTGGCAGAGTAGAAATTTCTTGATGTGTTTGAGAATTCCTAGGTCTTGGCATAAGTAGAAATGGAGTTTGAAGGCAAAATGGCAATTGACACTTTGTATGTGAAATTTTTTAGTTCTCAAATTTTTCACTTTTTTAGGTCCAAAATTTTACTTGTCAAGGTTTGCTAGTTTTAAAATTTTCCAATTTATAAATTGTACAATTCTGAAGTTCTCAAGTTTCCAAATTTTCAAATCCCAATTCTACAATTTCTGAGTTCCAAAATTTTTAATTTTGAACTTGAGAGATCTCCAAAATATTAAATTTAGTCCTCAGCCAAAGGTCTAATTACGCCAATCCCCAAAAATAAATCCCAAAATTCCTCAAAAATTCAAATATGAAAGGTGCACGCTTCAGCGCTTTACTTTGCAAACTCCAGAAATTCTTTTCAAAGAAACTTAGAAATTACACCAATAAACAATTCGTTGTCCACGCAATTGGTAATCGTATCGAGCGCCATCTTGATTTCCCTTTACACAATAAAATCGCGTTACGGGTAAAAATATGTAAATGTTCAAACTATTTTCGAATTCCACTTTTGAAACGTGTGGTTTTTAAAATGTACTACTTTGTATCTTGAGATACCGTGGGATCATGAAGTATTTGTTCCTAAGATGATCCTCGCATAACGAAGATCATCGTTGTCGAATCAAATACGACCTATTTTTCTCTACGTGTAAAAAGTGTCTATTTTCGCGGGGACGTGTGAAACGTTCCCATTCGGTGTTAATATCTCATTCTAAATAGGTTTGTAATGGTATGCAGAGTACGACAAAATTCCTGGTAATGGGAAAACGATTGTGGAATATCGTTGAATTTTTTTTTAATTTTTGGAATTTCATCAAGTACGTGTGCTTACTTATACAAAATAATTAATGTAATTTAAATGATTAATATAACAATATACTTTTAGTAATCAATGTAATAAGGCAATTTAAAAAATTGATATATAACAAAATAAATTTAGTAATCAATGTAACAAGGCAATTTAAAAAATTGATATATAACAAACTAATTTTAGTAACCAATGTAACAAGGTAATTTAAATAATTGATATATAACAAAATGATTTTAATAATCAATGTAACAGGGCAATTTAAAAAATTGATATATAACAAAATAATTTTAGTAATCAATGTAACAAGGTAATTTAAATAATTGATATATAACAAAATAATTTTAGTAATCAATGTATCAAAACAATTTTAATAATCAATGTAACAAAAATAATTTTAATAATCACTGTAACAAAATAATTTTAGTAATCACTGTAACAAAATAATTTTAATAATCAATGTAACAAAAATAATTTTAGTAATCAATGTAACAAAAATAATTTTAACAATCACTGTAACAAAATAATAACCAATAATGAACATAACAAAATTATTAAATATACCAAAGTATTATTTATTTAAGATTTTTAAAAGAAACATTCATTTTATTCATTCTGAATATAAAAATTAAAAATAAATGTAAATGTATTAAGGTAAGTACACACGTAATTGATGAAATTTCAAACCTGTTTTTTCTTAAGAACGAAAATTTAGAGATCGAACGATATTTTCACAAGAATCTCTCGTACCTTAATTAAATTTTGTCGATCTCTGCTCTCGAGTCTTCGCATGCTGTATAATATAATTCCTGGTGAATCTTACGAAATGGTGTACGTGCATAAACGTTTGTTTGCTATGTGTCGTGTGTAACGTAATTAATCGTTAATTAGCCAGACGGTTACCGGAGTGGACGCCAGTGGTGGGCAAATGGCTGGGGGACAATGCAAATGGCGGACGAAAGAAGTGACGCGTGGGGTTAATTGGTAGTTTCAAAGTTTATGGATTTTCTGATGCTTGTGTTTTGGAATTTTTATATTTTAATAGTCTTGTGGTTTCTAAATTTCATTTTAAAATTAATCTTGTAATTAATTTCTAAATTTTTTAATATTTTAAAATAGGAATTCTTTCATTTCCAAATGATTTAACACCCAAATTATCAAACTTGGAAAAATAGAAAGTCGTAAATATGTAAATCCTCAAATCCTAAATTTGTACATTTTTAAATTTACAAATTTTCAATCTTAATATTCCTGAATCCCTACACAGATAAATATACAGAGTTCTAAGTATTAAAATTTTCAAACTACAAATTCCTAAATTCGTACATTTTTAAACTTTTAAATTATCAATCTCAAATTCCTAAATCCTAAATATCTAAATATAAAAAGTTCTAAGTATTGCAATTTCCAAACTATAAATTTCTAAATTTCCAAACTTCCAAAGCCCAAATCTCTAAATATCTAAATTCTCAAACTCCAAGTTCCTAAATTTCCAAATTCCAAGTCTAAAAATTTCCATATCTCTAAATACCAAAATTCTTAAGCCCCAAATCCCTAAATTTCAAAACTTCCAAATTCCAAATCTCAAAATTTCCATATCTCTAAATATCTAAATTTTCAAACCCCAAATTCTCAAATTTCCAAACTTCCATATCCCAAATCTCAAAATTTCCATATCTCTGAATACTTAAATCTCTAAACCCCAAATTCCTAAAATTCCAAACTTCCAAATCCCAAATCTCAAAATTCCCAAATCCCTAAATACCTTAATCTCCAAACCCCAAATCTCTAAATTTCCAAATCTCAAAATATCTAAATCTCCAAATTCCTAAATTTCTGAACTCCCAAACCTCTAAATCTCCAAATTCCCAAATTTCTAAACTCCCAAACCTCCAAATCCCCAAATTCCCAAACTCCCAATCTCCCAAACCTCCAAATCTCCAAATCCCAAACTAAAAACCCTCTCTAAAAACTTCCTCAAACCCGCCATCAAGCTCTTTACCCATCACTGGCCCAAAACTGCGCAAAGTTGCTGCCGACTGTGGTTGACCTAGATTTTAACCATTACAGCGAGTTTAACCAAACGACGAAAGCGGTCACTTATCGAACGTGCATAAACACGTACCCTCAAACCTAACCTAACCGTATCAAAACCGCGAGTAGTCGTTTGGTAAGACAAAAACAAAAAAAGCTAGCAAAGTGTGACGTTATACTAATCGTGTTCTTCTCCCAACAGATTATGACGTGTTGGAGAGTCTAAAGACGAGACGGCTATTCTGACGTATACGTAGTCGTTTCACGTTAATTCTGTCAGGTTTGAGACTAAAACGGCATGAACAGCGGTCAGATTCATTATCCATTAAAAAAAGAGAGAATTGCGGAGATGTCAGGGAATTTCAAGTTTATGAGCTTTATGTTTTTTTTTTCTTTTCTTTTTTCCTCTTTTTTTTGCGTGTCGATACTCTGTACTTATTTATTATTATTTAACACAGTAGGTTCCTTGACTATTCACTAATTTGTAGCTGGAATTACGTTGACCGATATTTATTTTATTTATTCGTTGCTTTACGCTGGACGATCAACGCTATCTGTGACGTGTCGCGTGGTGGACTGTGCCCGCGGGCCACTCGAGGGCAATGACGAATAAATTGTTTGACATTTCATTGATGATGTGACATTTTTAAATTTTTTAATTTATTGAACTTCCAAAATGTCAAATTTGTAGATCAACGTTTTTTTATTTCTTTTTTCCAAATTCCCTTTTTTAATTTTTGTAATTTTATGTTTAATAAATTATTTCCGAGTTCCTGCAATTTTAAGTTTCTGGATATCCAAATTCCTAAATTTTTAAATAGAGATTCTCAAACCCCAAATTCTTAAATTTTCAAATCTCAAAATTTCCAAAACTCAAAATATCCAAATCCTCAAACCCCAAATTTCTAAATTTCCAAACGTCCAAATCCCAAATCTCAAAATTTCCAATTCTCTAAATACCAAAATTCTCAAACCCCAAGTTTCTAAATTTCCAAACTTCCAAATTCCAAATCTCAAAATTTCCATATCTCCAAATACCTAAATTCTCAAACCCCAAATTCCCAAATTTCCAAACTTCCAAATTCCAAATCTCAAAATTACCATATCTCCAAATGCCTAAATTCTCAAACCCCAAGTTTCTAAATTTCCAAACTTCCAAATTCCAAATCTCAAAATTACCATATCTCTAAATACCAAAATTCTCAAACCCCAAATCCCTAAATTTCCAACCTTCCAAATTCCAAATCTCAAAATTTCCAAATCCTCAAACCCCAAATTCCCAAATTTCCAAACTACCAAATCCCAAATCTCAAAATTTCCATATCTCCAAATACCTAATTTCTCAAACCCCAAATTCCCAAATTTCCAAACTTCCAAATCCCAAATATCTAACCTTAAAATCTCCTACTTTGTACCGAGTGTATCTCTGCCCCGACTGCCCGCGGGCACCAGCCCACCACCGTAAAATTTTAGCCGCTTGTAACGTGAATTAGTGAATAGTTGCTTCTAGTAATTATGTCGCATGTAATCGACGACAGATTATATTAAGTTTCGTATTAATGTATCAACGTAAAAATTATTTTCATGAGCATCAATGGACTACCCGAAGATAGGCGATATGTAAGATCGTCGAAATTATTTAAACTTGTCCGGAAGAGATGTATCCAGTTAAGTATAAGTATGTAAGGCCGTACGTGTTGTCGCACCGATTTCTTCGATTTCATAATGTATAAGCACTTATGATCAGGAACAGAAAGATAACATTGTAAGAAAAAAAAAAATACCGTATTTTTTGTACCGTATTGTAATTGCCACTCTTTACGTTAAGTAAATGTATGAAAACGAGAATTCTGTCTGAAGGTTCCTATATGTTACGTGAAATAGAAACTTTGACGAACAATATTGATTATACCATTACTGCCTCACCGTAACTATAACGAAGCACGTATCTTATGAATTAAATAGGAATTTGTCTGTGTATTTATGTAATCGCGGATGTACGAGCGAGAAATAAACCATTCAGTCGTAATTGTACGCTCGTTAGGATTTGTTACTGATGGCATTATACTAAGGCTATGAATAAACGTTAAACTATGATCGTTAGTGCGCCTATTTATTTCATTTCTCAGCGCGGGAAAGAATGATTTCTTCTTGGTTTGTTAAAGAATTACTTTATGAAAATGATCCTATGTACATGATTATAAAAATTATTTTCCTTATTAAATATTTCCCTTCCATCTCACGTGCACGTATAACAAATATCAACATGCTTTAATCGTGGTATAAAATGCAGACAGCACCAATGAATTTTTAACAAATCCATTTTGTACTAGCGTATTTGCTCCGGAACAGGTTAACCTGTGCCTACGTTTAGCACTTAAAATAAACTTTCAAGTACTAATCATTGCGCGTATTTGATAATTAAGAGTTCTTGGGATCATCTTATAAGTAGTTACGCAGAATATACAGTGTATTTATTTTAGGCACTATCGTCAGAAATGTTTGGTTCATAATCAGGATCATCGTCGTCGTCGTCGCCCTCCAGATCTAGATCATCCAGATTTTGAAACAAACTTTCATCTATCTTAACGGAATCTAAGAATTAAAAAGTCAATGATATTACATTGCGGTTTCAATTTAGATTAAATAAATTAGGCATTCTAAAACGGTACCATCGTCTAAGAATTTAAGATCCGATTGATCCAATGTTTTATCGGTCATGAACAGTTCCCTGCCCGTTAACTTCTTTCCTTCTCGATCAGCCATTTCTCTCCGCTTTGTGTATCCCATTTCTTCGTCGAATTTCTCCTTCCAACTTAGAAACGTTTCCACGGTGACTCGTGTTCCTTCAAACTTTTTCTGTAATTGTATAAATATTAATTCTGTTACAATTCGAATTGCCAAATACTTTATATAGTTTACCCTTTCTGCTTCTTCCTGCTCTCTCAGTTTTTTCGCTGCACTCTCCTCTCTTGTTAATTTAATTTTATCCCACTGTACATTAAGCCACTCTTGAGCGGCGCTAACTAAAGTAAATACCATAACCATTCCTAGATTTTCATTCATTTGTTCTATTAAATGTTCTTTTAATTTCTCTGCACTACTTTCTTCAAAGTTCTCCTCATCCTCTATCGATATAATAAGAGGCTCATCCGGATACTTTGCAGTGTACGTAAACTCTAAACGACAACTCAGACCATTTGCAGTCTCGGGTTCATACTCTTCAGTTTTAATTGGGATGGCAAACGTATAAAATGGTTCTGTAGCTAAAACTGTAAGAAATTACTGTTTACAAGAATCTCCAGCTCAAAACTTATCTCAATATTTATTATTTCATTGTATAAAAAATATAAACGTTGTAATTCATTAAAAAGCAATGTACTGATGCAATAAAAACAAAGTTTATAGGTTAAACGGTAATGCTTGCATACTTTCCAATTCTCCACAATAAATTGACTCCAACGCTTCGATCTCATTGTGTTGCTCGTCTTTATAATCCATGACGATTCAAATAAAATTGCTTCGTTAAGAGATTCTTATGTTAAATGTACAATTGAATAATTACAATAAAGGACGAGAAATCATGTTACGACTGTGACAGCAGCAGCAAAGAGCGCTGTAGCACAAACAAGATACCCACAATATATATATGGGGTGTCTCATTTTAATCTTAATATTTCACAACTTTATTTAAAAAGTTATTATACATAAATTCTACAAAATTTCGAGATAAATTTTATTTATTTAAACATCGCATCTAATAATAAGTGATAAGTATAAACATTATGTGAGCAAGTGCTGATATTTAAGACCAAGCTCATTTTGTCACAAAAAATGAACAGTTCATTATGAAGGAATTAATTGAAGTTTAAAATATTCTTAAGGCATCATTTTTACAGAAATTGTAAAATTTATAATTTTGCGCGAGCTGGGACGACACCAATAGTGCCATGTAGTGGTGAAAAGCGAAACCAAACTAAACAATTTATTTTCTGAAAGATGCAGTACTTTGTTCATTAATGGTTACAAATCGTACTTGCAGAATATTCTAAAATTAGTTCATATTGCTTTCCGAAGTAATTTAATGCATAATTAAGTCAAGAAAATCAATATTAATTGAATTTTTTTTTAATTGTACTAGTGGCGCCATCTCTCCGGCGAACAGGGTCAACTACACACTTTTGAAACTGTAGTTTCGTTAGTTCCCGTTATCTGCCACCAGATGGCGCCGACGTCGAACAAATTCAATTAATATTAATTTTGTTGTATAATATGCATCAAATTACTTACCAAAGCAGTACTACAGAGTAAACCAGAGACACTCTCTGCCACCTTCGATCTCTCGAAAATAGTGTCCCTTTAAAGTAGTTAGATTAGGTTGTACGAACGAGCGGGAAATTTAAATCGGGTAAAACTACTTTCAATCTCTAATAATTTGGAATACATTTGTAATAAATTTTCTATAAATTCTCTGTATATTACTAATATTATCTTTTGAGGTATTTTTATCAATTTTACGGCGCCGAAAAGTTGAAAAAGAAAAGAATATACAAATATAAAGGATAGAAAAAAAAGGCGTTTCGTCCAAGATCTGCTTTGGGACCAATCCGGCAAAGACTTTCTCTAAAGTTAATTTTTTCTTTTTTTAAAGCAGATCCCTGCCTTAGACGCGGGGAACCAACCCGTAAGGCTGAGAACACAAAACATTTTACGCAGATAGGTAGAGGATTATTGGTGGTGGTTTTTCTTTCCTCGACCCGAAAGACACCTCCTCTGGAATTTAATGTAATGCTTCGACATCCTCCCCAACCATCCTCAAAACACCGCCAGAACACCCCGCCCCACCACACCCCTTTCGGGGACGGCATCCGACGGGCGGCGGGTCGTCACCGGATTTTGCCGCAGCAGGGAATTCTCAATGGGAGGGGAAGAACAGGACCGTCGAGAGATCTAGTCCCACCTGCTAGTACGGACTCATCAGTAAGGCAAACTAGCAGTAACAGCCTTAGACGCCTTGTCGAATAATTTTCAGAGGTTGTATATATAGTAACTTACAACAAACCGAGGACTAGCGAGAAAGATACTCTTGATATCCATCTAGTGGCGAATATTGAAAGTGTTCCACAAAGATAATAGAAAGAAAAGAGAATGTAAAATTTTGTGCTTGACAAACGCGAACTTAAAGCGGTACTTTATGATTATGAAATTGTGGTGTTTATTTTACACCAAAACAGCATTTTATTCAAAAAGAACGTGGTGTTTTCGAGAAACCAAAGGGTCCAGTGTCGCCTCTGGTTTATTCTGCGTTCATGGCGTGGTACCCGTGGCGCCATCTAGCGGCAGAATGGTGGAACTAATCAAAGAGGTGTCTCCAAAGCGTCTAGTTCAACCTGTTCGCCGGAGAGATGGCGCTACCAGTACGATTTTCGAAAAAGTCAATTTTTATTGATTTTCTTGATTTAATTGATGATATTATGCATTAAATTACTTCGGATAACAAAAGTTATTAATTTTAGAGTGTTCTGAAAGCGTTGATAACAGAGAAAAATCGATAAATTCAAAAACTGTGATATGAAATTAATTGCAGTAATTCCTATCTTATATTTTCTTTTATTTTTGTAAATAATTCTTCGAGACAATTTTAAGGACATTTTTTGGCTTTCTAAAACAATCCACGACCGTCGACAAGCTAAAAGTCCTGAATTTTTTCAGTTAACCAATTTTTATACTTTGGTAGTTCCACTTTTGACCGCTAAATGGCACTAATGTTTCCAGGCATCTTTCCACAAAAATTTTACAATAATTTTAATTTTGTAATAAAAATAAAAATTGTAATTGTAATTTGGCTTCCAGAATCAACTATCCAGAAACCAATTGTCTTTTAAATATCATTCAAAAAAAAAACCTACAAAACAAATAGCAAATATACAAATTTTTGTATAAATCTTGATAACAAAAATCTACACCCAAATGACTCTTCACGTTTTTAGTGTCACTCCAAACTGTCAAATCAATTCATAGCATTCTAATATAGAGTAACTCTATAGCATTTTATCATTCAAGCCAGAAACTAACTATCGCTTCAAATATTCATTCACAAGCTTCCCTCAATGAAATCGGATTGACAAGGGTGGCTACTTAACTCGTGTGACGAGTTGTTGAGTCATACTACTTGGACGTAGAAATGTCAACTTTAGACTCATCCGACATTCACGAGAATGGGGTCAAGGTGTTCCGAAAGTCGATTCTGTACATCGACGGTTTTATAAAGTGGAGACTAACCCCTTATTAATAATACAAATATCAGACGTTGATGAAGGACCAGAAACACCGCTAAACAAACAGTCGATTGATGTTTCCTCGGTGATTGCTGAATAACTTATGGAGAAAAGTTGAAGAGGTACATCATTCTGAATTACTAGGCGTCGAGTTATTACGCGTTAAGGTTGCAAAGCGTCGAGTTATTACGCGTTAATGTTGCAAAGTGTCGAGTTATTACGCGTTTAGGCTGCAACGCGTCGAGTTATTACGAGTTAAGGTTGCAAAGCGTCGAGTTATTACACGTCGAGTTATTACGCGCTAAGGTTGCAACGCGTTGAATTACTACGCGTGGAAATTGTAACGCGTCGAATTATTACGCGTCGAGTTATTACGCGTTAAGGTTGCAACGCGTCGAATTACAATGCGTGGAAATTGCAACGTGACGAATTCCTACGCGTGGAAATTGCAACGCGTCGAAATACTACGCGTGGAAACTGCAACGCGTCGAATTACTACGCGTTAGGGTTGCAACGCATCGAATTACTACGCGTCCAGTTATTACGCGCTAAGGTTGCAACGCGTCGAATTACTACGCGTGGAAATTGCAACGCGTCGAATTACCACGCGTGCAAATTGCTACGCGTCGAATTACTACGCGTGGAAATTGCAACGCGTCGAATTACCACGCGTGCAAATTGCTACGCGTCGAATTACTACGCGTGGAAATTGCAACGCGTCGAATTACCACGCGTGCAAATTGCTACGCGTCGAATTACTACGCGTGGAAATTGCAACGCGTCGAATTCCTACGCGTGGAAATTGCAACGCGTCGAATTACCACGCGTGCAAATTGCTACGCGTCGAATTACTACGCGTGGAAATTGCAACGCGTCGAATTATTACGCGTTAACGTTGCAACGCGTCGAATTACTACGCGTGGAAATTGCAACACATTGAATTACTACGTGTGGAAATTGCAACGCGTCGAATTACTACGCGTGGAAATTGCTACGCGTCGAATTACTACGCGTGGAAATTGCAGCGCGTCGAATTACTACGCGTAGAAATTGCAGCGCGTCGGATTATTACGCGTCGAATTACTACGCGTGGAAATTGCAGCGCGTCGAATTACTACGCGTAGAAATTGCAGCGCGTCGGATTATTACGCGTCGAATTACTACGCGTGGAAATTGCAGCGCGTCGAATTACTACGCGTGCGCGTCGAATTACGCGTGGAAATTGCTACGCGTCGAATTACTACGCGTGGAAATTGCTACGCGTCGAATTACTACGCGTGGAAATTGCTACGCGTCGAATTACTACGCGTGGAAATTGCTACGCGTCGAATTACTACGCGTGGAAATTGCTACGCGTCGAATTACTACGCGTGGAAATTGCTACGCGTCGAATTACTACGCGTGGAAATTGCTACGCGTCGAATTACTACGCGTGGAAATTGCAGCGCGTCGAATTATTACGCGTCGAGTTACTACGCCTTAAAATTACAACTCATCAAATTACCCGGCGTCATAATTCACAAATCACATACTGATCATTACGCAAATACACAATTCTTTTGTTCCTCACATTTTTAAAACTGCTATTTAATAAATTCTGCTCAAGTTTTTGTAGAAAACGTGCACACTGACGTAGAAGATATAAATTATTCATGACCACCAAATTTATTAAGTCGTTATTTCTTCCTTGTTTCTACCACAAGAATATTAAGCAATACAACTGCAAGTCAGTATCAGAATATAGAAAATCTTGAGGATCGATTTTATAAAATACATAAAATATAAACTTTCCAAAAGCTACCTAAAAGATTTCAAGTTGACATGGTAAAGCAGTAAATACACCTTAGGGTGCAAAGTTAATTTACAAATATTTCAAGTTATTAAAACAAGTCCCTTCTAAATTTGTTGAACATGAAATAATGATTTTCGTGAACAGAAGTAGGTGATATCCACGAGCAGAGCCGAAGGTGTTGCACAAAGTGGGGATGTTGGCGTCGGGTGGCAGAGTAAGTTCAGTTTCGTTCTGCGTCTCATCCAGACTGGAATCACGGTGATGAGCGTGCCGGCAGTTTAAGAATCGTATCGCAGTAGCCTGATCGATATACGCGACAATTCGAGAGACTGCAGTTGTGCGTGACTATAAATTGGAAGGTGATTCACATTAATAAAAATACTTGTTCTTCAGACGCGTCTGACAGCCACTGAACTAGTATGATTTGTATCCAAGCTTCTCGGTGAACGTCCTAGAATTATTAATATCGTTTTCATTCAAGTAGCATCTGTTTGGATAGACAGGTCTCGGACAACTATTTACGTCGTTGACGTAATGACCGAATATAAAGCAGAAACGTTGCAACGATAACGAATGTGTTTAGTTCAAACAGAATATGGAGAGAGGTGGATGAGGTGGAGATAAGAGGTTCGGGGAGATTGCAATTTATCGTTGAGTACGCTGGTGTTTGTGGGAGATATTTGGAATTGTGGAATTGATAATTGTGGTGGTTTCTGGGAAAAATATTGTTGTTATACCTAGGAGGTCGAGAGATGTTAGAATGTGGGACTCGAGAGATAATAGGGAACCTTAGAGTTGGAATTTAGAATTTGGGGGAAATTGTAATTACGACGCGTAATAATTCGACGCGTAATAACTCGACGCGTTGCAATTTCCACGCGTAGTAATTCGACGCGTTGCAATTTCCACGCGTAGTAATTCGACGCGTAGCAATTTCCACGCGTAGTAATTCGACGCGTAGCAATTTCCACGCGTAGTAATTCGACGCGTAGCAATTTCCACGCGTAGTAATTCGACGCGTTCCAATTCCCACGCGTAGTAATTCGACGGGGTGCAATTTCCACGCGTTGCAATTTCCATGCGTAGTAATTCGACGCGTCCCAATTTCCACGCGTAGTAATTCGACGCGTTCCACTTCCCACGCGTAGTAATTCGACGCGTTGCAACCTTAACGCGTAATAATTCGACGCGTTCCAATTTCCACGCGTAGTAATTCGACGCGTTGCAATTTCCACGCGTAGTAATTCGACGCCTTCCAATTCCCACGCGTAGTAATTCGACGCGTTGCAACGTTAACGCGTAATAATTCGACGCGTTGCAATTTCCACGCGTAGTAATTCGACGCGTCCCAATTCCTACGCGTAGTAATTCGACGCGTCCCAACTCCCACGCGTAGTAATTCGACGCGTTGCAATTTCCACGCGTAGTAATTCGACGCGTTGCAATTTCCACGCGTAATAACTCGACGCGTATTCGACGATGTTATACCCTTAACGCGTAATAACTCAATGCATAGTAATTCAATACATTGTAATCTTATCGCGAAATAACTCAACGCATATTTAATTCGACACGTTGTAACCTCAACGCGTAATAACTCGACGCATACTAATTCGACACGTCGCAACCTCAACGCGTAATAACTCGACACATACTAATTCCACACATTGCAACCTTAACGCCTACATTTACAACACATACTATCTTGCAAATATTTCGTCCCAAAATAATTAACACTAAACCTACCGACATATAATGTTCACTTACTTTGAAATTAAAAATGAAGTTAAATAATAAATATACAAACGACGAAACATAAATTAGCACACACATTTATTATTTATCTTGATGGAAATCAATACTGATTCCAAGGAATGTACTTTAACAAAATGTGCACGTTATAATAAGTAATTTGTGGAGCGGTCATTTGACCGGTTTGGTAGTTTTAGTGTTAAAAGTACAATGCGTCATTAATTATTCAAATCCCCAATTTAATCTCTCATCAGTCATGACCTTCAGCCTCCCATATCCGTCATTTTATCGTCCGTGCAGAACCGAATCGTTTTCCCAGAATTGAACCCTGTGGGGTCTCATTTCGGCTACAAGCAAGGGTGAAAAACGCAGTCTCAGGGATGTATTGAGAGGGTGACTGTATGCTCCCTGAACGGGGAGATCGATATAACACATGCGCCCTACGGCACAGATTCAACAGCTTTTCAACTTGTACACAAACCAGTGTTCTCTGTTCTCTTCCGTCATCCGTTGGGTTTCCTCTCGCGAAAGATCATTGGAATTGTTAAGTATTGTTGATTGATTCGGAAAATAGGTGAATCTACGTTGATTGTTCGAACGATGCAGTGATTTTTAGGGTCGTTCGAAGCCATTACTATTAGCTGCGTTTGGAAATATTTGGTGAATATCTCTGTTAGGTTCGAGTGAGGTGAGTTGAAACCTTCTGTGAAATATTTAAATTGTTTATTGTAATTGTGTTATTAGTATGCATTTAACTAAGGTACTTTGATATCTTGCTTTGAGAATCTTTCGTGAGTTGAAAATTGACAGACTTGTTAAATTGTAAAATTCAAAATTAGTTTGTAAAATTGATTTTGATGATTGAGTGGTTTGTGGAGAGTTCGTGAATATTTTTTCGTAAGAAAAAATCGTTAATTATGACAATTGTGTCAAGTACGGTATTCGACAAATTTTATTTGAGAATCTCTCGTATGAAGACCCCAGATTTTTTAGTAAAATGATTAATTTTAATAATTGTGTAAAAATTCTGTTACAAAATGAGTTAAAATATTATGTAAAATTATTTATCGCACTAATTGTACTATTTTATAATGCATATATTACTACACAAACTTTGTTAATTACTAAATACATGGATGTACAGATATTCTTTTCTTGAGAATCTCTCCTTGTCTCAGAACATAAAATAATTTGTTAAATTCAGAGAAAGATTCTATACATCGTAAAATTATGTTACTAATTAGAAATAGTAAATTGAACATTTTTTTCCTAGAAATTAATAGTTATTCTTGATAAACTTAATGTGCGAAATACGGGAGCAGTTAATTGCAGTGCAAGTGGACGTAGGAGGCCATTATCTTATCGCTCACGAGATATAATTATTTAATTCCTAAAAACGTGTTATTGTCGGAAAAATACAAAAACCTAATAATATACTATCTAATATATTATTATCAAGAATTATATTCTTAACAAAAATTAATATTATATTATTAATAAAAATTAGGTTGAGCTAACAAGACTTAACTTTTCAATTTTGCTCCCCAATTTTAAATTACTACTATTAGTATAATATAATAAACAGAAGCTACAAAATGAAAATAGAAACACAAGAAAATGTACGATGGCGAAAATAGTTCCTAGAATCGACCGAACACACGAAGTCGAATAACAGACGAATGAGCGATCTATAAATATAGAAATGCCTGTTGATCCGTCGGGAATTAAAGATATAAGAAGACGTGGCAGAAATTCGTATGTCATTCGACACGTGTTACTCTTCGACACCTGATGACTATTACTTAATCGACTCCCCGCTTCCTGTTCCTCGCTAATTGCGTTCACGCGCTTGTCGTCGTAATCTCTATTTATAGTCATGAAATAACAACGTTTCTCTCCATAGTATTCTATAACTGCTTCTGTAATTCACCTGTGATAACCATCGTTTGCAAGCTATATTCGATTATGATTTAATCGATTATCTCTGACCGCCATCTTTGCGTCATTACTCGCAAGATCTCATTTTCTAATGCAACTAAGGGAGGCAATATCTTTAGATAGATGAAAATAAGCTGGTATTTGTGAATTTTTTTGGTATGGGACACCTTTGTTTCGCATTTTCGAAATTTCGGGTATAATTTATTATAACTATTGCCTGTTGCAGAATATTTTCTGTTTTGCAAAATATTTAAAAATGCCGGAATTATGACAATCTTTTCTGAAGTAATTCGACGCGTTGCAACCTTAACGCGTAATAACTCGACGCGTTGCGATTTCTACGCGTAGTAATTCGACGCGTAGCAACCTTAACGCGTAATAACTCGACGCGTAGTAATTCAACGCGTTGCAACACTAACGCGTAATAACTCGACGCGTTGCGATTTCCACGCCTAGTAATTCGACGCGTTGCAATTTCCACGCGTAGGAATTCGACGCGTTGCAACCTTAACGCGTAATAACTCGACGCGTAATAATTCGACGCGTTACAATTTCCACGCGTAGTAATTCAACGCGTTGCAAC
>NW_003797353.1:181695-265528 GCF_000220905.1 Megachile rotundata
AATTCGACGCGTTGCAATTTCCACGCGTTGTAATTCGACGCATTGCAACTTTAACGCGTAATAACTCGACGCGTAGTAATTCGACGCGTTGCAATTTCCACGCGTAGGAATTCGACGCGTTGCAATTTCCACGCGTAGGAATTCGACGCGTTGCAATTTCCACGCGTAGGAATTCGACGCGTTGCAATTTCCACGCGTAGGAATTCGACGCGTTGCAATTTCCACGCGTAGGAATTCGACGCGTTGCAATTTCCACGCGTAGGAATTCGACGCGTTGCAATTTCCACGCGTAGGAATTCGACGCGTTGCAATTTCCACGCGTTGTAATTCGACGCGTTGCAACCTTAACGCGTAATAACTCGACGCGTTGTAATTTCCACGCGTAGTAATTCGTCGCGTTGCAATTTCCACGCGTAGTAATTCGTCGCGTTGCAATTTCCACGCGTACTAATTCAACACATTGCAATTTCAACGCGTAGTAATTCCTCGCATTACCTCCCGCGTAATAAGTCGACGCAGTAACTCAACATCTCAACGCATACTAATCCCATCGAACTAACTAGACACACAATAATTTTAATGCATTACAATCTCAAAGCATTTTCATTTCAACGCCTTATATCACCCCGCATTAAATCACCAGCACTACCTATAATCCCAACTTTATTACTTCCTCAATTTTCCGATCCCCCTCGTCACAAGATTACTCTCCCACTTTAATATCTCGAGCGATTATTCGCAATTTATCAAATGAAATTACACACGTAACGTGCACTATCATTTCAGAAATTTTTCCATCAAGAAGTGGAACGAAATCGATCCAAAAAACGAGGACGCTGAACTGATGAACCTAATCTCCTTTCTTACTTCCGCAAATTACAATTTCTAATCACTGACCTGAATTGAATGTCGTCAACTTTCAAGGACAAAAATTGTAAATATTATAATGAAATAGGTTTATTGTTACCACGCATCGAGTTATTACGCATTAAGGTTGCAATGCGTCGAATTACTACGCGTAGAAATTGCAACGCGTCGAGTTATTACGTGTTAAGGTTGCAACGCGTGGAATTATCACGCGTCGAGTTATTACGCGCTAAGATTGCAACGCGCCGAATTACTACGCGTAGAAATTGCAACGCGTCGAGTTATTACGCGTTAAGGTTGCAACGCGTGGAATTTCCACGCGTCGAGTTATTACGCGTTAAGGTTGCAACTCGTCGAATTACTACGCGTAGATATTTCAACGCGTCGAGTTATTACGCGTTAAGGTTGCAACGCGTGGAATTACCACGCGTCGAGTTATTACGCGCTAAGGTTGCAACGCATCGAATTACCATGCGTCGAGTTATTATGCGTTAAGGTTGCAACGCGTCGAATTACTACGCGCAGAAATTGCAACGCGTCAAATTATTACGCGTGGAGGTTGCAACGCGTCGAATTACCACGCGTCGAGTTATTACGCGTGGAAGTTACAACTCATCAAATTGTTCGTATAACATATATTACTCCGCCATTTTAAATATCATTTTAATCAACTAAAAAAGAACATCCCACAAAGCGACAATTTTCGTTATTCCTCCAAATATTAGTCTTCTAAAAATCGAGCTGAATAAATGAAAATAGAGTACCGTCCAATATCGAACAGAAAGTTAAATGGAAGCTCCATTGTACATCGTTTCATTGACAATCGCCCAAGTAAGCACAAAGCAATCGACCTTCAAACCTTCCGTACAATACAAATGAAGCTACTCCGTACAATACAAATGTAACTAACTCTGTCACTTTTTTAAACATTCATCTCGATAATAATTACCTTCGTTGGTGAACGTCGTTAACGAGATTTCCTGAAGATCGTCGTGAAATATTATACCTGAGGTTTGCGAAGAAAAAGAACAGTTCAGATTACGTTTACCTTAAATCAAGTCGTTTACGTAACTATAATGCACTCTTCGGTATCTCATTAATCTCTGATTAAAACGTAAGTGTCAATTTTATGGGAGCGCCTACGGGAATTATGTTAAATCGATAGCTCACGTTACTTGACCCCAATACGTCATCCAGGTGTGAAACATCACGCAGGCATACACGCGAGCATTTTCTTTTCTCTTTTACTTAAACCTGACCCTAATACACTATAACCCTTTTGTACGTCATAGATTGTTAACTGTGGAAAATTATTGCAAGGTTTCATTATTAGTTTAATTAATTAGATAGATTTAATAGCTAGTTTGGAAATTTTAGAAATTGTTATAGATCCACCACTGTTGTAATATTTGCGAAATTATATAATTAAACATGTGTGTGAAATTATGTAGAGTTTGGTCTGGATTAGAATTTTTTTGGTTGAAAATTTTTTTGGTCCAAAATTGTTTCGTTCAATAAAAAGTTTTCGTCATAGGTGGACCACCACTGTCCTCACATATGAATCTTCAAAATTACACAACCACACATGTGTGTAAAATTACATAAACGTTTGTCTGCATCAAAATTCTTCCGCTTCAAAACTTGTTCGGTTCAAAATTCTTCTGCTCCAAACTTCTTTTGGTTAAAAATTCTGTTTCAAGAATCTTCTAACTGTGAATGAAAATTGCAGGTGCAAGGATGCAAGCTGAGAAGACAGACACGGAAGAGAAAAACGATACGAAGTTAGAGAACGTGGAGTCCGAGAAAAACGAGGTCAAGGAGGAGAAAAACGGAGCCAGCAACGAAAACAGCGAAGAAGCGGTGACGACGAAAGCGTCGAACTTGAAGATCGAGGATGAGACCGGAAGCTCGACGCCCAGCAGCCCCGGCGCCAGCCAGCCGGGCAGCTTTTTGGCAAATTTCAAGGCGTTCTCGAAATTTGGTGACCCGAAAAGCGACGGGAAGCTGATCACGCTTAGTCAGAGCGATAAGTGGATGAAGCAGGCTAAGGTGATCGATGGGAAGAAGATCACTACTACTGATACAGGGATTTATTTTAAGAAACACAAGTATGTTGAATTTTATTTGGAGAAGATATTAAACCTTTGACTTATGAGACTCGTGACGCACCTTACTGTTCAAATGACGCACGTTGCAGTTTAGATGTGACGCAGTTAAGTTTGCATAAAGACTGAGGTTTTGGTGACAATTTTAATTTGGGTAATTGAAGAGCTATGTCTAAAATGACATAACATAAATAATTTAACATTAACCTAACTTTACATGCAACATTATAACATAAATAATTTAACATTAACCTGACTTTACATGCAACATTATAACATAACATCATAACATTAACCTGACCTAACATTATAGCATAACATTATAACATTAACCTAACCTAACATTATAACATAACATTATAACATTAACCTAACCTAACATTATTACATAACATTATAATATTAAAATAACATAACATTGATGGTAACATAGTATTATTATATGCAACATAATAATATAGCATCATAACATTGTTACTAACATAGCATTATTATAAGTAACATTATGACATAGCATCATAACATTAAAATAATATAACATTGATGTTAACATAACATTCTTAACATCGACAGTAATATAACATTATTACATGCAACATTATAACAAAACATTATAACATGAATATACCATGACATTGACATTGACATAACTTTGACTGTCGCAATTTATCAAAACTTATAGGTTAAGGGGTTAAACCATAAATTCCTAAAAATATTTTACATTATACATTGAATTTATTTGACAGATCTATGAAGCTGGGCATCGAACAGTACAAATCATTCTTGGAAGAGTTAGCCAAGAGCAAGAAGGTCGATCTGACGGAGATGAAGAAGAAAATGGCGAACTGTGGTCCTCCGGGAGTCACTAGCGGCGCTGGTGCTGTAAGTAACTTCCTATAAACCTTGAAATTAAAATTTAGATGCATTGAAACTGAAATTAATGCATTTAGATGCATTGAAACTAAAATTAATACATTTAGATGCATTAAAACTGATATTAATGCATTTAGATGCATTGAAACTAAAATTAATGCATTTAGATGCGTTGAAACTAAAATTCATGCATTTAGATGCATTAAAACTGATATTAATGCATTTAGATGCATTAAAACTAAAATTAATGCATTTAGATGCATTGAAACCGAAATTAATGCATTTAGATGCATTGAAACTGAAATAAAAATGACTTTCAGATTAAATCGAATATTTTATTTTGTTATGAATAATGATTTGAATTTTCCCGCCAATGCACCGTCGTCATATAGTGGTTTTCGCTGTCATTCCTCTGAGACTTGACAACTTTCTAAGCCGTTTATAGCTCCATTGTTTATTCGTAAATGGTAGAAGAATACAGGACATGGCCATGTTAATCGATGTCTATAAGTTTCACCCACGATTTTCTACAGCGGACATAGCCCGTTTAATTTCGCGACCTTGTCATCGATATCAACGACGATTTACGATGTCGGACATTATTTATGGTGACAAATCTGCAATTGACGATTCAGGGCGCCCACGTTAATTACGTTAATTGAACAACTAGAAACTGAGAAGATAAGATGAAGTTTTATCTCGTGGGAATTTATTTAGCGAGTAGGAAATTGTTTAGATGGTAGAAGGTGTATTTATGATAGTTATCAGACGTATTGTGGTTAATACTGTTTGCGGTTCTCAAATATGCAGGCTATCTTGTTTCAACGTTGTAGTGACCTTCGATGCAATCGGAATTGTCAACGTTGAGGAAGTTAAGATAAATAGTATTTATCTTAGAAATATTAGAGGTGACAAATATTTCAAAATAGTATTATCTTGTAATAGAGTTATTTAGTAATAGAATAGTATTTGGTTATCTACCAAACGTCTTAAAAATAATAGAGGTGACAAATATTTCAAAATAGTATTATCTTGTAATAGAGTTATTTAATAATAGAATAGTATTTGGTTATCTACCAAACGTCAAGATACTTCTAGATAATCTTCAACAATAATATTACAAATGATGACTGTCCTATATTAAATCAATTTTGTGAAAAGTCTGACACGATTCGATGACATGTAGGTAACGTGAAGTAACACGTATGACATATCAATTTAAAAGTTTCATGGAACGACTATGTACATAAGCGTTTCGTCAATACTCTTTACACGGGACATATGTCATATTCTTCTTTTACATACACTGGACGTAGACTTACTTTGAATGAAGACACATATGCAAATTTAACAATTTTTTTATTTCTAAATATTTTCAAGTTTTAATAAATAGTTCTTGATTTTTATGTTAAATTTTTAATCAACTCACAATGATCAAAATTATTAAACTTCAAGGACCATCAAGGACTAAGGTTATTTATTTAACAACGAGTCATTTTATATAAATGTAATTTTGTATGATGGTTAGGTGATCGTTTTCATTAAATTTTAATGTACAGATTTATATATGAATGCTATTTTGCAATGCAGTATCATCGAACTGCAATAAATGTCATCGAATCATGCCACGATTTCCATGTTACGAAATGAGTCACTTAATATGCAACAACCTAGTAATTACTATTCAATCTTTTGCAACATTGCGATATTATGTGAGCTTGCATTGTGAGCTTACGGTCTTTGAATTTCATCAAATTGCATCTTTGTGATGAAAATGAAACTCAGGACCCATCATGTAACCATGCAGTCACATATTTTCATCTTCCAAAAATTATCTGCTAGCAAAATACTCTGTCAAATTCATATTTATTTCAGTTATTGATATTTTTGTATTATGGCTGCTTCCTTATGTGACTACCTTAGTGTGCAGAAGTTTTCTGACAGTACTAATTTTTTATTATTTTTTTATTGTGAAATGAGACTTATTGAGTTGTGTTATTTACAAGATGATGGAAATGATGAAAATAGCAAAATTATCAAAATTATCAGAATTATCAGAATTATCAGAATTATCAAAATTATCAAAATTATCAAAATTAAAAAAATCATCAAAGTTATCGAAATTATTAAAATTATCAAAATTATCAAAACTATTAAAATTATCAAAATTATCAAAATTATCAAAATTTTCAAAATTATCAAAATTATCAGAATTATCAGAATTATCAAAATGATAAAAATTATAAAAATGATAAAAATGATAAAAATGATAAAAATTATAAAAATTATCAAAATTATCAAAATTATCAAAATTATCAAAATTATCAAAATTATCAAAATTATCAAAATTATCAAAATTATCAAAATTATCAAAATTATCAAAATTATCAAAATTATCAAAATTATCAAAATTATCAAAATTATCAAAATTATCAAAATTATCAAAATTATCAAAATTATCAAAATTATCAAAATTATCAAAATTATCAAAATTATCAAAATTATCAAAATTATCAAAATTATCAAAATTATCAAAATTATCAAAATTATCAAAATTATCAAAATTATCAAAATTATCAAAATTATCAAAATTATCAAAATTATTAAAATTATCAAAATTATCAACACTATTAAAATTATCAAAATTATCAAAATTATCAAAATTATCAGAATTATCAAAATTAACAAAATTATCAAAATTATCAAAGTTATCAAAGTTATCAAAGTTATCAAAATGATAAAAATTATCAGAATTATCAGAATTATCAGAATTATCAGAATTATCAGAATTATCAAAATGATAAAAATGATAAAAATGATAAAAATTATAAAAATTATAAAAATTATAAAAATTATAAAAATTATCAAAATTATCAAAATTATCAAAGTTATAAAAATTATCAAAGTTATCAAAATTATCAAAATTATCAAAATTATCAGAATGATCAAAATTAACAAAATTATCAAAATTATCAAAGTTATCAAAGTTATCAAAGTTATCAAAATGATAAAAATTATCAGAATTATCAGAATTATCAGAATTATCAGAATTATCAGAATTATCAAAATGATAAAAATGATAAAAATGATAAAAATTATAAAAATTATAAAAATTATAAAAATTATCAAAGTTATAAAAATTATCAAAGTTATAAAAATTATCAAAATTATCAAAATTATCAAAATTATCAAAATTATCAAAATTATCAAAATTATCAAAATTATCAAAATTATCAAAATTATCAAAACTATGAAAATGATCAAAATAATGAAAATAATGAAAATAGCAAAATTCCTAAAATAAAAATTCAATTTTCAGGCAGGCAAAGCCGCGTCCACAGTGGACAGACTAACAGACGTGAGCAGGTACACAGGCTCCCACAAGCAACGTTTCGACGAGACCGGGAAAGGCAAAGGAATCGCTGGTCGAAAGGATCTGCCCGATCAATCCGGTTACGTGCAGGGTTACCAAAACAAAGACACCTACAACAAGGCTCACTAGCCTCGAATCGCGTGCTTCTGTGATGTCTTCGACACTCTGTTGTCCCGTCCACGTACTTCACACGAACCGTATCGCGTTCTCGCCTCGTCTTCGTGTTCGTTCTTCCAGCTCATTAAAAATGAACACCCAGCTGACAATCACCATAGAACGAATCCTTCATCTCCACGAGGCGATCACGCGCGTAAAACACCGATCGGCGACTTTCTTCTTCGGGGACGCTCTTCTTGCAAATACGCTGCATTTAGATCGTTGCGAACGTTCGCACGAGTACGATAAATTATAATTCGCATTTCGACGAAGTTACACGCGGAGCTGACTCTTCCATACGCTTTAAAGATTGAAAGCAATTAACATGTACAAGAGATCGTGTGCGAGATATTTATTCTTACGATATACGTAATAGATTAAAGTGTACTTAAAATGGCCGCCTGCGGCGGCGAGCTTACGACCAAAATGACTCGGTACTAACTCTCGAGGATATTTCAGAAACTTATTCACTTTTCGAGGACACGTTTGCGAGAGATTTTATTTTGTTAGAAAAAAGTATTCTATTTTGTTTCCTTATGTCGGACGCAGCAGGTGCGTCATTTAACGTTTATTAGAACAAGTTTAACAAAGCTTTCGCAATAATGTCTTCAACGCATTAATAAACGCACTTTACGAGTTCTCTCTAATCGATGTACACTAAGGGACAGATGTTCCGGATGGCCCGATATTTCGAACAATAAAGACGAGTTTAACGAATCGTTGTAATTTCTTTCGGAGGGTTAGAAACGAAACAGTGTTGGTAAAAAGTTCGTTTATTTTTGAACCTCTGTGCACCAAGGCAGAGACGTAGCCCATGCGGATTGGAAATAGGTCCGAGATTACAGGTGTACTAAATATGCTTGGCAAGCGAGTGCATTATAATTAAATACATCGGCTTTCGCACCGAACTTCTCTTCTTTTAAACGAGAAATACTGAGATACAAGGAGAGCAACAATTAAATAACTTTCATTAAATTACAATGACACTAGAAACCAATTTTCATACGCGTAATATAATACAAATATTTATAATATATATATACTCTGTATTCGATTCGGAATCGAAACGTACAAAAAAACCGTGTAATTGCACAGAGAAAACAGTATTAAGCCCTTGCGGGAGGAATATTTCTTCGGGTACATACAACGTACGAATCGTTAAATAAGATTTCTCGAGAAATCGTTCGACAAGTTCGAAGGACTCCCACGTAAAACGGGGACTAATTTGAATTTCCCGCCGTGAAGGACGTTACAGCTCCGTGAGGGTGTCGACGGACGCTCGGAGTCGGGATCTGCAGGGTTCGGAGCCCTTGCTGGTGCCCGCTCCGTCCAATCGGGAGATTATCTCCTCCCTCAAAGCGAGGAGAACGCGGCGGTCCTGTCGGTTCTGCGACGGCGCCATTTGCAACGCTTCCTGCACGTCGGACAATGCGTCCTCCAGCAATCCTGAGTCGACGCGCGCCTTTGCCCTCGCGTAGAACGCTTCGTAGGACACGGAGCGAACTTTGAGAGCCTCGTCAGCGAGCTCGATTGCTTCCGCACATTCCTGTTCAAATAAATACATTTCAATATCACAACATTTCAATATTAAATAACATTTCAATATGTCCATATGTGTATACATTAATGTTCAGAAACTCACGTTCATCTTGCGCTTGCATCGACTGAGATTGAGCAAGAAATTCAGCCGAAGTTGCGCGAACGTCTGCAGCTGCAACATCATGTGACCCTGCTCCTGACCCTGGCAGTCCTCTTCGGGGGACGTCGGGAACTTCCTAAGAGCGTAAGCGTATCTATGCGACGCCTCCTTCAGTCTATTTTTCCGGTACAGCACGTTACCGTCCTCTAGAAGCTTGTTCAGTAGGATCAGAAGAACGTCGGGCTTGCCGGCCGCCATTGCCCATGTGGCTGGACCTAACTTTGCGCCACGACGCAGGAAACATTGAACTACTAGGATGTTCCGGCAGCCGATCGCTCGGTCCAGAGGACGCATTCCGTGGAGGTCCACGTGCTCCACCGCTGCTCCTTTCTCCAACAACAGCTGGACGAGCTTTGGATTGCCCTGGAGAACATTCGTTATATAATTGATATGTTTAGAGATTTGATCATGTGGAATATACCTTGTATGTGTTGCTAGGAAGATTAGATTTATTTATGCATTCGTATGTTACGTATGATAACGTAGAGACTAATGAGCTGATAGGTAGTTACATGGTGAGGAAGTCATATGGATATTTCACACATGTAGGTTACTATGTGACCTAACTCCTCCCTTGTACCATACGGCCATCATCTTTCCAGCAACGCACAGAATACCCATAGTCCCTCATAGACCCCCTCCTAGTCAGTACACCTCCTACCTGGAACGCAGCTAAATCCAACGGAGTCCTGCCAGTATTGTCGTTGGTGTTAACATCGGCCCCATGATCGATGAGGTTCTGCACAGCAGCCAGCCTGCCCCGAACACAGGCCCAGCACAAAGCGGTCAATCCTTCTTTGTCCCTGCTCTCCAATGGCGACCCCTTGTCGAGGAAGAGTTCAATGAGGTTTGTGTGACCTTCAGAGGCGGCTAACATCAGCGAGGTGCGACCTGCAGGGTCACGTTGGTCCAGCAGGGACACTGCATCGTCCAGAAGACTGTCGGTACTTGTGGACAGGGTACCTGAGTAAAGAATATTATGAATGCTTATAAACATTAATAGATTCACTTAATCCATTGATTAGTGAATTAATCCATTGATCAGTACGTACCTTGAAGAAGTCTTTCGGCAGTACCCCAGTGACCTTCCCTGGCAGCCAGCATTAAGGCGGACAGGCCTTTGGCGTTCACTGCGGTTGGACTAGCTCCTCGAGCTAATAAAGCTGAGACCGTGGCTGTCGAACCGTTTGCGGCGGCGATGGTTAGGGCAGTCTCGCCTATCAGGGTGTCGGGACGGTCCACGATCACTTCGGCCATGTCTAACAGGTACTCTACTACGGACTCGTGTCCCTGGGCTGCGGCAGCGACGACAGCCTGCTGGGCAGCCTCCTCTCTGCCTATCTCTTGAGATCCTTCTGCTTCGGCTTCGCTGGGTGGAACTACCCAATCGCAGGCTAGTAGGTAACCAACCACTGACAGTCTACCGTGCCTCGCTGCGTGGACCAGGGGACACTGCCCAGCCATGTCTGTGTGACCCAAGGATGCTCCAGCTGCCGCCAACCTGAGGATCATTCGTTTTGATATTCTGGATATTGCTAGTCTAATTATTAACATTCCGATAATCTTACCTTCTGACGACGTCACAGTGACCACGCGAGGCCGCCAACGAGAGGGCCGTGCAGCCTTGGCTGTTTGTCAGCTCCACATCGGCACCAAACTCTAACAGCAACGACACCATCTCCACGGAACCCTCGTGGGCGTACATACAAAGGGCCGGGGCGTTGCCCAGGTACTCGGTGATGTGATTCGGAGATGCTCCTGCCAGCAAAAGCAACCTCGACACCTTCACATTCGGGCTGTAGATGTTCCGGAGCGTGCACAGCGCGGACGAGACGCATTCCGTCGACGAGGCTAACCAGATCGCCTGTTCGTGATGTGACATTTAGTAATCACGTAGGGTCTGAGTATGCAAATGGAACAGGTAGTTACCTGCAGGTCCCTAGAAGGCCAACATGGAGCTACGCCTCTGTAGACGTGCGCCTTCAGGATGTGGTGACCCAGTTCCAGCGCCTTGTCGCCGTCTAACGGTGCCTGAAGGCGGGACAGCCTGAACGCGATGGCCGCGTGACCTAATCTCAGATCGCAGAGGAACTTGGTCGACTCTCCCTCATCCCTCCTCATCAACCACTCCCTGAACGACGGGTGGAAGAACATGTACGTGTTGTCCAGTCGTTTCACGAGGAATCCAGAGAGCATCTGATACAATATCACTTTGTTGTACATCAAATAGGCGGACTGAAAGGTGTTACAGTAAAATTTCCCTGCTAGTCGTTCACTTTTACACATGCTAGCCTTGGAACTATCGAGATTCGAATGATGACACTTACGTAGTTCATCCTCCAGTGATAGCGAAACAACAAACCGAGTTAGAGCAATCACTACAAAATTCCTGAGACAACTTACTTTGAATCTCTGTAGAAAATCCTCCCACGAAACGAAGTGGTCCGTGTTCAAGGAGTTGACGGAGTAGAAGATCTCCGGCAGAGTGAGCGGATAGAGGGCCGCCAGGCAGACACCCAGCAGAGGTTGAACCCTGTCAAATGAGGTCGTGGTAGGGAACCTCAGGTTGAAGTGCAGTTGAAAGATCTGTGCCAGGGAAACCGGCAGGACCTGGAGCACAACATTCTTCAGGGTAACTCTGGATTCTTTCCTTCCTCGTGAAAGCGATACGATCTGGGGCTCACCTTGTAGCTGGCTGATTTAGCCACCAAGTGTCCACTCTCGATAAGATCGAGCGTCAGCTTCGCGAAGAGAAAGCTGCCTCTGGCTAGTGCGAGCAGATGCGAGGCGAATCTCGTTTGATTCGCGCTACACGAAGACTCGTTCTTCCCGTTCACCGACGCTGTCACGTTCGTCTGGATGGCTGGACTTTGAGCTAGCCTGTAGCCTATGTAGTCGGACAGGTCTCTGGTGACGTTGCTTCCGGTGCTGTCGTTCGAGGCCTTGTCTAACGAGACTCTGGTGTACGGTAGCTGCTTGGCGCACTCTAGGAGCTGCGTCCTCACTGTGCAGACGATCTTCAACCAGCTGGGGAAGTTGGGTGCGTGCCTCGTCAGAAATGACGCTATGGTGTCGCCTCTGTCTGGTCTGTGGTACTCGGCTTCGCATACGGCGTCGATTAATATTACCTGAAGTTTCATTTAGATTACATTCAACCTAGCTGAATGGGTAATTAAACAATTGAATCCATATTTCTATCGTACCATGTTAGTATCGGGCAGTCTGCTCATCTTCTTGAGGGTGCACAGAGGTTCGATGATGCCTCTGGAAAGCGCGAGGTCCGGGTCAACGGTGCACTCTCTCTGCGACAGAGAGCCTTGAATGTGAGGTTCAGAGAGCAAGTACTCCCTATAAGAGATCAGCTGAGGCGCCTGACAAAGCTGCGCCGCTAACGAATGTATCAGGTCCGGCACCAGACAAGTACTATTATTGTCCGCCTGGCAGAAGTGATACGCCACCACATGTGACGCCAATTCTCGAACCTGTAAATCGTCATTCAATCAGCATCGAATCAAAGGTATCCCTACAATCGGACCTCACCTTCTCGTTCGTGTAGCGTATGCTGGCCTGCAACGCCGAGGTGCAGGTCGGCTTCTCTTTCTCTTCAGTCTCCTCGCTGATCTCCAACGACAGAGGCTGCTCCCGCCTTCTTCCGAAACAGCTGTGTTCCACCAGCTGCAGAACCAGCGCAGTCTTTCCGGTTCCAGGTGATCCAGAGACTAGTACTCCGGGACTGGAACCGTTCACCACCGACTCCAGCTCTTGCAGCAGCCATTGGCGGCCGGTGAAGAGGGGGTCGGTTTCGAGGAGAGGTACTTCGAAGAACAGGGGCTTCAGGGTTAACTGGGTCGCGTGGTGTTGCACGAAACGTACTGCAATTGAAGTAATTTGAGTTAGACGTTATTTAGGTATGATTGAACAACTGTGAGGATTGATGGAGGCTTGGGATTTGAGGATGTTTGGGAACCTTGCAAACTTGATGAACTTGTGGATGCAAAATTTGAAAGTGGCAATGAATTGGTAGCTGTAAATAATAAATCTTACACTTGGCGTCAACAGTCCCCTTCAAGTTGCCAGCCCTGGCCGACCTCCTAGCGCAGGACCGTCTGTTCTTAAACTGGCCGAGCTCGTCGCTCTGGCCAGGTTGCGAGGCGTTCACGGAATGTCTTCTAGGAGTTAACGGGCTCGAGCTGCCATTCGACAGTCCCGAAACGGAGACGGACATCGACATCGACATAGACGTGGACGCGGACACCGACGTGGATATCGAAGCTAGGCTCCCAGCGCTGTCGCAGTCCCTCGACTTGCTTTTGCCCTTGACTTTCGCCTTGGGCTTGATGGGGCACCTCAGCGCCGCAGCCGCTTCGGCCTCGCTAGACGTCCCCGTCAACGTGGACACAGGACTCGTATTCGTCGAGGCCAAGGTCTGCGTCTCGAAGCTGGTCAAACTGCTAAAGGATGCCGCCGAGCTGTCGTGACCTTGGATGGGCACCCTCGATTGGACCGGACCCGCACGATTCGAGGCACCTGGCAGGTCCGTGGTGTCCACGCTGCTGTTCGCCCTCGTGTTGGAGCCCAGAAGGAGTCCCAGCCTCATGTAGAGGTCCGACTGCGAGGACTTCCTGGTCTTCGAGGACAGAGGCTTCACGCAGCCGCCTTCGTCATCTGAACATCACAAAATCTAGTTAAGTTCTCCACATTAAGCAATCCAGTCCACATTACGTGGACATTTCACAAAGGATGCAACACAAAATCCTCTACTCGACTCCGGTCCGCTGAAATGAAAACGTGCTCACACCAAACAAGTAATGAAAACATGCTTCTAAAGTGCTCTACGAAAGGTGCAGAAACAGGAAAATCCTAGTGAGTCCTTCGAAGTGTTCTCAAGCACACGACAATGCACACTCGATTCTATAAGTGTCCTGCCTGTGACTTTGCTCCTCTGGATGAGCTGGTTCAACCCATCGTTCGCGGTCCCCTGGCTGTTGCTCCACAACGATTTGATTTTCCCCAGCACTACACCCGGCCATCTTGACCTGCCCTCCCAGGACGAGGCCATCCAAGCTACGTCCATCATTAATTAGTCCCTGATCCTCTGTCGTTAGACGCTGAATTTTGTTGCGTGGAATTGAAGCTTACCTGACAGGGCTGATGGGTTGTCGTTGGTGGCTGGTTCGGGGGAGGATGCTCGGCGGGACGACCTCTGGGGCACGAACGAGCTCCTGAGCACTTTCGGGTTCAGGAAGAACCTCTTCCGCTGGTTTGGCGGGGTGGGACAACCTGTGAGGGTAGTTTGGTATTATAATTTGAGTAATTGTACTTTGACTAATAGCTTCTTGCTATAATAGTGTAGCGTTAGTAGTGTTTGAGTATTAAGTTAGTATGTATTTGATTATTTTCATCAAAGTGGGTTGACATACTTTGCGTCATCATCTGAAGCTTCTGCCGGCCTTGGGACTCGGGCAGTGCCGGTGGTTTGTTCTTCAGACCCTTGGCCAGCCCCGAAGAGGACACACTGTCATCTCGCTGCTGCACAAAGTACAAAATATTTTTTTTTAATTTTCATTAACAAAGTCAAGCAGAAAATCATTATTTAAGTGGAAGCTAGTCATCATTAAAGTACAGAAAAATTTTTTAAATGATTTTTAAATTACTCTAAATGACATGATAAAATAATACTTCATTTTTAATGTTCCAATTATACATCTAGTATGAGTACAACATTTTTTTATTTGTCATATTAGTTACCAATGATACCAAAAAAATTTTCTTAAAAGTGAAAGAGTCATTCAACTGCTGAAACATTTATTTGCGATAGTAAAAATAAAAAAGATAATTCATGAACTGCAGATTACGCGTTTACGAGTGCTTGTAAACATCGAGGCCTTAAAAATTCGTCCAGGTGAAAGTTACAGCGCAATAAAAAGATAAACAAGCATCGACAATTAGGCACGAGTCGTATGAAGTTGTTATCAAACGATTTTCAGCGAACAATACGCGGCATTTCCAGTTTGGAAAGTGTCGATGATGATGCTTACGTGCATGACTCGTGACGGAAGATTGGCTCTCGTGGTGACTTTCGTACGAGGTCTGGGGCTGCCGCAGAGAGAGTTCACCGTTGATGACTCATCGATCCAGCCGTCCGTGGGCGCGAGGATGGACACGGGCCCTGAAGAGTCGGTGAACCCCTCCCTGAAGGGTCCCTCCAGGCCGTCGTCGTCGTTGAAGTCGGCGTGCAAGCAAAACGGGCATGCTTCGCTGCGGAACAGACAGGAATAGCAACGCTCGTGGCCGCACGAGTCGATTACTCGACGTTTCTTCCCCTTATCGAACGGCATCTCGCAGGATGGACAGGTTGAGCCTCCCAGCATCCCCGTCGACTCCACGAGTGCTCGGATCTGCGCCAGATCTGAAACGATTAGGAGAGGAGGATTAAGACTTCACTTTGATTAGAAAAGTTCAGATTTACTTCTTTGAAATATACAGTGATAGACTTCAAATTCGAGAGCAAGTACAGTTAGCAGATATTGATTGTGGTAGTGATTACAATGCAAGTTACTAACAATTCTAATCAATAAGTGCTATGTCACTCAGGAAGTATAGCTAATAATGTAGGACACTTCAGAAAAATATGTGTGTGTATGTGTTATCGAGGTTCGAGTCTGACAGACTCCACAGGTAGCCTAAACGCAATAAGTAGTATGTCTCTCAGGAAGTATAGCTTATTAGCTACATTATTATGTGGGACACTTCAGAAAAATATGTGTGTATATATGTTATCGAGATTCAAGTCTAACAGACTCCACAAGTAGGCTAAACCTAATAAGTACTATGTCTCTCAGGAAGTATAGCTTATTAGTTACGTTATTATGTGGGACACTTAAGAAAAATATGTGTGTATATATGTTATCGAGGTTCAAGTCTAACAGACTCCACGAGTAGCCTAAATCCAATAAGGACTATGTCTCTCAGGAAGTATAGCTTATTAGCTACAATATTATGTGGGACACTTCAGAAAAATATGTGTGTATATATCTTATCGAGATTCAAGTCTAACAGACTCCATAAGTAGCCTAAACCTTCCCTATCCAAAATAATACACTTACTGACCCTGCAACTCTTGAACAAATATACAAAATGGTAGTCCGTTTTTGTTCAAATATACCTTCAAGTTTAGACAACCTCATTTCGTTCAGATTGCAAAGTTAGACTTATAATCATGAGACTTAGACATGAGACTTAAGATGGACATACAACTTGAAAGAGTAAGGTTAGGTTGATAGAGTAAGTGAAGATTGTTTGTTTCGTTCACATTGCACATAATTGGAGGTTCATAATGAGACACATTGAATGAATATTCAGATTGAAAGAGTAAGGTTAGGTTGACAGGTTGAGTTGATAGAACAGTTGCAAGTTACTTGTTTCGTTCATATTGCAAACAATTCAAGGTTCATAATGAGACACATCAAATAGACATACAACTTGAAAGAGTAAGGTTAGGTTAGGTTAGGTTAAGTTGCTAGAACAGTTGCAAGTTACTTGTTTCGTTCATATTGCAAATAATTCAGGGTTCATAATGAAACACATTAAATGAACATACAACTTGAAAGAGCAAGGTTAGGTTAGGTTAGGTTAAGTTGCTAGAACAGTTGCAGGTTACTTGTTTCGTTTATATTGCAAACAATTCAAGGTTCATAATGAGACACATTAAATGAACATACAACTTGAAAGAGTAAGGTTAGGTTAGGTTAGGTTAAGTTGCTAGAACAGTTGCAAGTTACTTGTTTCGTTCATATTCCATACAATTCAAGGTTCATAGTGAGACACATCAAATGCACATACAACTTGAAAAAGTAAGGTTAGGTTAGGTTAGGTTGAATTCATATAATAGTTGAAGACTACTTTTTGTTCATATTGCAAACAATAATTGTAGGTCCATAACGAGACCCACCAAATGTACACAACTTAAAACAGTATAATTATGTCATGTTAGGGTAGATTCATAGAATAGTTGAATATTACTTTTCGTTCAAACAGCAAACAATTACAGTTCCATAAAAAGGCACATCATCTTAAAAGACTAAGCTTGACAAGTACATTTGACAGTTGAGAGCATCTGTCACGACCAATCTGTACAAAGGACACGTATATCTGTCAGCGACGGTATATCTCGGTTAGTAGTGACACGTGGTGTGTCAGTGAAGCGCCGTTGGTTCATCGATAATGGATAAACGAGCCGTATAGTTGAAGGCGCCATATACTTAAAGGATTCTAGAAAGTGAGGTCAAGAGGAGACCTCGCGTGTTGCTCGGTCCTCGCGTACGGATAAACGCGAAACGAGAACCTGCTGCTGGTGCTTCTATTTCTGATACGCCGTAAAGATTGTCTTTTTGCGTGGATCGATTCTTCGTACGGTTCACCGTCACGAGTTGTGGAAATTTTGTTAGGTGTGTACTATGGGGGGTGTTGGAGAGAGATGGGGTGGAGAGGGATGAGGGGATTTGGGGAGGTGGGAGATGGAAGGTGTAGGGATTTGGGGATGTGGGGATTTGGGGGTGTGGAGATTTAGGGGTATGGGGATTTGAAGAGGGAGAGATTCTGGGGTGTGGAGATTTTGGAGTTTGGAGATTTGGGGATGTAGGGATTCAGGTATGTAGAGATTTGGACATGTGGAGATTTGAGTGTGTGAGGATTTGGACACGTGGAGATTTGAGTATGTGAGGATTTGGGGATGTAGGGATTTGGACATGTGGAGATTTGGGTGTGTGAGGATTTGGACATGTGGAGATTTGAGTATGTGAGGATTTGGACATGTAGACATTTGAGTATGTGAGGATTTTGGGATGTAGAGATTTGGACACGTGGAGATTTGAGTATGTGAGGATTTGGACATGTGAAGATTTGGGAATGTAGAGATTTGGACATGTGGAGATGTGAGTATGTGAGGATTTGGACATGTAGAGATTTGAGTATGTGAGGATTTGGACATGTGGAGATTTGAGTATGTGAGGATTTGGACACGTGGAGATTCGGGGAAGTAGGAATTTGTAAATGCAAGGATTTGGAGTCCTAAAAATTAGCTAATGTAGAAACTTGAGTTCCCAGAAATTTGGAGAAAGAAGTATTTCAAAATACACAAATTGGAATACATATAAGAATTCAGAATATTATAAAAATCTACAAATCTCCACTTCACCACATCCTCCGTCGCTCCAAATAATACTACACCACATACAAATCACACATCCCAAAGTTCATAATTTTACCACAATGTTACCACACATTTCAACTCATCTCCCATCAAAAGAGAATCCTTCCGTAGATCAAGGAAATTCCCCCTTTTTCACTTCGGTCAACCATCCGATTAGAAGCAAGTTCAACGTTCTGAAAGAGGAAGAAACAGGGAACGGTTGAATGGAGCTAGCTATGCAAATTGCAGATTAATACGATCAACATGAGTAGTTGAGGTAGTTAAAACGTGGGCGGTACCGTAACGATCGCTTTGTGTAATTGAACGTAGCTGGGGGCTAGGATGCGACCAATCTGGGGACCATTAAATGGCACGTTACTATGCTTCTGGTGTTTTCACCCTTACAATGTAAACGATTGCTGATACGAACGCAAGTACCACATTATTTCAGAATTATACTTGATAGCCAAGTGAAAGAGTATACGGATGCATATCGTTATCATATATTACGCTGAACGTTCAGATGACATCATTGTTGAGATCAGTGTTGTTATTTAAGTTGGTTACATGATGTTGATCAAAGTTCTGATTAGAATGATTTGACAGTTGGGTCATTAAGGTATAATTGATCAGAGTTGGTCAGATTAGGATAAATTTTGTTAAAGTTAGTTAGGTTATTGTTATGTTAGTCACAGTTTATCTGATGGAAACGTTTTTGGTCATAGTTAGTCAGGTTAGGGTAAAATTGATCAAAGTTGGTCAGATTAAGGTAAAATTGATCAAAGTTGGTCATTAGGGTAATTTTTATCAGAGGAGGTTAGGTTAACATTGTTCACAGTTGGTCAGATTCAAGTAACTTACGTCAAAGTTAGGTTAAAGTAACTTTGATGAGGTTAGCTCAATTTTAACTCAGAACAGAATGATCCTCCTTGATGTTTGATATTTTACAAATTGTTAAATTGACTCACTAATATTTTTTAACAACTGTCACATCGACATGTTCAAGTTTAATCCATGTACAGAACATGAAGTTCAAAAGTACTCATTTTTACTCTCAAGGCAAGACACCTAGTCCAAAGCTACCCTAACCTTTAATTACATAGAACAGTCAAGTCACTCAACATAATAAGCCTAGTAACTAATTTCGATGCTGTCCTAATAAGATGTCTATGATGTCTGATTAATGATATCTGATTAATACTAAAAATACAGTACGTACATTAGTGTGTACACACTATACTCAGAGTAAACTCATGAAAACACATCGCTGAAAGACCTCGAAGTTCAACATTCGCTGCATAAAGACCTCCAAAGAATGTAGCAACCGTTCCACTGTTTTTAGCCCGTAATGTTAAAGGGAAGAAGCAATTCGGGTCGCACGACCCTTTATCCCGGTAAGTCGACGCGAGGCAGGTGCAACACGGATGGCCTGGGTTACCGTAAGCTGGGTCAACGCACCCGACACGTAGAGACCTCGCTTCCACGATAAACTCGTACAACGATGTCGTTTTCTCCGGAGGCATCACTGACTCATGCGTTTCCGTTGTGCGTGTATCCAGTTTCCATCTCCGCATCGGCATCGAGATTTATGGCCGAGAGACCGCTCGAGTGTCGAAGGTCGAGGAAACGTTCATAAAATGCAATCTTTTCCTCTTTTTATCGAGCCGTGCTTTTTTTGCGCTGGAGTAATTATCGGAGTTACTTCATCATTTATGTGGGATATGTGGTCTTATGTGGATGGATATGTGGTCTCATGTGGAGGAATATGTGGTTTCATGTGGATGAATATGTGGTCTCATGTGGACGAATATGTGGTCTCATGTGGACTCATATGTGGTCTCATGTGGACGAATATGTGGACTCATATGTGGTCTTATGTGCACTCATATGTGGACTCATATGTGGACTGATATGTGGACTCATATGTGGACTCATATGTGCACTCATATGTAGACTCATATGGCGTCTCATGTGCACTCATATGTGGAGGAATATGTGGTCTTATGTGCACTCATATGTGCACTCATATGTGGTCTTATGTAGACTCATATGGCGTCTCATGTGGACTCATATGTGGACTCATATGTGGTCTCATGTGAACTCATATATAGTCTCATGTGGACTCATATGTGGTCTCATGTGGACTCATATGTGATTTCATGTAAACTCATATGTGGTCTTATGTGGATGAATATGTGGTCTCATGTGGACTCATATGTGGTCACATGTGGGATTATGTGCACATGGCTCTTTACATGGCTGGGAATTTTATTTACTTACAAGGTTTTATACATTGACTGATTTCTTTATTATTGCAATCACACTCAGTTTTATTCTAGTAAATGAAGAGTTAGATATCTTTGATTAAGGAACGCTTTCATTAGACTTCAAAGGCTGGTCCAAGTGGACTTCAATTTGCAGCAGCTCCACATATGAAGGTCTCCTGTAATTTTAGTTCTGCATACAATAGATTTTATGCATAATTAAGATTGTTATTATATATATGTATTTTTTGAGTTCTTATAAAGGCCATCATACAAGATCACATATGAAATTTTTGAAGAAATCTGAGGACATCTGAAAGAGTCCATTGTGCGCTAAGTATGCCAATCGCCACGAGTAAAATTTTCTAATTTAATTTTCTCTCAATCATCATCACAGCATCAATCGAGAGAACAGTAGATGTGTATATTTTCCTAGGTCGTAAATTAAGAGAGAACGGTGCTTTTTGCGATCGTTAGCAGGAAACGAGCGTTCGAGTAGCTCGGCTATATTAAGCCGTTTTTTCTTTTTCATCCAGCACTCGATAGTCACGATCCTAGACGTTTCACTAGCTGGCATTTTGTATTGTAATTTAATGGTCTTCTTCGACGTTCAGCGGCTTTTTTTACCTTTCTTCCACTCGATCTAACAAGGTGAGAACGAGGCATCGGTGCAGGCCCGAAGAACAGTCTCTTCGTGCGCTGCGAACCGTGTAAATCCGGCATCTATTATTCCCACGTTTCCTAGACCGTGACGGTTTGTAACATCAAAGCCTCGATCGAGTGGGAGTTCTTTGGCTTTAAACTTCTTTTCTTTGTAGGATCATAGGGCAGCTTTATCGAGACTTTCTCCGGTTAGAGTACGCATTACTGTGGATTTCCTGTGTACACAAAACTTCTTTGAACTTTTTCATAAAACTGCTACCAAACTATATTTGCTATTCTTCTATGAAACTATTCTTCTATATTTGCTAATTTGTACATTTAAGAACTTGCTTGAGTTTTCTGTTCTCGATGGTGCGCTGATGGCCGCCATCTTTGTTATAACCTAAAAATCATGTTCGCTGCAAACATCGCAACCTTACAATATTTTTTAAGTTTTGTTAAATATAATTTCTTATGTACACAAATCTTCTTCGAACTTAAACTTTATAAAACTGCTAACAAACTCAAGTATGCTTCTATATTTGCTAATTTGTGTATTAAAATATTTGCTCAAGTTTTCTGTTCTCGTCGACGGTGCGCTGATGGCCGCCATCTTTGTTATAACCTAGAAATCATGTTCGTTGCAAACATCGCAACCTTGCAATATTTTTTTAAGTTTCGTTAAATATAAGACCCTTGTAACATTTTCTATTACTGTTCAAACTTGTTGGAAGTTCTCAAAATTATTTTATTGCAAAACTACCCCCTTTTGTAACGAATCTGTTAGGTTAGGTTAGCAATATTTTTTTAAGTTTTGTTAAATATAAAACTCTTGTATCATTTTCTATTATTTTTTAAACTTGTTGGAAGTTCTCAAAATTATTTTATTGCAAAACTACCTCCTTTTGCGAAGAATCTATTAGGTTAGGTTAGCAATATTTTTTAAGTTTTGTTAAATATAAAACCCTTGTAACATTACCTATTACTGTTCAAACTTGTTGGAAGTTCTCAAAATTATTTTATTGCAAAACTACCTCCTTTTGCAACGAATCTGTTAGGTTAAGTTAACAATATTTTTTTAAGTTTCGTTAAATATAAAACCCTTGTAACATTACCTATTACTGTTCAAACTTGTTGAAAGTTCTCAAAATTATTTTATTGCAAAACTACCTCTTTTTGCAACGAATCTGTTAGGTTAGGTTAGCAATATTTTTTAAGTTTTGTTTAATATAAAACTCTTGTATCATTTTCTATTATCTTTAAACTTGTTGGAAGTTCTCAAAATTATTTTATTGCAAAACTACCCCCTTTTGCAACGAATCTGTTAGGTTAAGTTAACAATATTTTTTTAAGTTTCGTTAAATATAAAACCCTTGTAACATTACCTATTACTGTTCAAACTTGTTGAAAGTTCTCAAAATTATTTTATTGCAAAACTACCCCCTTTTACGAAGAATCTGTTAGGTTAGGTTAGGTTAGGCTTTTATAACAAAAGCCCCATAAAATTCATTTGATGTATAAAAATTGCAATGTCAGCAGTAAAAATCTGTTACGTTCAATAAAAGTCGATGTACTTCAATATGAACAACAAATATTGCAAATATTGCAAATATTGCAAATTCTAAAATATTGCCAATATACGTATATTGTCAGTACGTACATTGATCCGAAGTATCCATAAGAACTACATAATATACAATTTGAATTGCAAAGGGTTAATATTTTTAAGATTAGGTAAGCATTAGATACGCATATACGCAATTTCTAGAATAGTTCCGCATTCCACCCTTTTCGAACCAGTCTCCACACTTTATCGTTTTTATGTCGAGTCAAACGGGAAAACAGTTCTCACCCAATCGAAACGTTTCACGGTGATCTGCGCTTAAACACGAGACGCCTTTATGTAAAACAGGAAGCGCCGTGAGAGCGTAAGTCGGTCGTCCGAAAATCTAGAAACTTTCCCAGGAACGAACTTCTACATATATTTCGTATGGTGAATCGTATGCTATTAGCAAAGTTGATATAATAGGCGAGGTTCTTTTAAGAACTTAGGAATTTTCTAATTTTATTGTGTAAATTTGTAAATAATAATTTACAGTAAATGTGTAAATTGTTTAAATTTCATTGACAAGTTGTTATATTGTTTTATAGAGGTTTGTTTTACAGTGGTAAATATAGGAAGTATAGTAGAAGACTAAAAATTGTTATCTTTTGATTTTTCGCATTTTCATCTCTGCAGATTACTTTTGAAGTTTTCTTGCAAATTTTTAATTTAAAAAGATTATGTTGTACTGCAGTCAAACTGTGTATTGAATGTAATATAATAGAGTGACGTATGTCTATAATATACATATGTAGTTTCTTAGTACTGCTACAATGTAAATATTGCTACAGGTGTCCATTTTTACTATGTCAGCTAAAGTGGCGCCGCACTAGTGGCGCCCTCAAGATTCAATCTGACGACTGACTTGAACAAACAAAATTACTATGAAACATTATTAAAAAAAATTCAGTGAGTCATTACACGATCTTGAAAATTTCTTTAGAGAACAAAATCAAGATTTTCGTTTTAAAATCCTGTGGAACTACATCTACTTTTGGATCTGCTTTATATCTTTCAATAGTACTGTGTAACAATAAAAAAATACTCTGAATACTAAACACTTCTTGTTACAATATTTACATCATATCATTTGCATCATTGTTTGTATCATTTTTTGTATCATTTTTTTGTATTATTATACCATTTTTTGTATCATTGTTCATATCATTGTATCATTGTATCATTGTACCATTTTTTGTATCATTTTTTGTATCATTGTTTGTATCATTTTTTCTACCATTTTTTGTATCATTGTTTGTATCATTGCTTGTATCATTGTTTGTATCATTGTTTGTATCATTGTTTGTATCATCTTTTTTGTTATTGTACTATTTTTTGTATCATCTTTTGTATCATTGTTTGTATCATTGTATCATTGTACTATTTTTTGTAGCATTTTTTGTATCATTGTATCATTGTACCAATTTTTGTACCATTTTTTGTATCATTGTTTGTATCATTTTTTTTATTATTGTACCATTTTTTGTCACATCTTTTGTATCATTGTTTGTATCATTGTTTGTATTATTTTTTTTTATTATTATACCATTTTTTGTATCATCTTTTGTATCATCTTTTGTATCATTATTTGTATCATTATTTGTATCATTGTATCATTGTCCCATTTTTTGTACCATTTTTTGTATCATTGTTTGTATCACTGTTTGTATCATTTTTTTTTATTATTGTACCATTTTTTGTATCATCTTTTGTATCATTATTTGTATCATTATTTGTATCATTGTATCATTGTACCATTTTTTGTACCACTTTGTATCATTGTTTGTATCATTTTTTTATTATTGTACCATTTTTTGTATCATCTTTTGTATCATTGTTTGTATCATTGTTTGTATTATTTTTTTTTATTATTATACCATTTTTTGTATCATTGTTCATATCATTGTATCATTGTATCATTGTACCATTTTTTGTACCACTTTGTATCATTGTTTGTATCATTTTTTTATTATTGTACCATTTTTTGTACCATCTTTTGTATCATCTTTTGTATCATTATCAAAGCAACACAAAATGGCTGACACTGAAGACTCTTCTTTAACTTGAAAAGTGTCCAGAATATCACTTGATACTCTCCTTTGGCAAATCGGTTAAATCGAGCATTTCTCTCTGTACCACAGACGTCTCTTTCTCTCTGGTCCGTTCAACCGTGGTCTCGAGGGACAGCGATAAAATACGACGTAGTCGGGCCAGCAGAGCGAGAACGGCCACGATTAAAGTCTGTTCACGGAGGCAAAAGGACGCGTCGACGACGTCCACACCGGAGACCCACCTGTCCAGGTCTCTCCTTCGTTTCCGTTCTCCGTTCGTTGCCACTCAGCGTCCTCGTAAATCGAGTGACCCGAATCGAAATCCCGGGAACACTGTTTCTCATTTAGCACGCTTTCGTTCTTTTGCCGAGGGCGATATAGCGCGAGGTAATAGCGATATAATACAAGCTAATGGCGGTATAGTGCAAGGTAATGACGGTATAGCGCAAGGTTTTATAGATACGAACATTCTAGGTTTTGCGAATCAATTTCCGGCAAATTGACTGCAATCAATTAGAGAATCTAGTGCTTGGTATCTGATATTTATTCTTCTGATTTGTGGAAATTAATTGTAAGGGAGATAAGAGGAAAGTAGTGAGTTATCACTGGTGATTCATGCCACTTGTGATCAATACAGTTATTCCGTCTTTATCCTCTTATGGACATCTTCATTATAAACATCCTCTTATGAACACCTTACTTAAGTTTACTTAAATTTACTTAAGTTTACTTTCAATTTAAATATAACCTAAATACAGTTATTAAATTTAAATATTTATTAAACATCCGCAAATCGACCCAAAAACTATAAAAAGTTCATAAAAACCTTGAAGCACCTAAAAACATAAACAGATCGTAACAGCTAATGTGTATCGAGAGGTTCAACATTAGAACGCGATAAAATTCCAATAAAAATTGATCAGGTAACCGTAGATCGGTCACAGCGTTACGATCGTTTCGGCGAGTCACGCGTAATAATCGTTATTCGGTACCCTGAAGAGTGAGAGAAAGTTACCCTACCTACGGTTGTATTTAAATCGACGCTTATACCGGGAGGCTAACAAACCCGATCGCCTATGGTGAGCCATGTCTCCCGACAGAAGAGGAATAAATCGGCTAAAATCGAACATGGCCGCCAAACGGCGCCGACTTTCTCGGCGCATTCAATTCCTCGAGTATTCGAACCGGGAAAACGGGATAATTGAGAGATCGGAAAGTACGGTTTACCGGATGCCTCTCGAAATTAGCTAACATTAGATTTTCAAATTGATTTACTTTATTTTTTACTGTTGACAGAAGGTTATTCAAATAATTCGTAATTTGACTTTCACGAGTTTAATTGCTGCCGCCAAAAAATTGGTTAGTTTCCCGCCAAAAACTTGGTCAATTTCCCGCCAAAAAGTTGGCTGAGTTCCCGCCAATTATTCCCGCTAGAAACATGACCGATTTCCCGCCATTTCTTCCCGCCAAAAAGTGCCAAGATGGCTGAGTTCCCGCCAATTATTCCAGCCAAAAACTTGATCAATTTCCCGCCAAAAAGTTGGCTGAGTTCCCGTCAATTATTCCCGCCAAAAAGATGACCGATTTCCCGCCATTTCTTCCCGCCAAAAAGTGCCAAGATGGCCGATTTCCCGCCAATTATTCCCGCCAAAAAGTGTCAAGATGGCGGCTCGACATCTCCGTTCCTTACGTTCTTTAATTACGCGCAGTGCCTCAGGATAATCACGGTTTCTAACCTGTAAGAGCGCAACGTCGGCTGGAATAGAGCTTACCTGTTCGTTTCCACGAGATAACAAGAGTCTCTAGTCACAGCCCGATAACAGATAGATAAGAGCGGTACAGATTAAATCGTAGACGAGCGGGAAAACTTCTCGGGTTATCTCTCGTTTATCGAGTCGGTCGTTTTCTCGGATTAAAATCTAAAGGCAGCGAGGCTGGTTCGTGGAAAAGCTTGCTGGATCTTTGTCAATAACAACCTGGCGGTTGTCGTCTTTGTTTGAGAAACAAGCGAGAAAGTTTTGAACACATATGATAAAGTTCGTGCTTGTTAGTTGAATCGTAAGAGTAAATCTTGAGATACAATTAGGATATCTGGGGATGTAGGGATCTAGGAGTATAGAGTTCTAGGGATATATAATTCTAGGGATATAGAGATTTAGGAATGTGGAATTCTAGGAATATAGAATTCTAGGAAAATAGAAATCTGGGGATTTTAGAAATCTAGGGATATAGAGATTTAGGAATGTGGAATTCTAGGAATATAGAATTCTAGGAAAATAGAAATCTGGGGATTTTAGAAATCTAGGGATATAGAGTTCTAGGAATGTGGAATCCTAGGAATATAGAGATTTAGCAATATGGAGATCTGGGGATTTTAGAGATCTAGGGATATAGAGTTCTAGGAATGTGGAATCCTAGGAATATAGAATTCTAGGAATATAGAGATCTAGCAATATGGAGATCTGGGGATTTTAGAGATTTAGGGATATAGAGTTCTAGGAATGTTGAATCCTAGGAATATGGAATTCTAGGAAAATGGAGATCTCGCAATATAGAGATCTGGGGACTTTAGAGATCTAGGGATATATAGTTCTAGGAATATAGAGATCTAGGGATATATAGTTTTAGGGATATATAGTTTTGTGGATATAGAGTTCTAGGGACATTGGGTTCCATAATATTCTAGAGATATAGAGTTTCAAACATACATAAACATAAGTTCATAGCAACCTAACCTAAAAATCCATAAATATGGCAACGTACTGTTATAAATATCACTAAGTATGTCGATCGCGTTATATCGGAACTTGACGTACATCTCGATATATCACCCACACACACATATCAGCCGTGCAACGCGGAATAATGATTTGCAAATGGTTCGTACATAAAAAACATCAGCATATGAACGTAAACGGAGGAAATAAATCGTGACGAAGAATTTACACGTAGATCAGCGTGTTATGCCGCAAGAAATTGTTCGGCCATAATAGTTTATCATGGCTACGATTATAAATTGTTTAGTTTTTTTATTTTCGTGTGTTAGGTATGTGAAAAGTGGCTGTACCGTTTACAGAACGATTTCCATGGCACGCTTAACGAGGCTGATGTCTCGGAGAGCCCGAGAGAGCTTTATTCAATCGCGCGTAACCGAACGTTTCACGTTCTGATGCTCGTGTTTCGATGCTGATCATCGCCGGGCGTAATTTCATCGTCGAACACGACGCGGATGACAGTGATCGAACGTTCAGAGGTTTTCATTGTTCGTTCGACACACTTTGTCGCGGTTATATACTGCCATGATAATTGCTGTTTATTGGAAAACATCGGCAAATTGGTTGGTGGAGGAAATTAATTTAGATGTTCGAGTTAGAGTTGGTTTGTTCTTTTTATTAACTCTTGGGTGCATGGACTTTTGAGAGTATTTAATACTTATGTGGGAGTATTAACATATGAGTATATTGTATGAGTATGCTCATGTATGTATGTTCATATACAAGTATTCATGTGTGAGTATGTTAACATATGAGCATATTGAGTCATATGAATATATTAACATATGAGTGCATTAATATGTGAGCATGTTAACATGTGAGTATATTGTATGAGTATGTTCATGTATGTATGTTCATATACACGTATTCATGTGTGAGTATGTTAACATATGAACATATTGAGTCATATGAATATATTAACATATGTGTGTATTAATATGTGAGCTTGTTAACATATGAGTTGTATTGAGGTACGAATATATTGTCGTATGAGTATGTTTATATGTCAGTATATTGATACATGAGTATGTTAACATATGTGTGTAATGATACACGAATATATTAGCACATATGTACATCAACATATCAGCAGATCAATACTGGAGTACATATGAATATATTAACATATGAGTACAATAATATGTGAGCATATTAACATATGAGTACATTGAGGTAGGAATATATTATCGTATGAATATGTTCATATGTAAGTACATTAATACATGAGTATATTACCACATGTGTGTATTGATACATAGATATATCAACACATGAACATATGAGTAGGTTAATACGACAGTACATTAACATATGAAGTTCACATGTGAATATATTAATAAGCAAGTCAATTAACATATGAATACATTAATATTTGAACACATTATCACATCAGTACCTAAACCTGTATCACCAGGTATTAATTCAGTTACTAACTTATCACCACCTCCAATTTTTACAAATACTACAAAATTATTTTTACTAAAAATTTTCCAAAAGATTTCAGAACAGTTCAAGAAACCACCTCCCTAATTATATTCATTATAGAGCAAGCGAGAATTAGGTGAGTCCATCGACTCACCTTAACCAGCCAAGTGTTAATTACGTTATTATACAACATCCGAGGTGACTACCATTGATAACCCCGTTGGTAATCGAAGTGTTAATTATAAATTGCTCTCGTAACGAAAATGGGGGTTTGATTTTCTTGCGGTTGCTTCATTTAGTCGATTAGTCCACGCAGACATAGCAGACGTTCCTCAGAGTCGTCGATAAGAGGATGTTTCTATCAGTGGACGGAATTAACCACGATGAAGAGCTAAGAAAAGACTTCTTTCGATTTTAGAACGAGATCTATCTGCCGGTTGTAATAACCAATCGGTCGTTAACTCGTGTGTATTTCACTGATCAATTTTTACTGTCGAGATATCGACGCATTGAACTTCGTTCAGATTATTCGACCTTCTATCAGCGATCGTTTATGCCCATGTGACTGGCGCTACGAATCTAACTTAATCGATTTATTGGGAAAAAAATTTATTATGTAACTGTGTAGGGTGGAGGAGTGTAGGTTTAGGGGAAATAGGATTAAGGAGTGTAGGGTTAGGAATTTTGGATTCTAGGGATTCTGGGGATTCTAGGGATTCTAGGGATTCAAGGGATTCAGGGGATTCTAGGGATTCCAGGGATTCTAGGGATTCTGGGGGTTCTTGGATTCTAGGATTCTAGAGATTCTAGATATTCTAGGGATTCTAGGATTCTAGGGATTCTAGGGACTTCAGGGATTCTAGGGACTCTGGAGATTCTTGGATTCTAGGGATTCTTGGATTCTAGGGATTCTGGGATTCTAGGGATTCTTGGATTCTAGGGATTCTTGGATTCTAGGGATTCTTGGATTCTAGGGATTCTTGGATTCTAGGGATTCTTGGATTCTAGGGATTCTTGGATTCTAGGGATTCTTGGATTCTAGGGATTCTTGGATTCTAGGGATTCTTGGATTCTAGGGATTCTTGGATTCTAGGGATTCTTGGATTCTAGGGATTCTTGGATTCTAGGGATTCTTGGATTCTAGGGATTCTTGGATTCTAGGGATTCTTGGATTCTAGGGATTCTTGGATTCTAGGGATTCTTGGATTCTAGGGATTCTTGGATTCTAGGGATTCTTGGATTCTAGGGATTCTTGGATTCTAGGGATTCTTGGATTCTAGGGATTCTTGGATTCTAGGGATTCTTGGATTCTAGGGATTCTTGGATTCTAGGGACCCTTGGATTCTAGGGACCCTTGGATTTTAGGGATCCTTGAATTCTAGGGATCCTTGGATTCTAGAGATCCTTGGATTCTAGGGATTCTTGGATTCTAGGGACCCTTGGATTCTAGGGATTCTTGGATTCTAGGGATTCTTGGATTCTAGGGATTCTTGGATTCTAGGGATTCTTGGATTCTAGGGATTCTTGGATTCTAGGGACCCTTGGATTCTAGGGACCGTTGGATTCTAGGGACCCTTGGATTCTAGGGACCCTTGGATTTTAGGGATTCTTGGATTCCAGGGATCCTTGGATTCTAGGGATTCTTGGACTCTAGGGATTCTTGGATTTTAGGGATCCTTGGAATCTAGGGATCCTTGGATTCTAGGGATCCTTGGACTCTAGGGATCCTTGGATTCCAGGGATCTTTGGATTCTAGGGATTCTTGGATTCGAGGGATCCTTGGATTCTAGGGATCCTTGGATTCTAGAGATCCTTGAATTCTAAAAATTCTAATTTCAAAACTAAACTCTAAAGATCTAAAAATTCCCAAATCTCCAGAGTAAAAATCCCTAGATCCCAAAATCTCTAAATTCCAAAATTCCCAAACTTCCAAATCGAATATTTATCGCCACTAAAAATGAAACGTTCGAAAAAAATGTCTAAATTCTACGCAAAGATTCGCATCAATGTCAACGCGATGAGTAAGCGTGAAAAGAAGCAATTAACGTGCGAAAAAGTATTGCAGCATCAAGGGAGAGAAAGTTTTGAATAAAAAACTAATTAACCCGAGCGTCGATAAACATTCATTTGGAGGAAGCAGCGATTGCGTAACGTCGATTATTGAATAACAAAGCGATTGCAGAGTACGAGGCACGATCGTTGCGTTATCAAATACACGGCTCGTGCGATATAAATAGCGAAGACGAGTTTTTTCCACCGATCTCTAGTAACAAATTATCGTTCCCGGAGAATGCCACGTTTACCGAACGCGTTATCGACGTAGTTTCGAACGTTTAATATTCGAAGAGGTGCTCGCGTGCAAGGCTAACATATTAACTTACAAGGCCAACATTCGATAGTAATAATAACCGTGCGACACTGAATAATAGGCGCAAAGAAATCGACCTAAGGAAAAGAATGGATGTTCGTGGATGACTGTTCTTCCATAAAACTTCGCGTGGGATACCCTCATTAATTTCCCTCACGGAGAATAGAGGCTTTCTGTAAAGAAAACTCTGATATCATCGAAAGTAGATCTGGAATAGAAAAGATTCTGGATGCTAACAACTCGAGTCTACTGGTGCATAATCTTTGGGCTCGTTTCGAATTCTATGGTGATGGGAGGTCATGAGGTAACCGGAAATGGGGGAGTTTTATAAAAAAATAAGTTGATAGTGCAGATTACGTTTTTGTCAAAATTCCGAGTGCGGAGGTTTCGGATCTTCAATGGTCCTCTATAAGTGCCAGGCAGCCATTTTATAATAAAAATAATAATAAAAGTTGTACATAGACATTTTCTAGAGGCCTCAAGATTAAATTTGATGCTTCACAAGTGACATTTTGCAGTACTTTTGTGCCATCAAACTTTAATTGTTTCAACTTGTTGTTTCAAACTTGATGGTCCTCTATAATTGCCAGGCAGCCATTTTATAATAAAAGTAATAATAAAAGCTCTACGTAGACATTTTCTAGAGGCCTCAAGGTTAAATTTGATGCATCACAAGTGACATTTTGCAGTACTTTTGTGCCATCAAACTTTAATTGTTTCAACTTGTTGTTTCAAACTTGATGGTCCTCTATAAGTGCCAGGCAGCCATTTTATAATAAAAATAATAATAAAAGTTGTACATAGACATTTTCTAGAGGCCTCAAGATTAAATTTGATGCTTCACAAGTGACATTTTGCAGTACTTTTGTGCCATCAAACTTTAATTGTTTCAACTTGTTGTTTCAAACTTGATGGTCCTCTATAAGTGCCAGGCAGCCATTTTATAATAAAAGTAATAATGAAAGATCTACGTAGACATTTTTTAGAGGCCTCAAGGTTAAATTTGATGCATCACAAGTGACATTTTGCAGTACTTTTGTGCCATCAAACTTTAATTGCTTCAACTTGTTGTTTCAAACTTAATGGTCCTCTATAAGTGCCAGGCAGCCATTTTATAATAAAAATAATAATAAAAGCTCTACGTAGACATTTTCTAGAGGCCTCAAGGTTAAATTTGATGCATCACAAGTGACATTTTGCAGTACTTTTGTGCCATCAAACTTTAATTGTTTCAACTTGTTGTTTCAAACTTGATGGTCCTCTATAAGTGCCAGGCAGCCATTTTATAATAAAAGTAATAATAAAAGCTCTACGTAGACATTTTCTAGAGGCCTCAAGAATAAATCTGATGCATCACAGGTGTTTGTGATGCTGTTGCATCACGAGGTTTCACACGAAACTGTACGTGTTCGAAAACCGTTTAAGTACATTCGCAAACAGTTGAACTTTCAAGGATCGCATCCCGGTTCAGTTTCGAACAGCGCTCCCGGCTGAGGCACCGCGAAAGAATTTCAAGAGTTGCACAAAGGAATTGCATAGCGTTGTAACGAAGGTAGATGAAGCGTCACGATAATCCGCGGAATTAAAGAGTCCGCTCGCGTGAAACGCGTTCGCGGCAAAAACTGGTTTAATCGCGCGCAGAAACCTCTCCCGTGTGTGTACAATCGAGTGCATCGGGGCTTCCTTTGGATGGGGACGTTATCTCATATATTGCATTTCTTAAATTGTCAAATTTTCAAATTTTAAACTCGACATTTTTAGGTTTTCTAATTTTACTGTTGCAGTGCTTAAAGTTTCAAGCTTTTAAATCTTGAAATTTCTAGATTTCTAAATATGTGAATTTTTAGGTTTTTAGATGTATAATTTTCAAAATTCCTCGGATTGCAGAATTTCTGGATTTCCGAATTGCTAGATTATCGAATATGTAGACTTCAAAAATCACTTGATTCCCGAATCCCTAGATTCCACAATCACTAGATTCCCAAATTCCCTAGATTACAAATTCCGTAGATTACAAAATTGCCAGATACACAAATCCCTAGATTACAAAAATTCTAATTTCCAAAATTTCCTAGATTCCCAAATCCCTAGATTCCAAATCCTTAGATTCCCAAATTCCCTATATTTTCCAATTCCGAAGATTCCAAAATTCCTGTATTCTCAAATTCCTTAGATTCCAAAATATCTAAATTTCCAAATTCCCAAATTCCCAGATTCCCAAATCTCTAGATTCCACATTTCTAAATTCCCGAATCCCTAGATTCCCAAATCCCTACATTGCAAAATTCTTAATTTCCCAAATTCCTAAATTCCCAAGTCCCTAGATTCCCAAATCGTTAGATTGCAAAATCTCTAAGTTCCCAAATCCCTAGATTTCCAAATTCCTAGATTCTCAAATTTCTAAATTCCCAAATCCCTAGATTGCAAAATCCCTAGATTGCAAAATTCCTAAATTCCCAAATTCCTAGATTGTCAATTTCCTAAATTCCCAAATCCCTAGATTGCAAAATTCCTAAATTCCCAAATTCCTAAATTCCCAAATTCCTAGATTGTCAATTTCCTAAATTCCCAAATCCCTAGATTGCAAAATCCCTAGATTGCAAAATTCCTAAATTCCCAAATTCCTAGATTGTCAATTTCCTAAATTCCCAAATCCCTAGATTGCAAAATCCCTAGATTGCAAAATTCCTAAATTCCCAAATTCCTAGATTGTCAATTTCCTAAATTCCCAAATCCCTAGATTGCAAAATCCCTAGATTGCAAAATTCCTAAATTCCCAAATCTCTAAATTCCTAAATCCCTAAATTCCCAAATCCCTAAATTCCCAAATACCTAGATTGCAAAATTCCTAAATTCCCAAATCCCTAAATTCCCAAATACCTAGATTGCAAAATTCCTAAATTCCCAAATCCCTAAATTCCCAAATACCTAGATTGCAAAATTCCTAAATTCCCAAATCCCTAAATTCCCAAATCCCTAAATTCCCAAATCCCTAAATTCCCAAATCCCTAAATTCCCAAATCCCTAAATTCCCAAATCCCTAAATTCCCAAATCCCTAAATTCCCAAATCCCTAAATTCCCAAATCCCTAAATTCCCAAATCCCTAAATTCCCAAATCCCTAAATTCCCAAATCCCTAAATTCCCAAATCCCTAAATTCCCAAATCCCTAAATTCCCAAATCCCTAAATTCCCAAATCCCTAAATTCCCAAATCCCTAAATTCCCAAATCCCTAAATTCCCAAATCCCTAAATTCCCAAATCCCTAAATTCCCAAATCCCTAAATTCCCAAATCCCTAAATTCCCAAATCCCTAAATTCCCAAATCCCTAAATTCCCAAATCCCTAAATTCCCAAATCCCTAAATTCCCAAATCCCTAAATTCCCAAATCCCTAAATTCCCAAATCCCTAAATTCCCAAATCCCTAAATTCCCAAATCCCTAAATTCCCAAATCCCTAAATTCCCAAATCCCTAAATTCCCAAATCCCTAAATTCCCAAATCCCTAAATTCCCAAATCCCTAAATTCCCAAATCCCTAAATTCCCAAATCCCTAAATTCCCAAATCCCTAAATTCCCAAATCCCTAAATTCCCAAATCCCTAAATTCCCAAATCCCTAAATTCCCAAATCCCTAAATTCCCAAATCCCTAAATTCCCAAATCCCTAAATTCCCAAATCCCTAAATTCCCAAATCCCTAAATTCCCAAATCCCTAAATTCCCAAATCCCTAAATTCCCAAATCCCTAAATTCCCAAATCCCTAAATTCCCAAATCCCTAAATTCCCAAATCCCTAAATTCCCAAATCCCTAAATTCCCAAATCCCTAAATTCCCAAATCCCTAAATTCCCAAATCCCTAAATTCCCAAATCCCTAAATTCCCAAATCCCTAAATTCCCAAATCCCTAAATTCCCAAATCCCTAAATTCCCAAATCCCTAAATTCCCAAATCCCTAAATTCCCAAATCCCTAAATTCCCAAATCCCTAAATTCCCAAATCCCTAAATTCCCAAATCCCTAAATTCCCAAATCCCTAAATTCCCAAATCCCTAAATTCCCAAATCCCTAAATTCCCAAATCCCTAAATTCCCAAATCCCTAAATTCCCAAATCCCTAAATTCCCAAATCCCTAAATTCCCAAATCCCTAAATTCCCAAATCCCTAAATTCCCAAATCCCTAAATTCCCAAATCCCTAAATTCCCAAATCCCTAAATTCCCAAATCCCTAAATTCCCAAATCCCTAAATTCCCAAATCCCTAAATTCCCAAATCCCTAAATTCCCAAATCCCTAAATTCCCAAATCCCTAAATTCCCAAATCCCTAAATTCCCAAATCCCTAAATTCCCAAATCCCTAAATTCCCAAATCCCTAAATTCCCAAATCCCTAAATTCCCAAATCCCTAAATTCCCAAATCCCTAAATTCCCAAATCCCTAAATTCCCAAATCCCTAAATTCCCAAATCCCTAAATTCCCAAATCCCTAGATTCCCAAATTCTTAGATTGCAAAGTCCCTAGATTCCCAAATCCCTAGATTGCAAAATGTCTAAATTCCCAAATTCCTAGATTGCAAAATTCCTAAATTCCCAAATCCCTAGATTTTCAAATTTTGAGGTTCTCAAGTTCCTAGATTCCCAAATTCCTAGATTCCCAAATTTCTAGATCCCTAAATTCCTGGATTCCCAATTTATTAAATCCTCAAATTTCTAGTCAACCAAATTCCTAGATTCCCAAATTGCTGTATCCCCAAATACTTAATCTTCCATTTCCCAAATCCCCAAATTCCTACATTCCTAAATCCTAAATTTCCCTATCCTTAATCTCCAAATCAACATCCCAAAACCTTCACCCCTCCAAATTCTCAATCCACCCAACTTCTCAAACGTCCAAAAAGTTCCCAGAAACGAACCATATAATAGGATTGAGATCGCGCTCGATATTTTCCTCAAGCAAGACACATCTGCTCCCGACTGTACGTATTCGAAAGGTTCGAGTAGTCCGCTCGCTTCGGAATTAGGGAGCGGACGATCCCAACGTTGGCAGACGAGAGAGGCCAACGGACTTCCTACTCGGGTACATCGGCTATTAACTTGGCAGGTTTCTCAGAATGGATGTCCCAGACACGACTGGTAGGACTGGTGTCCGCTGCTCCTCGACCCTCCGCCTCTATTCTTTACCCAGACGGACGAGAGCTCCGTGTTGTACACACACCGAGAGCTGTCCCGAGTGTCCTCACCCCCTTCCGACACACAGAACCGCAGGTTCCAACAGGTCAAGGAAAATTGTAAAACACCAGGGAACTTCGTGCTTTTCACTCTATTGTCGGTTCACTTGTATCTACAATCTATGGGACAACGTGACGAGGAATACACTGTGAGAGTCGATTGAGGATTCGTTTGTGGAGTCACGATTTGGGAAATTTATGAAATTGCCGGTGACGGAATTGTTAAAAGGGGACAGTTCTAGGACACTAGGAGTTGGTATATTTTTGTTCACTGTATGGGGTGTTAGGGATTTTTAATTTTAAAAATATTGTAGGATAGAAATGGTTGAAGGACCTCAAAATTTTTAATCATTTATCGAATTATGCAATCGTTTGCATCGAATATTTAGTGCTAATAAAAACGAGACTTAGATTTCAAAATTTCTGGATTCTAAAATTCCTAGATTCAAAGGTCTATAGATTACAATATCCCTAAATTCATAACCCCTAATTTCAAAAGTCCCTCGGAAGTTTCAGGTAAAGGAAATGGAGGAGAAAAGAAATTAGTACGGCGAGCCAATTATCGTTTCGAGGCGATTCGCGCGAGCACCGCTCGGACCTTATCTCGTCGAACTTATCAAGATTCATAGAAAGATAACGTTGACCTATAATAACGGGCGAGAGGTATCGATATCGTGGCAGAAATCGCGTGGGACTTTGGATCTCCGTAATCGAACCTCCAAACGTTGCTTGCGTAATCCACGCGAAAACACGTCGTACACCTTCCATCTTGCGAAACGTTGAAAATTTCGCTAATTGACGCTGTTCATTCATAAGCCAGTCGATTAAACGACGGAGCGGAAAAAAGCCGTGCAGGAAGTCGCGAAAACTGGATCCTGTTGAGGCCCGGTAAGAATCGGACACCATAATGGCGGGGATAAAGGCCGGAGAATGAATGATTTAATTTGTGCGGGTCTGTTCGCAATCTGTCACGTGCGGTCTGGTTCGATTGCGACATAAATCGTGGCTGGAAAAGCTGTAGCAGGTTGCTGCTGACATTACTCGAATATTGTCGTGGTTTTGTATGACCCAGACCTAACAATGCCTGGCGTGTAATATCGTGCAGTATTATGTCGTGACGCACTCGTGACGCACTTCAGTTTATGAAGTGGACTGATATTTTCAATGAAGGTGAAGTTTGCGTTCAATTCTCGTTTTATGCGAGTTGACGTTTCACTGTTAAACTCTTGCCATATAGTGTCATGACGCACTCGTGACGCACTCGTGACGCACTCAACTTTGAGTGTGATGAAGTGGATTCATGTTTTCAATGAAGGTGAAGTTTGCGTTCAATTCTCGTTTTATGCAAGTTGACGTTTCACTGTTAAACTCTTGCCATATAGTGTCATGACGCACTCGTGACGCACACAACTTCGAGTGTGATGAAATGGACTCATATTTTCAATGAAGGTGAAGTTTGCCTTCAATTCTCGTTTTATGCAAGTTGACGTTTCACTGTTAAACTCTTGCCATATAGTGTCATGACGCACTCATGACGCACACAACATCGAGTGTGATGAAGTGGACTCATATTTACAATGAAGGTGAAGTTTGCCTTCAATTCTCGTTTTATGCAAGTTGACGTTTCACTGTTAAACTCTTGCCATATAGTGTCATGACGCACTCGTGACGCACCCATGACGCACATCACTTCAAAAGCGATGAAGTGGACTCATATTTTCACTGCAGGTGAAGTTTGCATTTAATTCTGATTATAACGAAGTCAGTATCTGACTGTTAAACTCTTGCCATGTAATATCCTGACGCACCTATGACGCGCATCACTTCAAATGCGATGAAGTAGACTCATATTTTCCCTTGTTTATAATAAAAAGAACCCTACATCTGTCAAAATAAAATAATAAACAGAAAGATCTGAATAAGAGAGACATCACACAAACTTCTTATAATTTAGAATCGAAAAATCCATCATTTTACAAAAATCGTTGAGCGCGATTGTCAGAGCAACCCGACAAAAATGCAGATTAGACGTCGAGGAATGCACACCGGTACAAAAGAATCGCAATCGAGTCGTCGACTGACAACTGACCCGTGCACCGAGTTCGCAATGGCGCGTCATCGACAGGAACTACCAGCTTCATTGAAAATCCACCGTACGGTACTCGTCGGTTCGCTGCCAGCCGATGAATCAGTCGTCACGCGAGCTATGCCGTCGATCGTCACGCGTGTCCCCTTGAATCGAAAAAGAATTCCTCCCATGAAATCGACGCCATAGCGATCGAGTTGAATAAGTCGCGACGTTCGGCGCGTCTCTCTGCTCCGCCATTTGCATAACGGACAGCTTCCATTTAATGTCTGACATTGTTGCAATATGCAATCTTTTCCTTACTTACATTATTCAGATAGGCTGGTAAAAATTCTTTTGTAAGTACTTGGTGTTAGGTTAGATTGTACAGTTTTATTGATATTTTTATTATGGACTTATGATTTCTTTTGCTATCGACATGTGAGATATGATCTTTTGTTTCGGTGACAGGTTCACATATCATAGTCTTAGTGCCATACATAAGGATATTTGCGAGATGCAGTTAGTGCAAAAGTATTAAATATCTGTCACATATCTATTCCAAGGTTATATCTACGTATATCTACCGTGTTGTACAGATCAATAATGTAGAATAATGGAATCCGCTGAAACCTCCAACGACGTTAACCCTTTGCCGTACAATTTATTTATCAGATGCGACAGTCGAAACTAACTATTCATAGGTGCATCGTTCAAACAAATAAAAATTAAAATGTTGTAAATATTTTATAATCAGCAATCTTTGATAATACAAATTATAGTTGGACCTAAATTTTAAATTGAAGACTATTACAAATTTTAGTAAGATTTATTATGTTTGAGCTGTGAGTGCATCAAGGGTGAGACTCGTCAAAGTATGACAAGGTTAACCTGTTAACCTACAATTTTCTGAATATGTTACATACAGCTTATTCCCCTGAAGAAAGTTAAAGTGTTGACTACCTTATACATTCAGCACTTGATTATAATTAGAACTAAACGCAAACTTCAGCAAGAGTAAATTGTTCTGAAGTTTCTATGAGATGAATGATTACCAATGAGCACAGCTATCTTTAGCAAGGATTTAGGCTGAGTTAACCCCTTAACTCGTGCTGTTCCAACAGATTGAAACTTTATGAACGTAAATTACGTTCCGAAGAATGATTTGACCCCAGTTGACGCTGTAACCATCGCCATATTAAAATCGATCTGAACATTTCTACAGAAACCCACGCATAAAAGTAAAGAAGATTAAAATTTCAGCCTTATACCTCATGGAGTAGATCCGGATACACCGTAAAAGGTCACGAGCTCAATGGAAAATCGATAAGAACTTTTTGCGACGAGAAAGTATCGGGTGAGAAGAGTAACGAAAAAAAAACAGACAGGGCGAGAGAACGGTAACGAAAATAATAACAGACTATCCAAACGCGAGCGTTCGTTCTGTCACGCTCCAAAAAGCAAGCGTCAATTACGACATTTAATTGGGTGCAACAGGTGGCCGGTGACCGAGGCGGCTACGTTCATGCCTGCTCCTTTTTCGAAATAATAAGTTTCCTGGGAACCAGTCGGACGCGTGTTCCCAAAACGGAAGTGGCTGGTTCCACTCGGCCGCAGAAGCGCGACTCAACGTCTCGCAGACAGGTTTTCCTGTACTCGCGTCATGTGCAGGGGCAATGTTAAGACCGACTCAAAACGTACTAACGGAATAAAACTTACAAATTGTCGATTTTATTATTGGTAATATCGTTAGGAATATTTGTTTATAGGGACGTTTTGGGGATTTTCAAGGGTGGGTGGTTTGATATGTTTGCTGGGGGGATTTTGAAATATGGCGATTTTTGGAGACTAAGGATTTTGGAATCTAAGGTGAATTTGGTGATTTGGGAATTTAGGAACTTTAGAATCTAGGGATTTTGGAATTTATGGATTTGTGAATCTAGGGATTTCGTGATCTAGGGATTTGGGAATTTAGGACTTTAGGAATTTAGGAATTTGGAAATTTGGGAATTTACGAAATCTGGAATCTTGGGATTTTGGAATCTAAGGTGAATTTGGTGATTTGGAAATTTTTCGATTTGGGAATTTAGCAATTTTGGAATCTAGGAATTTTGGAATTCATGGATTTGTGAATCTAGGGATTTCGTGATCTAGGGATTTGGGAATTTAGGACTTTACGAATTTGGAAATTTGGGAATTTAGGAATTCTGGAATCTTGGGATTTTGGAATCTAGGGATTTTTGTTCTAGAGATTTGGGAATCTAAAAATTTGGTTAACCAGGAATTTGGAAATTTTTAGATTTGGGTATTTAGGAATTTGAGAATCCAGAAATTTGGGAATTTAGAGATTTGGGAATCTAGTGATTTGGGAATCTAGGGTTCTTTGAACCTAGGAATTTGGGAATCTAGAAATTGGGGTATCTAGGGATTTGGAAATTTTTAAATTTGGGAATTTAGGAATTTGAGAATATAGAAATTAGGGAATCTGTGGATTTGGAAATTTAGAGATTTGAGAATCTAGGGATTTGGGAATTTAGGGATCTTTGAACCTAGGGATTTGGGAATCTAGAAATTCGGATATCCAGGGATTTGGAAATTTGTAGATTTGGAAATTTAAGAATTTGAGAATCCAGAAATTTGGGAATTCAGGGATTTGGGAATCTAGAGATTTGGGAATCTAGGGATCTTTGCACCTAGGGATTTGGGAATCTAGAAATTTGGGTATCTAGGGATTTGGAAATTTGTAGATTTGGGAATTTGAGAATCCAGAAATTTGGAAATTTAGGGATTTGGGAATCTAAGGATTTGGGAATCTAGGAACTTTTGAATCTAAGTATTCTTGAATCTATGGATTCTTGATATGTGGGTGGTCTGATATGTTTGCCAGCGTACAGTTCTAGCTCAGAGTTCAATACCTGAATTATTTATAAGATCCAAGAGAAATGCCAAACCATTCGATACAAAGGGGTGATACAACTAGCGAAAGTTAAAATGTTAATCACACTTTTCCTTCACATCCTTCAATCATCAGCCATCAGCCATCAGATCAGATAACAAAGACTCATATCATACCCAAAATTAATTTACGAACCAATTCCTTCCAACCTTAATGCACGAGTGACCAGGGGTTAAAAATCGGTCAATCACTAATTATATACAAGAGATTGCGTCCGCTAAGGATTCGGTCATCCGCGAGTGACTCACTTGTTCCGATTTCTTCGCGATGATTTTACCAAGCGATAACGTCCCTGGAACGGTAAGCCGTGACGTAACGTTGGCGCCGGCAATCCTCAACGCAGAAAGAAAGAGTTACGTGAGTGCATCGCGACACCCTCAAATTCGAACTTGAACCTGTATATGTAGTCATCTAAATGAACCTCTAAATAAACCATAAGGAACCTTAACCCCTTGCACTATGATTTATTTGTCAGGTGTGTTAGTCAGAGCTGACTAATTACAGCTACAATATTAAAATGGACAAACAAATTAAAAATGTTATGTCAATATGTTATTATGCAATCGTTGACTATGCAAATTACAATTGAACTCCAAATTGAAGTGTATTAAAAATTCGAGTAAAATTGATCATGGCCGAAGTCCGAGTGCGTCACGAGACAGACTCGTCAAAATAATGCGAGGGGTTAAGGAACCTTGAGAAACCTCAAAGGACCTTAAAGGATTATCTACGTTGTAACAGTAACTGGTGCTGTATACATTGATTTGCTAAGACAGGTTACCTAAGTACCAGTAGGTAAATTTACCTGCAACAGGACTGTTGTTGAAAAGAGAAAATGATTTCTTTTCTTTCTTTTCTTTTTTCAATGACAGACAGGTATAGCTGGCTACCTGCTACTAATATGGTTTAGTCCAGAGTCTACATTGTAGACAGTCTCTTAACCCTCAACTTATAATTTCCTCAGCGAGTGCGTCAGACAGGGTGACTTGATCATTATTGTAACATTAAGCCAAACAAGGTATGTCCACATGTGAGGGACATGGAGGTCATAGGTAGACGACTAGGATTTGCAATTGAACACAAATTAGATTCATAGTGAAAATGTCAGTCAGATTCGTCGCATTTCAACAATTACGTCACATAGCGAAGATATTATAAGGCAGGGGGTTATTTTAGGTTTGGGGTTAAGGAAGGTTAGCTCATCCACATTCAGCCTCCAGCCATTTTCCCCGAGTTTCATCAAACAGAATTAATTCCAAAGGTGTTTCGCGTAACCGAGAAACGCACCGCAACCAGTATTTTATCTGTCTCGCCAGGGTGGAGTTTCGGCAGAGAATTGAATCGCCACGAAAGAAAAAATTATAGAGATTCCGGTGGAAGTTGATCGGCAACCGATCATTAGAATCGGCTAGCGATCGAAAACACGAGAGCGTTTCTCCACTTGGAGCGTTCATTAAAACGATTACGACAAAAAACGAAATATATCGAGGAAGATTATCGTGAACAAGAGCGGCGCTAATGGCGACCTTGTACGGAGAGATTTAAAAGAAAGAGAGTAATAGTGCGATAACGCATGGGAGGCTATCTAAGCGCCGTTCAATTGGACGGACGCTACTGCGGTATTCGTTAATTAAAACTGTATCGAGGCTTGAGGAATGAGTTACCTTATGCTGTGGGAGGTTTTTAATTAGGGAGGGAAAGGGGATGGTGGTGAGGGAAGGGGGTGGTTCGATAGGGGTGGGATTCTGGGTGACATTTAGAAATTAGGGATTTGGGAGATTTGATAGGTTGGGACTTTTGGGATTAGCGAAATTGGGGAATTAGGGAATTAAGGGGTCGGGGAATTAGGGAATTAGGGGGTTAGGACATTAAAGAGTTAGGGAATTAGGGAGTTGGGGAATAAGAGGATTAAGGAATTAGGGAATTAGCAAAATTGGAGAGTTAAGGAATTAAAGAATTAGGGAATTAGGGAGTTAGGGAATTAGGGAACTAGGGAGTTAGGGAATTAGGAAATTAGAGAGTTAGGGAATTAGAGAGTTAGGGAATTAGCAAGTTAAGGAATTAGGGAGTTAGGGAATTAGCAAGTTAGGGAATTGGGAGTTATGGAATTAAAGAATTAAGGGATTAGGGAGTTGGGGAATTAGAAGGTTAAGGAATTACGGAATTAGCAAAATTGGAGAGTTAAGGAATTAAAGAATTAGGGAGTTAGGGAATTAGGGAACTAGGGAGTTAGGGAATTAGGGAGTTAGGGAATTAGCAAGGTAGGGAATTAGGGAGTTAGGGAATTAGGGAGTGAGGGAATTAGAGGGTTGGGAATTAGGGAGTGAGGGAATTAGAGGGTTGGGGAATTAGGGAATGAGCAAAATTTGGGAGTTAAGGAATTAGAGAATTAGGGAGTTGAGGAATTAGGGAACTAAGGAGTTAGAGAACTAGGGAATTAGGGAACTAAGGAGTTAGGAAATTAAGGAATTAGTAAATCTTGGAATTTGGGAATTTGAGAGTTTGGGATTTGGAGACTTGGAGACTTCAGGACTTTCGAATTAGCAGAGTTATAGAATTTCTACATTTTAACATTTTGAGACTTGGGAATTTAGTGTTTTTGGGATTACTAGAACTATAGAACTATATGAACATTTTGGAACTTTGAAGGTGTGGAACTTTGAAATTAACAAATTTTGAGATAATGGAACTTTGGGTCTTTGAAACATTGGGACCTTTGGATTTAGTGTTCTTCGTCCTTTGATACATTGGGACTTTGATACTTTCACACATTTGAACTTTCAGACTTTGAAATATTTAGACCTTCAGACTTTGCAACATTGGAACAAGACATCAGAACTAAGCTTGAAATTTCGCAAACCCAGACCTGTGGACATCGAAACATTTTCCACAAGAGTCCTTGCACCAACATTCAAACCTACTTTTGTTGCTCAAGTGCCTTCATTTCAGCTACACAAACCAAACGTTTCAGATCCTCAAATCTATCCTCTCATAAAATCACATCTTCAAGATAAGACCTTCCATTTTTTGCCAGAACAAAACTCGAAACAGCAAAACTTGAATTAACTCTATCAAAGTCCTAAACCTCTCTCTCAAAAAAAAGTTTCCCAAATCCTCGAAATCCTAAAAATCTCGAAACGTGTCCGAAACTCACCCAGCACGGAGAGGCTGAGTCCCGATCCCGGCCTGGGTGATCTGTGCCTGTCTGGAGGCGCCATGTCGTTGTTTTCTAACGGATGTAACGGCGCTTAATCCACTGGATGCAACTCTCTCATCTTCTATTCACACACAAACCACGCTGCTCACGATTCTCGGAACTGACAGTTAACTATAATTCGCGGAGGTCGATCTCGTCTGATCGTAGGTGCACGAGGCTGGCTCCCGGGGCACTGTCATTGTGTTCCGAATAAAACGTAGCGCGATAACGTCAAACGGAGATCGTTAAAACGGAGAACAAACGTTACTCGCTCGATGGTCGAGCACCGACTGCCAGACGGGCACTCGAGCACTCCACCGGGTCCGACTCGCGTGATGCCTGATTGGCTGATCGACTGGCTTGACTGGATAGACGCTGGTTAACCGACGACGACCACTCCGTACTCTTCATGGTCGTTCTTCCTCGCTGGTTTGCTTGCCCCGACTCGCCCCGGCGCATGCGCACATCGCTCTCTCGAGTCTTCTGCTTCCAGAACCCAACCGGCCACTTGTACGCCCTCGTAGCATCTCTTGCTCTCTTTTTTCGGGAGGGGAATTTTAATTATTCCCGAAGAGATATAGGTCGAGTCGGGATACTTGCATTAGCCTGTCTGCTATGCAGCTAGTTTTCGTTGCATAGGGAATTATTCTTGCGGACCTTATTGCTCTGATTTGCTCGTTTCTGGTTTGTGTGATTTTTGTGCTAATTTTGAGAATCTGAGTATTTGGGGATTTGGAGCTCAAGAATCTGGGGATTTGAGGATTTAGTGTTTTAGAATTTGGGGATTTGGGGATTTGGAATTCAAGAATGTGGGGATTTGAGGATTTAGAGTTTCAGAATTTGTGGATTTGGGGATTTGGAGTTCAAGAATGTGGAGATTTGAGGATTTGGAGTTTCAGAATTTGTGGATTTGGGGATTTTAAGTTTCAGAATTTGTGGATTTTGGGATTTGGAGTTCCAGAATATGTGGATTTGAGGATTTGGAGTTTTAGAATTTGTGGATTTGGGAATTTGGAGTTCAAGAATATGTGGATTTGAAGATTTGGAGTTTTAGAATTTTTTAATTTAGGGATTTGGAGTTCAAGAATGTGTGGATTTGAGGATTTGGAGTTTCAGAATTTGTGGATTTGAGGATTTGGAATTCAAGAATGTATGGATTTGAGGATTTGAAGTTTCAGAATTTGTGGATTTGGAAATTCTTAGTTTCAGAATTTGTGTATTTGGGATTAGGAGTTTCAGAATTTGTGGATTTGGGACTTGAAGAGTTTGTGCTCGAAATTCAAGTACTTGTAATAAGTAAATATATGAAATAGCATAAGTAAGTATAATGGGTCTTGTAATTGAAGAATTTGTGGATTTGGAAATTTGGAAATTTGAGTATATAGGTTTGTTAGTTTTCGAGGTTTGGTAACTAGAATGTTAGTGAGGATGTTAGGAGGACGTCTGAAAAATGAAGTCTCATAGTCATTACAAAATTTATAAATTTGCAAAAAGGACATTTATAAATTTAAAGAACTGTACATCTCCAAAATGAAGTCTCATAGTCATCACAAAATTTATAAATTTGCAAAAAGGACATTTATAAATTTAAAGAACTGTACATCTCAAAAATGAAGTCTCATAGTTATCACAAAATTTATAAATTTAAGAAACGTACATTTGCAAAGTTATAGAACCGAACACCTCCAAAATGAAGGACCTATTACAAAGTTAATAAATCTGACATGCATTGATAAATTATAAACTTGAGGATTTAGTAATCTAGTAACACAAGAACTCAAATGTTGCGAATATTATAAAGACAGTATGTTTAATCTTGTAAAATTATCCCCGGCCAGCCCTGACCGCCATTTGCAGGTCCGCTATCCCATTTGCCCATCGCAGCGACCTAACCTAACACGATCTTTCGCAAACAACCGAGCCCGAAAAGCGGATTAACAGACAAGATCGAAGGCTTGGCTCTCGACAAAGCCAACATCGTCCAGTCTTTCAGTGTCCTGCTTCTTGATGCGTGCCGTGCAAGGACTTCCACGGACATGCACGTGTATCTAATACGTGTTCACGCCTCGCGGATAAACGAGAGGCCAACTTCTCGGCATTGGACACTTGAACAACAGTAGCATTCCCCTGGAGCAACCTATTACCGCTCGATACTAGTCACCGGCAACTTTGTTTTATTAAATAACTCAACTGCATTGCGCAAACAACCACGCTTACAATTTCTGCGCCGCACTCGATGCTCAATGAAATGCGAACGCAACATTCGATCCGTAAGATATGGTCGTTTAACGTTTCTTTGTTTATCCACCTTTTACTGTGAAGTCAATAAAATTACAATGCAGTGGTATGCTCTGCGATTAATGTCTCTTTGTTGCTATGACTTATGCCGGTATGAATGGTCCTTAATTAATGTCTTCATTTTTCGAGGAGTTTTATAATGTGCACTGTAAATTATAGCAGGAGGATTAGTCATAAGAGTCAAGTTAAAGTTGATGGTTAAAATTAAATTCTTAAAGAACTGAGGATAACTGTCAGTAATGAAGGTCAAAGTAAAAAGTCCTTCATGCAAAATTTGCAGTTTGGATCTGTCGCGATGAAGACACAAACTAGACACTGAATCTGCGGACCAATAAAAATAGCAGAGACCAGAAATTGAGGACAGAAAGAATACTTCCTGGGACAGCAGACTTGAAGGTCAGAGTAAAAAGTATGTACAAAATTTGGACGTTTACCACGGAAGACATAAATTCTGCAGAGCAGTAAAAATAGAACCCAGGAATAAATCGTGAGGACCAAAACACAAAAATACTCAACCCAAAATCCATTATCTCCACAAGACGTCACTCTCTGAGCCCATCAGTCCACTTTACCCGCGCTCGTCACGTCCTCCGCTATCGGTCCGCAAACATTGTGAACACTCGACTCTAAGAAAAACGATGACTCCCGATCATGTAACCGCGAGTACGCTTGTTCGCCCACCACAAAGGTGCTAACCGCGCGATTATTCAAAGGAAGTAGCGTTGAAAGGACGCGTACTCGCCGAATGACGTTGCTCTCCCTACGCGTCCGACTAGCGTACGCCTACGGAAGCCACGCGTAACCCGATCGCTAGACGAAACCACCGTGATCTTTGATCCATCGTGGATCGGTTGAAATCGTGGTGAAAATAGAGGACGAGCGCATAAATTTAGAGAGGAACTGTTTCATACGGCAGGTGTAGCGATTCAGTGTTTAGACCAGCTAGCACCGCTTTCTACTTTCACGCGATTCGATACTGTGCATATGGTAATATTCTGACATCGAGAGAATCGGATATGTCTTTATAGGGACGTGGGAGTCTAGGATTTTTGGGGATGTGGACATAAGAACGTCCTTAAGTTTGTAGACCCACATATGTGGATCCACAAGTTCTTATGTTTTCAAATAGGTAGAAATCTTCAGAACCTCAAGTTGCAAAGTCTTCAAATATCGACATCCTAGACTTCTTACGTCTCCAGGTTCCTAGTCCCCCAAATGACGAAATCCAGAAATTATCACGTCCCCAAATCCCTAGCTTGCCATATCCCTATAACCCCAAATCGTAAAATTTCCAAATACATCATCGAATCCCTAATTTCCCAAATTCGTAGTCTCCCAATTCTTAGTCCTCCAAATCCCTAATCTCCCAAATTCCCAAATCTACAAATTCCCATACCCCCAAATCCCTAGCTTGCCATATCCCTATAACCCCAAATTGCAAAGTTTCCAAATACCTACATAACCAAATCCCTAATTTCCCAAATTCGTAGCCTCCCAATTCCTAGTCCCAAATCCCTACTTCCCCAAATTCCCAAATCTACAAATTCCCATATCCCCAAATCCCTAGCTTCCCATATCCCTATAACCCCAAATCGCAAAGTTTCCTAATACATAACCGAATCCCTAATTTCCCAAATTCTCATTGCTCCAAATCCCCAAACCTAGAAATTGCCATATCCCTAACCCTCTAAAACATCACCGAGTGTCTCAAAAATCCCCAAAGATTACCGAGTGGGTTATGTTTCCTCCATCATGTTCTCAGACTGTAGGTGCGTATTGCACAGTCCAGCAACGTAGTGTACCAGTTGAAGACGCTTGAGAACAGAGAGGAGTAGAAAAAGGCGCGGAAGGTGTTCCAGGAAAACTAGTCAGCCTTCTATCCTTGCTCTAGCTGTCGATCACGATCCCTGTCGATCCTTTCTCGAGCCGCTTCTCAGCCAACTATGCCCCTCTCCAGGTTGACCCGATCTCGAACGAACAGGTTAAGGTAGCTCCTCTGCTGCGAGCAACCTACCTCCTCGGCCTACCAGCCGTATTATTACGCGCCGGTTTACAAGCTGCCGTGTACACGTAACAGGTTCCAGTAGCACGCAACGGAGAAAGGATAGTTTGCACGGAAAAACCGGAAAAAAACACGCCGGATGTGACGATGGATTTGATGATCGTACGCAACATGTTGCCGAGACTTGTAGCATAGAGGATGGTTGTTTAGAGCGTTTGTAAGTTCGCGGTGGATGATGGGAAATTTTATTGGTTTGGATAGGATGACTCTTTTTGTATTTTGGAGGGGTTAGATTTTAGGGAAGGTTAGGTACGATGGTTAGTTAGTAGGAGTATGTAGAGGAAGCCTAAGGTGGAGTTCAGAACTTAATTTAGAAGTTAAGGTTCAAGGATGTGGATTTAGGTGGACTGTAGAGTCCATGTCCAGGTGGAATTTAAGTTCAGATGGATTCTAGTTCTAGATGGATTATAGGTCTAGAGAAATTATAGGTCCAGATGGATCTTTAGTTTACATAGATCCTAGGTACAAGTAGCTTTTAAGTCCAGATAGGTCCTAGGTCCACATACAACCTAAATCCAGATAGATGCTAGGTCCAAGTAGCTTCTAGGTTCAGATAGATCCTAGCTCCACATGTAGCCCAGGTCCAGATAGCTACTAGGTTCAAATAGCTACTAGGTCCAGATATATCCTAGCTCCACATAGTCTCTAGGTCCATATAGATCCTAGCTCCACATATAGCCCAGGTCCAGACAGCTACTAGATTTAAATAGCTACTAGGTCCAGATATATCCTAGCTCCACATAGTCTCTAGGTCCATATAGATCCTAGCTCCACATATAGCCCAGGTCCAGATAGCTACTAGGTTCAAATAGCTTCTAGGTCCAGATATGTCCTAGCTCCAAATAGTCTCTAAGTTCAGACAGATCCTAGCTCCACATATAGAGCTTCGGTCCAAATAGCTTCCAGGTCCAGATAGGTCCTATCTCCACATATAGAGCCCAGGTCCAGATAGGTCCTAGATCTAAATAGCTTCTAGGTGCACATTGATGCTGTCTCCACATAGATTCTAAGTCCAGATTGCTCCTAGCTCCACATATAGAGCCTAGGTCTATATAGATCCTAGGTGCAGATAGATCCTAGGCCCAGATAAGTCCAGTTAGATCCTAACTCCAGATAAAATCTAGGTCTAGATCTCAATCCTGATAGATTCTGCTTTTAGATAGCTTCTAGATCCAAATAAGTCCTGAAGCTCTATAGATACTAGGACCATAGGATCTGGGTCCAAATAGATCCTACGTCCAGATAGAATAAATGCGTAGTTCCACCAATCTTCACACGTATAACTTCACACGAGTCACACTCCATTCCCACCATAGAAACCCAGAATATTAACCTTTCCAGTGCCACGTATTCAAAGGTACCCCATCAAGGACCACCGAAAACACGCAACAGAAGGGTTCTTTTTGCTTTCAAAGGGAGACTGAACCCGGGGTCCGTATAAGGACCGACTTGCACGGTACACAACACACCAGGTTCTTGGCCCCCCTGCTTTCCAGTACACGCGATCCGCTATACCCTGGTACCGATACCAGCTATCTCGTCGCGGGATCATGCGTAGTTAATTTGTCGTAGCTCCCTCTCCTGGCTTCTGGTTCAATTATTTTTTGCTTTTCTTTCTTGCACTGGTTGAAAGAAGTACCCGGTTGCTTTCACCTGGAGGTCACCCGTACTGCCGTCTGTCTGGACGCTGCTTTTTGAAATACTCGGTGCAAGGATCATTATTTTCTGAGATTAATTATCAAACAACTTCGTTGCTTTTTCCACTGGATTACTCTTGTAAATGCGTATGTGCAATGTGATGTACATGTGTAATTGCATGTGTTCTGTATAATGTATGTGTGTGGAGGCATATGTGGAATATGATGTACATGTGTGGTTGCATATGTGTAATATGATGTACATGTGTAATTGTATGTGTTCAGTATAATGTACATGTGTGGATGCATATGTGCAGTATGATATACATGTGTAATTATATATGTTCAGTATAATGTACATGTGTGGATGCATATGTGGAATATGATATACATGTGTAATTATATATGTTCAGTATAATGTACATGTGTGGATGCATATGTGCAGTATGATATACATGTGTAATTATATATGTTCAGTATAATGTACATGTGTGGATGCATATGTGCAGTATGATATACATGTGTAATTATATATGTTCAGTATAATGTACATGTGTGGATGCATATGTGGAATATGATCTACATGTGTAATTGTATGTGTTCAGTATAATGTACATGTGTGGATGTATATGTGCAATATGATCTACATATGTAATTGTATATGTTCAGTATAATGTGCATGTGTGGATGCATATGTGGAATATGATCTACATGTGTAATTCTATATGTTCAGTATAATGTACATGTGTGGATGCATATGTGGAATATGATCTACATGTGTAATTGTATATGTTCAGTAGAATGTACATGTGTAGATGCATATGTGCAATATAATCTACATGTGTAATTGTATGTGTTGAGTATAATGTACATGTGTGAATGCATATGTGCAATATGATGTACATGTGTAACTGCATATGTTCAATATAATATCCATGTATAAATGTACAATATAATATACATGTATAGGTGCACATGTGCCATATGATACACATGTGTAAATGCATATGTACATTATAATATACATGTATAGCTGTACATGTATGGATGCATATGTAGAATATAATGTACATGCATATACACACATGTAGAGTATAACATACATATATAGATGCATATATGTAATTTATAATGTGACTTGACAAAAATATAAATAAAAAAATAACAACAAAATTAAAAGAACATTATGAATCCTCCAGTGCCTAATTAGCTCCCAGTCTAAAAATGAAACACGTCCTAATTGAACAGCCGAGCAAAGAACAAACGAAGGAGAGAAAACCTGTCAATGTACCAGATCGTGTTCGAACGGTGTCACGAAGTGGCTCGATCGAGCGCAGTAAAGCAAGTGCATATTCCAGGATGTCGATCCTGTTCGAAATTACAGCCGCCGCATCCTGAAAAGTCAAGGAACCTCTCACCGGCGCGAGACACGCAGACAGGCGTCGTTGAAAACGATGGAGTTCGTCGAGGTGCTCGTTTAATTACCGATGCTCGTTTCAGCGTGGGCACACCGACTTCGTTGCACCGGGCACACGCTCGAGCCCGGTCCGCCCACCCGCATCCGCCACACTGGCCTACGTGGAAAGGTGCAATGTACACCTATATATTTCTACATATGCTCATATGTAACGACCGGACCCGTCCGGGCTGCTCTTTAGTTTCACGTTTTTCCATCGTTGATACTTAACTCCGTCACGTGTATTTCATGAATGGGGGTACTATTGTTACTAGAGAGAAACAATTCCTATTTTATTTATAACGTGCCAATGATTGCGGAGCGGAATGGGTTCTCTGAGATCCAATGGTCTATTGTTGGCTGCATTGTTTGTCATCAACTAGGCAAAATAATGGAAGTGTTCCGGGTGTGGGGAAATGTAGTGCTGCCTTATCTGGATCGGCTACTGTATGGGGAGATCTGTTTAGGGGTTAGGGTTTATTGACACTCTTTTGATGTTGTCATTTTGGTTTCTGGAGTTTTAGGTTCATATTCTAGGCGCCACCTAATTCTTCCTCAACATCTCAAGATGTTCAAATCCTAACCTCATTTTAACATTCATGTCCTCACCTGATCTGCACTTCAACCTTCCTCAAATTCTAACCTTTCCTACGATTTAACCTTCTTAACATTTTAATCTTCCCTATAGATAACCTAACCTTTCTTAAATTTTAACTTTACTTAAATTCTAAGTTCACTTAAATATTACCCTCCATCAAATCCTGACATCTTCTGAATTTTATTCTCCCTCAAATTCTAACCTCACCTTAATTTAACCTTCCTTAACTTTATTTAAGTCCTACCTCTAAATATTAATCTTCTTCAAATCTTAACCTTCCTTACATCCTGACCTTTCATATATTTTAATCTTCCTTATAGTTAATTCTAACTTGCCCTAAATTTTAATCTCCATGAAAACCTAACCTCTACTAAATTTTACTCTACCTCAAATTCTAACCTCACCTTAATTTAATCTTCCTTAACCTTATTTAAGTCCTAACCTCTAAATATTAACCTTCTTCAAACCCTAACCTTTCATACATATTAATCTTCACTATATTCAATCATTAACATCCCTAAATTTTAATTAAATATTAAGCATCCACAAATCTTAACCTCTCCTACGTTCTAACCTTCTTTACGTTTTAATCTTCCCTACAATTAATTCTAACCTTTTGCAAACTGTATCTTTGCTTAAATCCTAACCTCCTCTAAATATTAATCTCCATCAAATTCTAACCTCTCTCAAATTTTACTTTTTCTGAAATCCCAACCTTCTCTCAGTCCTAACCTCCTTCAAATCCTAACCTTCCCTAGGTCCTAACCTGCCTCAAATCCTAACCTTCCTAAGATCTAACCTCTCTCAAATCCCAACCTTCCTAAGACCTAACCTCCCTCAAGTCCCAACCTTCCTAAGACCTAACCTCTCTCAAATCCCAACCTTCCTAAGACCTAACCTCTCTCAAATTCCAACCTTTCTAAGACCTAACCTCCCTCAAATCCTAACTTTCCCTAGGTCCTAACCTGCCTCAAATACCAACCTTCCTAAGACCTAACCTCCTTCAAGTCCCAACCTTCCTAAGACCTAACCTCCCTCAAGTCCCAACCTTCCTAAGACCTAACCTCCTTCAAGTCCCAACCATCCTAAGACCTAACCTCCCTAAAGTCCCAACCTTCCTAAGACCTAACCTCCCTCAAATCCCAACCTTCCTCAAATCCTAACCTTCCCTGGGTCCTAATCTCCCTCAAATCCCAACCTTCCTAAGACCTAACCTCCCTCAAATCCCAACCTTCCTCAAATTCTAACCTTCCCTAAATCCTAACCTTCCTCAAATCCTAACCTTCCTCAAATTCTAACCTCCCTCAAATCCCAACCTTCCTCAAATCCTAACCTCCTCAAAATATTAACCTCCCTCCTAACCTCCCCAGACATCAAAGCAACAGCACTAAACGAAGAAACTCGCAAGCGGAAGGCAACCATCACGCCCAATGAAGTGAACAAATGTGCGTCCAAATGAAGCGTAGAAAAAGAATCGCTAAGCGGTCGAAGTGTGACTGCGATTACGCGCGTGTCGAAGACACGGGGTCAAACGCGAAAGTGTCAAAACTATTTATAGCATCCGGCGCGATGTCGAACGGCATTCCAAAGGGCCGATGAGAGGGAATTATTCGCGTTACTCCAACCTCTACCGACGCATTAGGCACAATTGGGTGCGTGGGCAATGTTAAACGTTAAATCGTTCGTCACGATAGGAGACGATGCGATGAGATTGCTCGCCTACGTTTGAATTTCCTGCGTAGTGCGTTTGCTTCGAATCTAGTTGTTAAAAAGTAATCAAATAATACCGGTCGGTTAATTGCCTCTCTTTCTCCGGCATGTATCATTCGTAATTGAGTCGTTGCTGATAGATATTTGAGTCGGAGATGTCGGTGGTGTGTTTAAATCGTTGATTGTAAATATCTGTCACTGTGTTGAAGTCAAGTAGATGTGTGCTGAAGTCATTGTACGATGTGCAAGTCATGGTACATGTGAAGAGATATCTGATGAAATTAATCTCAAAATGGGGCATTAAATGATGTAGTATTAATCAAAATAACTTTCAGCCAGTTAGGATAGCTTTCAGTTAGGATATCCCTAAGTTGGGACACTCTTAAGTGAGGATATACCTGAGTTAGGGTATCCCTGAGTTTGGATACCCCTAAGTTAGGATACCTCTTAATTTGATACCTCTTAATTTGATACCCCTGAGTTAGGATACTCTTAAGTTAGAATATCCCTGAGTTAGGGTATCTCTGAGTTAGGTTGCCCCTAAGTTAGAATACCCCTAAGTTGGGACACTCCTAAGTTAGGATATCTCTGAGTTAGGGTATCTCCGAGTTAGGATACCCCTAAGTTAGAATAGCCCTAAGTTGGGACACTCCTAAGTGAGGATATACCTGAGTTAGGATACTCCTAAGTTAGGACACCCCTAAGTTACAATATCCCTGAGTTAGGGTATCCCTGAGATAGGATACCCCTAAGTTAGAATACCCCTGAGTTAGAAGACCCCTAATTTAGGATAACCCTACGTTAGAATCCCCCTAAATTAAAATCCCCCTAAATTAAAATCCCCCTAAATTAAAATCCCCCTAAATTAAAATCCCCTTAAATTAAAATCCCCCTAAATTAAAATCCCCCTAAATTAAAATACCCCCAAATTAAAATCCCCCTAAATCAAAATCCCCTTAAATTGATATTCCCCTAAACTAAAAATCCCCCTAAATTAAAATACCCCTAAGTTAACCCAACCTAACTAACCCCCCTCAACCTCACTCCAACCCCCAGTTTTCAACCTCGACTCAAACCTCCCAATTACACCCCCAAAAATGATAAAAATTAAACACAACAAAACGTAAAATAATCCAACAATTCGCACAGCAATTCACCAGAGCATAAGTTTCCCTAACCACCATCCCAATTTAGGGTATCAAATTCCTCGGGGACAAAAGAAAGAATGCGAGCGGCTCGTGCGGATTCTGTGAAAGAATTCACCTCGTTGGAATCGAATCCAGCCGAGGGGGTTAATGACGGGGAAAGGGAGCGAAAAAATGTGGTACAGCCACGTCATTGGACAGGTAGTTGCCCTGGGAAGATCGTAGACGTTCAGGAATCTTGTGCAGGGGGCATAGAAACACCATGGACCGTCTAACCGAGAAAACTCATCGAATCGGTTCCACGAGCTTTGAGGTCAGCTCGTACGACCTGGAGATTTTGGAAGATAGAGAAACCAGAGAAACCTGCTCGTAAATTTTTCGTAATTTCGTGCAACGAAATATTATCTCCGTTGGTAGGGATCTTGGCACTGAGAAATGCAGGCGTAACGGTATTGCTTGGTAAGAATGTCTTTCATCTTCAAAATCTTGAACTCTACATGAGAAGAACTCCATATGAGTCAATTTTTATTTAAGTGGGTTTTTAGTTGGTTGAATTAATGACGTTGAAAGATGTAGCTTTTGAAGCTAGTTAAATTATAATTGAGTTCAAGAGAAGCGAGGTTATGTAGCTGAATGATCCCTAAATGTCCCTTTAAATTGCTCGTACAAATGAGCGGGAAATTTAAATCGAGCAAATCTACTTTCACGTCAATCTCCAATAATTTTGAATATATTTGTAATAAATTTTCTGTATATTACTAGTATTGTCTTTGGAGGTATTTTCTCTTTCTCCAGGAGGATTCCTATACACATAAAAACATTATTAATATTCTAAAATTAATAAGTAAATAAGAGTGCCTCAAGAATATAAAATGTAACAAAATGAAGTCAGGTGCGTTCCTCAGCATGAAGAACAAAATGAGAAGACAACAATATTCTCAAAGCTGAATTTTAATCACCCAGATGTATATTATATGATACAGTAAGAAGATACAGTAATCACATTAAGAGAAAAACCCAGAAAAATAATTGCAAAGAGAAATCTTCACCGAAGGTTTTCGAAGGGGCTACCTGCACAGCCTGTGGAGACCCGGTGAAATACATACCGTCGAATCGGCAGACCAATAACGTGGATACCTAGTCCGCCCACGTGGAACACGCAAACACATACAGGCCAGACTCGAGTATAATTTCGCTGGTCCACGATTGAAACTAAGAGGGACGAAGAAGGGTCAGAGAGGAGGTGAACGAAGAAGGAAACGAGACACCGGTTTTCCAACGAGTTGCATTCAATGGAGGCCGAATGAACGAACGGCCGTGCACACGCGAACACGAATTAAGCTTGTCCCCGAGAGTAAGCGTGTAACTACACGAGGCGACGTGTCCGCTCGCGATTTACACCGTACGGCTCGTCACGTGGGTGTAATCGCGTAAACGTCGATACACGGAAAAGCAACGACCGATCGAGATGAATTAAGGCCGTTGCCGAACCGAACCGCAGGAGCGTCCAACCGTCGAATTTCACGACGGGTTGTTACGTCAGACGCGGACGGCGTCGGCGGAGCTGAAAACGGAAACAGGTTGTGGACACTGGCGTAACTAGCTAGGGATTTACGTTCGTTTGAGATATACGTACATTTAATGTGATCTTGATTAATGCATTCCTCTCTAGTGCACGCTCGATAAATGTACGCCAGCTCGCGCATGCGCAGTCATGCACGCTCATGACCACTCTGCATAGCACGTGACTAACAGCCAATAAACGTATCATAAAAACCGTACACGTGATTGGTTCCCGTTTAAAATACAGTTTAGATTCTAAATGATTTCATGCATTAAATGAGAACGATCTAAATTGTAGATTCGAATATTGTATTAAGAGCGTGTGGTACATAAACGAAGAAACTGCGCAGTAACTCAGAATGTACACACATGTATGTACATACAGAACCGTGATCCTGCAATCAACCATGTCACCAGAATACTTAACGATTTCTTTTATCCTACGGAAGGATTGTTTCACTATACAGAAGGCGAGTAAACAAGTATCGGAACGAGCTATCGATCGTTCGATCCTCGTGCGAGCCATTGAAAAGCGACAGCTCGCGTACTTCCTCGTCCATTGTGTTGCAAATGAGACGCGTGTCGATAGAGCAGCCGTGAAAGTTGCCTTCGTCAGGACCCGTGAAATTAAACCTACAAATGGAGGAACTGTGGTCTACTTTGCTGGAGTCGTTTTTGGGAAGCTTGGGGTTTTTGGTGTTTGGAGAGATTTGGAAGTTTGGGGGTTTAGGGTGGTGAGAATTTGGGGATTTCAAGATTTTGAGATTTGGGGATTTGGAGAGTTGAGGAATTAGGGTTTTGGAGATTTGGGGATATCAAAGTTTCAGGATTTGGAGATTTGGACATTTGGGAGTTTGGGGATTTGAGGATTTGGACATTTGGGAGTTTGGGGATTTGAGGATTTGGACATTTGGGAGTTTGGGGATTTGAGGATTTGGACATTTGGGAGTTTGGGGATTTGAGGATTTGGACATTTGGGAGTTTGGGGATTTGAGGATTTGGACATTTGGGAGTTTGGGGATTTGAGGATTTGGACATTTGGGAGTTTGGGGATTTGAGGATTTGGACATTTGGGAGTTTGGGGATTTGAGGATTTGGACATTTGGGAGTTTGGGGATTTGAGGATTTGGACATTTGGGAGTTTGGGGATTTGAGGATTTGGACATTTGGGAGTTTGGGGATTTGAGGATTTGGACATTTGGGAGTTTGGGGATTTGAGGATTTGGACATTTGGGAGTTTGGGGATTTGAGGATTTGGAGATTTGGGAGTTTGGGAGCTATCAAAGTTTGAGGATTTAGAGATGTGGGGGTTTGGGGACTTGAGGATTATATATCTAATGTAACATGTGTGTATATATATCTTTGGCTTTCCTACAACTGTACTTTATAAAAAAGTATCATTGCGCATGCGCAAGTAAGTGAACGTTCCTGTCGTACATTTATCGAGCGTGCACCAGAGTGGAGTGCATTCATCAAGATCACATTAAGTGTACATATATTGTATTATATATCTAATGTAACATATGTGTATATATATCTTTGGCTTTCCTACAACTGTACTTTATAAAAAAGTATCATTGCGCATGCGCAAGTAAGTGAACGTTCCTGTCGTACATTTATCGAGCGTGCACCAGAGTGGAGTGCATTCATCAAGATCACATTAAGTGTACATATATTGTTTTATATATCTAATGTAACATATGTGTATATATATCTTTGGCTTTCCTACAACTGTACTTTATAAAAAAGTATCATTGCGCATGCGCAAGTAAGTGAACGTTCCTGTCGTACATTTATCGAGCGTGCATCAGAGTGGAGTGCATTAATCAAGATCACATTAAGTGCACATACATATATCTAATGTAACATATGTGTCTTTGGTTTCTCTATAATCGTATTTTATATAAAAATGTTTCAATGCGCATGTGCGAGCAAGTGAATGTTTCTGTCGGACATTTAACGAGCGTACACTTGAGTGGAGTGCATTAATCAAGATCACATTAAGTGCACATACATATATCTAATGTAACATATGTGTCTTTGGTTTCTCTATAATCGTATTTTATATAAAAATGTTTCAATGCGCATGTGCGAGCAAGTGAATGTTTCTGTCGGACATTTAACGAGCGTACACTTGAGTGGAGTACATTAATCAAGATCATATGTGTATAACATATATATTTGTAACATATCCGTATGATCTTTGGTTTCTCCATAATCATACGTTTTATAAAAACATATGAAACTTTGTTATACAATCAGATAACACAGAAATACTTTAACCCAGAATATCTCCGCAATAAATATCTTTCTCCAACGCCACAGACCTACAAATACAAAAAACGCAATTTCCGTCGATAAAGCGCCGGCTACCGTATTCGTCTATCTCCGAATCGCAACAAGAAAACGTTGAATCTTTAAAAGCAATAAATTGAATTCGTTATCTGTTAGCATGTTTCATTTCGCGTAACAAGGTTTTAATGTATGCGAGTTACACCTATGTGCTCTCGGCCGGAGACAGATTGACTCCGTTCTATCGTTTGCGTAACGAGCATTCTAGTTCCAACCTTTAGTAATTTACACCTGCGATCTTATACTTTGAAATTCGATTCAATTACCTGCGCGGAATAGCTGTGCGGCGAGGAATATCGAGAGTCCGAGGATGTGCCAGGAGCAGATACGTGCCGCGTACGAGAAACGAGCCGCAAACACGCGTGCGAACGCCCACGCTCGGTTTTACACACGTGAATACGTATGTGCACGTGTGTGTGTATGCATACGCGTGGAGAGACTCGGCCAGTTTCTTGGTTCATTCAGTCGTTCGAATCCTTCTTTCATTCAAGGCCCGATACACTTCGATCGCGGATACACGCTTGGGACATTGGCGTAACTAGGATTTTCGTATGGGCTGAGGAAATTTTGTACGGTATAGTGGATTTAGTAAAAATTTTGAGTGTCTATGTTGAGCAGAGGTACAATGCATTTTTGCAGTTTTATTTGCACATTGAGGAATTTGGAAATGTGAGACTTTGGGAATGCAGGAATGTTGGAATGTGGGACTTTGGGAATGCAGGAATGTGGGAATGTTGGAATGTGTGAATATTAGAAATTAGGAATGTAGAAATGTGGGAATATGGGAATGTTGAAATGTGAGAATGTGGAAATATGAGAATGTGGAATTGTGAGAATGTGGAAATGTGGGAATGAGGAAATATGAAAATGTGAGAATGTGGACATATCAGAATGTGGAATTGTGAGAATGTGGAAATGTGAGAATGTGGAAATGTGAGATGTGGAAATGTGAGAATGTGGAAGTATGAGAATGTGAGAATGTGGAAATGTTGGAATGTGGCAATGTGCAAATATGCAAATTCGATAATGTGAAAATTTATGGATTTGGCAATCTGAGTATTTTGAAAAATGAAACTTTTGATAACTCAAAGCTTAAGAATCTTAAAAATGCAAAAATATGGAAATTTGCTAATTTAAACTTTGAAAGTTTGTAATTAAAAAATTTGAAGGGCTATATTTGGATCGCATTAACAATTCTAGTATGAGCGGTGATAAATTTCAAGCCGTATCTCCGTCGTTGAAACCTCTTCCTTGTAAGTAACAAACCGTGTCCCTTTTCTTGCGAATCTCGCTTCACGCGGCGCTAATTAATTAGCCACGTGTAATTACCCCGTAATTAACCCAATTAATTTATACGAAAGTCTGTGTCACATAGGAAGTACCACCGTTACAGATTTCCCTTAAAAAACGTGGTACAAACTGGTACTTTTTAAACTCTCAAATTCACTACTTTTAAAATTTTCTAAAAGAGAAGTTTTCAAAATTGGAAAATTATTTTGTGGTTCAAATATTTACTCTTAGAAATTTTCATATATCGTTTAGTAAATTTTCAAGGTTTCTAGTGACTAAATTTTCAAATTCTCAAATTCTCAAATTCCACATTCCCACATTCCCACATTTTCACGCTCCCACATTCCCACGTTCCAATATTTGCACATTCCAACATTCACACATTCCAACACTGTCACGCTCTCACATTCCCACGTTCCAACATTCCCACATTCCAACTTTCACGCATTCCAACATCCTAATATTCCAAAATTCCCTCATTCCAACATTCCCACATTCCAACATTCTCACGCTCCCACATTCCCGCGTTCCAACATTCCCACATTCCAATATTTGCACATTCCAACATTCACACATATCAACACTTTCACGCTCCCACCTTCCCACGTTCCAACAATCCCACATTCCAATATTTGCACATTCCAACATTCACACATTCCAACATTCTAACATTCCAAAATTCCCTCATTCCAACATTCCCATATTCCAACATTTTCACGCTCCCACATTCCCACGTTCCAACATTCCCACATTCCAATATTCACACATACATTCCAACATTCACACATTCCAACATTCCCACATTCCAAAATTCTCAAATTCCAAAACTCTCAAATTTCAAAATTTCTTCCCTCCTCAACAACAAATCCTCCTCTCCATTCCTGCACCCAAGGCCCCCACACCTCTCCGCCCATCCCCGATCATAGAAACCTCCTTACGTCCGTCAAAATTTCACGCGGGCCATGGAAATTTTTCTGGATCCCCAAACGGGTTGGCACCCGGTTGGCCACATACGGGTTAATGAAAGGTTGTTCGTGGTAATTGCATTTTTTTCGATAAAATCTGCAACACGTACACGCTCGGGGCAACGTTTAACGCCGCTCGGTTCGATCTGAATCGTTCCGATCGACGGCGATCGTGCGCCGTGCGCAACGCTGAAACCGAGCAATAAAAAACCGGGGCAACCTATAAAACACCGACGGACGTGTCACGCCGTCGAACAAATTGCTTTTCCGTAATATCGAGCGAGGATCTATAACAATAACGGTCTCGATTACGTTTTACAACACGTGCTTTATCGCGAGGCGAGTTCCAAAGGTGTCGGTGCGGTGGCGCGGCTCACAGGTACGAGATAAGTGCACGGAGTTGGGCAATAGATCGCCCAGGGCATGATTGGTGCAACCGTCGAGAAGGGTAACACGTAGAAAAGCGAGAGTACTGGGAGAGGGGGAGGAGTTGCGATACCATTGACGAGAATTAAGTGTACAAATGGTGTATAATTTTCAGGTAATTAGGCACCCCGCGGCGGCTCGTTAAAGTACACTTATCATAGTCAACTTACGCGGGGCTCATTAATTTAATTTTATAATCGGTTACTCGGTTCTCTCTTGACTTTTGTTATGGGACGTCTTTTGGACCTCTTGAATTGATTGTGGGGATTTAAAAATTATAGCTGCTTGCATTCAACACCTCGTATCTCTTGTGGTTTCTGTTATAAATATGCACTGGAGGTGATTGAATGATTTTCGATATTGGTTAGGTTAGAATAATCTCATTATTCAAAAATAATGGCTGATTGAATTATTATAGTATTATTTGAACATCCTTGTCATTTATATTAGAGTAACAAATGCATCTGTCCAAGTAACATTGACGTTGTACCAATTTTTTAATCAAAACCTAACTTAAACCTTAACCTAACCTTATCCTAACCTTAACCTAACCTTAACCTAACCTTAACCTAACCTTAACCTAACCTTAACCTAACCTTAACCTAACCTTAACCTAAACCTAACCTTAACTTATACCTAACGTTAACCTAAACCTAACCTTAACCTAAAACTAACCCTAACCTAACCTAAACCTAACCTTAACCTAATCTTAACCTAACCTTAACCTAAACCTAACCTTAACCTAATCTTAACCTAACCTTAACCTAAACCTAACCTTAACCTAATCTTAACCTAACCTTAACCTAAACCTAACCTTAACCTAATCTTAACCTAACCTTAACCTAAACCTAACCTTAACCTAATCTTAACCTAACCTTAACCTAAACCTAACCTTAACCTAATCTTAACCTAACCTTAACCTAAACCTAACCTTAACCTAATCTTAACCTAACCTTAACCTAAACCTAACCTTAACCTAATCTTAACCTAACCTTAACCTAAACCTAACCTTAACCTAATCTTAACCTAACCTTAACCTAAACCTAACCTTAACCTAATCTTAACCTAACCTTAACCTAAACCTAACCTTAACCTAATCTTAACCTAACCTTAACCTAAACCTAACCTTAACCTAATCTTAACCTAACCTTAACCTAAACCTAACCTTAACTTATACTTAACGTTAACCTAAACCTAACCTTAACCTAAAACTAACCCTAACCTAACCCAAACCAAAACCTAACCTTAACCTAACCTTAACCTAAACCTAACCTTAACCTAACCTTAACTTAAACTTAACCTAAACCTAACTTAAACCTAACTTAAACCTAACTTAAACTTAACATACAGTTAAGAAACTTCTTAACAAAAAAAAATATTACATTTAATTATTTATTCAGAAATACATAAATATTCCTTTAATTCCATCCCATTCCTTGCCTCTCCCTATATTGCCAAAATATATCACACGAAAAGTGCCACAATTAAAAGAGCTATATTTATTTAGATAAATATGTAAAACACTTTCGTAACGCACGAGGAATTTGATTTTCAATCGCGGTTTCTTTAAATACATTATTTCGTTGCAAGCGAAATATCGTTCGCCTTGAAACCATGGAAGTTACTTTCACGATTTTGGTTATGCTCACCGCGACCCAATTAACGGAGGTACCTTTCCACCGATTAACCGTAACCTGTTCGAATTCGAGTATCCACGATCACGTTCAAGGAATTGACCCTCGTATAAAATCATTTCTTCTTTGTTTTAAAGCTAATGGTTTAATGCTTTGATCTTTTATCTAACTTATATTCCTTCTATTTCATTTTGTAATATTTGTTTGTGGAGAATTTGATATTTTCCTGTGGTGGGGGCTGTGGAAGATGGTTAGAAATTAGTAGTTTCATGGATTCGTTGTATCAAGCTTTATTACTTTTTTATATTAGTTGTAACTGTTGGGAATGTGTAGTAACTTGATATTTTCCTGCGGTGAGGGCTGTGGAAGTTGGTTAGAAATTAGTAGTTTCATGGATTCGTTGTATCAAGGTTTATTACTTTTTTATATTAGTGAGAATGTGTAGTAGAAGCTTGATATTTCCCTGCTACAGGGGCTCTAGAGTAGTCAGCAGGTTTCAAGAGGTTAACCTAATATTTTCATTATATTAAGTTAGAGTACTCTTTCATTTTTACTACCAGCAGTATGTATGTATATGCAGGACCAATGTGATCAGCTATAACTTTCATGAATGTATAGTAGAAGCTTGATATTCTCCTGCTACAGGGGCTCTAGACTAGTCAGCAGGTTTCAAGAGGTTAACCTAATATTTTCATTATGTATTAAGTTAGAATACCTTCTTATTTTTGCTTCTAGCAGCATACATGCCTTGCAAGACCAATGTAAGCCTTGCTATTTCCCTGCGCAAGGGGCTGTAGCAAGACAATAAGGAAATAATGAAAGTATCTAACATGTTCATCATATCAAGATGAAATATTTCTTGCATGACTAGTTAGGAAATTTCAAAAGGTTAATCTACCATGTTCATCACATCAAGCTAGATAATTTCCTCATTTAATCTTCAACTTGTATGATCACACAGAACCTCAATATTTCCCCTCGTCAGGGGCTTCCAAAGTTAATTATAAGATTACAAAAGATCAATCTAACGCGTTCTCCTCATCACTTATTTTATGTATCACGACATTTCCCTGCGTCAGGGGCTTCAATCTCGCCACCCATCTCTTCTACCTCAACAAAACTCCTGCAACCCGGAATTAATCTACGAGAATATTGCAATTCTACCGTATCACGATCGCAAGAACGCAAAATCTACAGCAAGTAAGTAGTCGGAACCGCAGAAGCATCAGAAGGTAGTGGTATCGCTGTTTATTCCCACGAAAGAAAGAAAAACCCTTGGGATCGGCTCGTTACGATCGTTGGTCGCCGATGCAAGACGACCACAACCAACCACACTCCCCCGATTACCATCTCTACCGCCTGTACACGTGTATATCCGTTGCTCGTACACGCACGTAGCCGCTCCTAGGCGTTTTTTCGCCGGGGGATTATACGTGCCCGAGATCGTGGATCTTACGAGGGCGCTGAAAGGTACGGCCTCGCCGTTTTATGCGGCCACGATACGTACGTGGCATGCGTCCACTACGTGTCCGGCATAAGACGACCGCACTGGAGATCGTGCGATCGCGGGATACGGATAGGACCTGTCTATATACTTGACAGTCTGGAGCGTCTGTGAGACCTCGTCAAGGATTTTAGGTTATTCGGATTTTTGGAATTTTTGGAATTATGGGAACTAGGGGATAGGGGATCTAGTTTATTCTGGGTAGACTAGTTTGAGAGCTGAAGGGATGGAGGGATTCGTAGGTAGGACCCGTAGGTTGTGGGACACTTTTAGGTTATTTCTTTGCTTTCGGATTTTTGGAATTGTTGGAATTATGGGAACTAGGAATAGGGGAACTAGTTTACTCTGGGGTAGACTAGTTTGAGAGCTAAAGGGATGGAGGGATTCGTAGATAGGACTCGTAGGTTGTGGGACACTTTTAGGTTATTTCTTCGCTTTCGGGTTTTTAGAATAGGAACTAGGGGAGGACTGGGGTAAACTAGTTTGAGAACTAAAGGGATGGAGGAATTCGTAGATAGGACCCCTAGGTTGTGGGACTCCTTTAGATTATTTCTCCACTTTCGGACTTTTGGAATTATAGGAACTAGGGAAAGGGGTAAACTAGTTTAAGGTAAGCTAAGGGGATACAGGGCTTGTGGGTATTGGAATTTATGGGTATTAGGATTTATAGGTGTTGGGAGTAATGTAAGGCAAATCTAGTTGTGTATACAGTGGAAGGGTGAGCTACCTCTGGTACCAAGCTTGGTCACATATGGAGATAGGTAGTTAAAAATAATATGGAGCCACTGAGTGCATCCATGTTCAAGATTATAGGTTATTTCTTTGTTTTGAGATTTTTGGGATCATGGATACGAGACAGGATTAAGATTAGTACTATAAGAGTACGATGATCCATATAGTCATGAATAATATAAAGACAATCTAGTTAGGTGTCGTACAGTGGAGGTCAAGATATATGGCTGCCACTTAACATCAGTTTGGTCATATGTATAATAGAAGCTTGATACTTTCCTGCTACAGGGGCTCTAACAGATAGTAAGTCTCAAGGAGTTTAACTATCTATGTCTACACGTTAGATTGACTCCTTGAAACCTACTATTTTTCAGAGCCCCTGTAGCAGGAAAGTATCAAGCTTCTACACATATGACCAAACTTGATGAGAACTATATAACTATGTCTACACGATAGATTGATATAATCTGTCAGCCCATACTGAACCACAGTCAACATTTTATGTTCTCATTTTGAGAATTTCAAAATTAAAAACCTAATATGCATATCGTCAAAAAATGAACAGCTGCATCCGACTGTACAATGATCAGTTGCTCGGTCAGTGAAACGTCCGTGTTCTCGAGTAATTCGAATCTATGCTACATCCAGACCCAGATAAAACGAGCGAACCACGCTTGCGGTTCGCTGGTAGTGGATAATCGTAACGAACTTACTAGTACTATGCTCGATCGATTCGATTCGCTGAATGTTTCCTGTTTTCCCACTCGCTCGTATCATCCTACTTGTATCTGGCCGATTCATAAGCCGAAGAGATTCGACGCGACTGGCTTTCCGCTCGTTGTTCGCCTCCACTTTCGTACGCGATACCAACACTGAAGCACACTTATACATATACGTGCACGCTTAGTTTCATTTCATTACTCGGAGAGTGTGTCGCCGTAGTCAAACGATGTAATCCACCGGACGGACGCTTTCCACATCGTACGGATCTTGAGCTTGCGTAAGCGGCATAAATCGTATCGCAGAAACGGGCGTGAAACAGGGCCGCTTACTCAATGAACGTACGGCGAAAATGAGAGTGTGGTATACTTGCATTTTTTCGATGGCGATGCATTTTGGGACCAAGGGGTAAAGAATAAAAGTTTGGAGACTTTGGGTGATTTGGAAGGAAGGAGACAAAGGCGCAATGTGAAGAAATAGCCTAGAAGCTTTAATGTGGATGGAATGAGATGACAGACTGTTTGGACTACTTGTGTCTATGTATGAGATAACTTGATGTCAAGTGGCAGAAACATGTACTGATGTCTATTGTTCCAGTCTCCCAATCTTCAAATTCTCAAATTTCTAGCCTCCCAATTCCCAAATCTCCAAAGTCCCAATCTCTCAAATTCCCAATCTCCCAAATTTCCAATCTCTCAAATTCCCAATCTCCCAAATTTCCAATCTCTCAAATTCCCACTCTCTCAAATTTCCAATCTCTCAAACTTCCAATCTTCCAAATTCCCAACTTCCCCAATTCCCAAATTTCCAAATTCCCAATCTCTCAAATTTCTAATCTCTCAAATTCCCAATCTCTCAAATTTCCAACCTCCCCAATTCCCAAATTTCCAAATTCCCAATCTCCTAAATTCCCAATCTCCCAAATTTCCAATCTCTCAAATTCCCAATTTCCCAAATTTCCAATCTCTCAAATTCCCAATTTCCCAAATTTCCAATCTCTCAAATTCCCAACCAGATTCCCAATCTCCCAAATTCCCAATCTCCCAAATTCCCAATCTCCCAAATTCCCAATCTCCCAAATTCCCAATCTCCCAAATTCCCAATCTCCCAAATTCCCAATCTCCCAAATTCCCAATCTCCCAAATTCCCAATCTCCCAAATTCCCAATCTCCCAAATTCCCAATCTCCCAAATTCCCAATCTCCCAAATTCCCAATCTCCCAAATTCCCAATCCCTAATTCCCAATCTCCTAAATCCCCAATCTCCCAAATTCCCAATCTCTCAAATTCCCAATCTTCCAAATTCCCAACCTCCCAAATTTCCAATCTCTCAAATTCCCAACCTCTCAAATTCCCAAGCTTCCAAATTCCCAACCTCACAAATTCCCAATCTCCCAAATTCCCAACCTCTCAAATTCCCAACCTCCCAAATTCCCAACCTCACAAATTCCCAACCTCCCAAATTCCCAACTTCTCAAATTCCCAATCTCCCAAATTCCCATCCTCCCAAATCCCCAACCTTCCAAATCCCCAACCTTCCAAATTCCCAACCTCCCAAATTTCCAACCTTCCAAATTCCCAACCTCCCAAATCTCCAAATCCCCGACCACCTAACCTCAAAACTTACCTCCTCCATCTCTACTACACCTCTTACATCCTCAAGCTACAACTCCTTAGAGAACCTAGATTTGCAGACGACTGTACGTGCAAAGATAAACGGAACGACGCAGAGAAAGCTTCGTTCTGATTGCCACACTCGCATCGTCGATTGGATTTACTTTCATTAACGCCACAAATTAGACACTTTATCTATTTTTATTAAGCTTCTGATCTCTCACCAAGAATTTAGATGCAATACCTACATTTGACCCAATGTGATAGTACTCTTTGGTTACCACATCACAGAAAAAAATATATCTCATTGACAAAACTCTTGACGTAATCTTCCACGATTTTGTATTATCGTTCAGATATTGCTGTATCTTGACAAATTTTGTGTAATGTACGATGTGAGTAAACCATTTTGTTAACACGTTCTCGTCAATTTGATTTGTAGTTATTTTATTCGGTTGGAACTGTTATCAAACGCAATTTGGAAACTGGTCATTTAGGAGAATAATCTTATCGATAGACTTTGTTTGGATATAACGGAGCAAATAAGATTGTATGGAGAAGTCTTGGAGCTTTGTGTCTCGAATTGTCACATTTAATACACAACAATATCTATATAGTTCAACCTAGATCGAGTTATTAAAATTTTTCTATGTTACAAAACAAATTTATGGACGCAACAAAAATATTTTATGATAACCCAATCTTTTGTGAACAGAACAAAAAAGAATTTAGCAAAATCGAACCAGTGGTTTTTGAGAAAAAAATTCTTAACTGTAGCCTGTTTTCGGTGAAATGGAAAAAATGGCGGACATTGAATTGAAACAAAATGGCGAACATTGAGTTGAAACAAAATGGCGGAGGTTAAAAGTATATTTCCTGTGGGATGACCCATAATGTACAGTTATTCTGTGCATATAAATTTTATTCCCACTAGAGTTTATTCTGTAATAAAAATTGATGTGTGAATTAAAATACAAGATGGCGCGAAATCGACAATAAATGTATTTATACTTAATTTCAATATTCTTAATATTTCCTGTAACGTTCCGTAAAACCAGTAGCATAAAATAGTAAAAGTAATAAAATGATGTATTAAAACACTAAAATAATAAAACGACAAAATATTAAAATAATAAAACAGTAAATTAAATAACATATTAAAGCAGTAAAACTGAAATGGATGCTTTTCCGCACCTGTGCCCAGAATAGTGTCAAGCATAAACCGTAAATCGAGCAATTACCGAAGATTAATTTGATTACCCGTTAAAGTACGAGCATCCGAACTATTCTCAGCAGTAGTTGGAACGTATACCTGCGTTCAAAAAAAAGTATACCCGATAATTAAACTAAAAGCAGTCGCGGTTTTGCTGTTGCGGTTACTTTCTCCTCTCGGGCGCACAGGAAATCGATCGTAAAGCCTGAACGTTGCCTATTTGCGCTCATCTATCGGTCAATTTATGCTTCCTCTATCGTTGGAAAGGTGGTCGGAAGGTTTCCCTGATTGGACACGATTGGGGAATTAATAAGATCGCCAGACGGCGCCAGTTCTAGATAATTCTTATCGACGGAGTCGACTCGTGGACGATCCATTTCCGAGTCGTAGGGTGCTTCTCTTCTTTAGCTCCTACGTCGCGAGAGTTTCTTATCGAGTACGAGTAAAAATATCGACCGTACCGCGTGCGAAACAATATGTACTCTCGTAGTGTGATAACGGTGCAATGATTCTGATAACGCTTATTAATTGATGGGTTATTTGTTTCTTGTGAGTCGTGCGTTTTAGTTGCGTGAGTTGTGTGAGATGTGTGGTTTTGGATGGAGACTAGGATCTTTGAGAATGTTGGAATGTTGGAATGTTGGAATGTTGAAATGTGGGAATGTTGGAATGTGTGAATGTTGGAGTGCTGAAGTGTGAAATGTTGGAATGTGGGAATGTTGGAATGAGGCAATGTTTGAATGTTGGAATGTTGGAGTGCTGAAGTGTGAAATGTTGGAATATGGGAATGTTGGAATGAGGCAATGTTGGAATGTTGGAATGTGGGACTATGGCAATGTGACGATGTGGGAATGTGTGACTTCAAGAATGTAGGAATACGGAAATGTGAGTCATTGGCAATATGAGAATATAAGACTCTGAGAATGTGGAAATTTGGGAATAAAGGAATGTGGGACTTTGGGAATATAACAATGTAACGATGTGGGAATGTATGACTTTAAGAATGTAGGAATATGGAAATGTGAGACTTTGGGAATATGAGAATATAAGACTCTGAGAATGTGGAAATTTGGAAATGAAGGAATGTGAGACTTCGGGAATATAACAATGTGACGATGTGGGAATGTAAGACTTTAAGAATGTAGGAATATGGAAATGTCAAACTTTGGGAATATGAAAATATACGACTTTGAGAATGTGGGACTTTGGGAATATAACAATGTAACGATGTGGGAATGTATGACTTTAAGAATGTAGGAATATGGAAATGTGAGACTTTGGGAATATGAGAATATAAGACTCTGAAAATGTGGAAATTTGGGAATATGACAATGTGACGATGTGGGAATGTGTGACTTTATGAATGTAGGAATATGGAAATGTGAGACTTTGGGAATATAAGAATATAAGACTTTGAGAATGTGGGATTTTGGGAATATAACAGTGTGACGATGTGGGAATGTGAGACTTTAACAATGTAGGAATATGGAAATGTCAAACTTTGGGGATATGAGGATATAAGACTTTGAGAATGTGGGAATTTGGGAATATGATAATGCGACATTGTGGGAATGTCAGGCTTTAAGAATGTAGGAATATGGAAATGTCAAACTTTGGGAATATGAAAATATAAGACTTTGAGAATGTGGAAATTTGGGAATGTGGGAATTTGAGAATGTGAGACTGTGGGAACGTGGGACTTTGGGAATGTGGGAACGTAGGAACTTGGGAATTTGAGAATGTGGAAATATGGGAATGTGGGACTTTGGAAATGTGGGAATGTGCAAACTTAGGAATTTGGGAATGCGGGAATATGGGAATGTTACACGTTGGAAATGTGAGACTTTGAGAATGTGGAAATGTAGGAACTTAGAAACTTAGGAACTTAGGAACTTGGGAACTTAGAAATTTGAGAATGTGGGAATTTGGGAAATGTGGAAATATGGGAACGTGGGACTTTGAAAATGTGGGAATGTAGGAACTTGGGAATTTGGAAATGTGGGAATATGGGAATGTGGAAACGTGGGAACTTGGCAATTCGAGAATGTGGGAATATGGGAATATGGGAATGTGAGACTTTGGGAATTTGGAAATGTGGAAATATGGAAATGTGAAACTTTGGAAATGTGGGAATTTGGGAATGTGGAAATGTGGGACCTTGGGAATGTGGGAATGTGAAACTTTGGAAATGTGGGACCTTGGGAATGTGGGAATGTGCAACTTTGGGAATGTGGAAGTATGGGAACTTGAAAATTTGGAAATGTGGAACCTTGGGAATGTGGGAATGTGCAACTTTGGAAATGTGGAAGTATGGAAACTTGAAAATTTAGAAATGTGGGAATGTGGCACTTTAGGAACGTGGAAATATTGCGTAATCACACAACTTATCAACTTGAAAATTAAAGTATGCACCAAATTTCCAAATATAAAACTACTCAAATACCAAAATGTACCATCAATCCATGACTGTCACCAAGTCCACCCCCAAATGATACACTAGAACTCACTCTCTCCACCACTACCAAAATTCCACAATCTCAACCTTATTTCCCTAGCAAACTATTCCCCGAATCCCTCGAAAACGCATTCTCAGATATCGCATTCCAGGAATACCTCCGAATATATCCGGTGTTCGAAACCGAGTTCGCAGAACCTATCCGATAAAACAAAGATCGCGATTAAACAATAGTCCAAGCAAGTGAACATATTATCATTGCCAAAAACGGAGCCTGACGCGTCTGGTTCTCCAGCAATTGCGTACCTACGTACACCACGCCCCCGCCATTGCCTACATGCATCAGAACCGCAAAGTTCGAATTCGGAAGTCGTGTAGGTGTGCTCTGACTCAGAGCGGTGGTCGTAGTCTTCGTTTCCAATCGTATCCGGCTTGACTTGGTCAGGAATAACCGTGTTCGGTCAACGGAATTTTAATAAAGAAAAATATTAGACGTCCCTCAAGTATTCGCATCTCTGCCGCTGCATCAATCTTTCTTCTCGGTTTTTATTTTTTTCATTTCCATGCAATAATTGTATTTCGATAAACTCGAAGTGTTCCGCGGTGATAAACGATTCAATGTTAGCAATTGATCCGTGGAACATGCTGAACCGGAACATAGATAAAATTCGGTCGTAAAACGCTATTAACTGCTGTTAAGCAACATTAAATACCCAGAGATGATAAGAGGATTCTTTTGTCGGTGTCAATGAGATTTTATGGAGGCCACTAACCTTGTTTCTTATGAATGGAGATTCCGGGAATTAGAATGTCGAGAGATAGGGATTTAATCGAAATAGCGAGATTTGTCGTTTTGTATTGCGCGCGCTTGGACCGCTGCCGCCATCTTGCGGCGCTGTTAATTCACTGGTTCGCGTCGGACAAGTTTTTGTGAAATCATCTTTTTTGAGTACATTGAAATCTTCTACAATTTTAGTAAAGTTAGTGTAGTATAGTGTCTCTGGTTTACTCTGTGGTATCATTATAATGTCATTAAAGTATAGAAATTGGTTGGAATTAGATTCTGTGGACGTGGAAATGCTATAGCCATCTAGCGGTGAAGACAGAACTAAAATCAAACTTGTAAATTTTAAATAGTTTGCAATACATTTCTTCTAGTATTACAGTATAAAACAAAATCTTATATAAAAGAACGTAGTAATTACTTTTTATTTTGTTTTCTTTCACCAGAAGATGGCAGTAGAGGCTCCATTTTGAAAGCGCGCGGAAGTTCCTCATTTTCAAACGCAGAAACATGAATCCTACAAAATATCTTGTACCTACAGACTTAAATTCGTAGAATTCATTCCTCATGTTACACTAGTAACAGGAATTTAGTAAACACCTCTGAATATTCTCAGATAAATTGCTTTCTTTCACTAGTAGATGTCTCTGGGGACTCCACCTTGAAAGCGCGCGAAAGTCTCTCATTTTCAAACGCAGAAACATGAATCCTACAAAATATCTTGTATCTACAGACTTAAATCCGTAGAATTCATTCTTCATGTTACACTAATAACAGGAATTTAGTAAACACCTCTGAATATTCTCAGATAAATTGTTTTCTTTCACTAGTAGATGTCTCTGGGGACTCCACCTTGAATGCGCGCGAAAGTCTCTCATTTTCAAACTCAGAAACATGAATCCTACAAAATATCTTGTACCTACAGACTTAAATTCGCTGAATTCATTCCTTACTAACAAAAGAAGAATTGTAAACTTCTCTGAATAAATATTTTTAATAGAAACTTACCGTTACTATAAACTTCTGCGTTGACCAACGTTTCTTCATCGTCGGTGTCCGGTCCTAGAGACACTGGCGTTGAAAGCGCGCGAAAGTCTCTCATTTTCAAACGCAGAAACATGAATCCTACAAAATATCTTGTACCTACAGACTTAAATTCGCTGAATTCATTCCTTACTAACAAAAGAAGAATTGTAAACTTCTCTGAATAAATATTTTTAATAGAAACTTACCGTTACTATAAACTTCTGCGTTGACCAACGTTTCTTCATCGTCGGTGTCCGGTCCTAGAGACACTGGAGTGTAAACAACCGAGTCTCGAGCCCTCATTTTGTTGTTTTTTAAACAAAATCTTCACTGTTGCTATACATTCGTGTCACCTGAAACAAGTCACATCTTTTTCAAAATAAAGTCTTCCTAAAAAATGCATTTTAATCTTGCATGTAAAAAGTGACGAATTTTCTTGATATCATAAAATTGTAACTACTCTATATTTGGCTCTATTATGATTTTAAGATGGAGTCTCAAGAATTTGATGGAGTGGTAGAATTTAAAGCATGAGCGGTGCACTACGCCATGACTCAGACTGCCAAATATAGTGATTGGGATTTCTGTAGATTTTTCACGAAAATACTACTGCTGCGCCAGACCAAATAAAAATCGATGAACTCCAGAAGTTTTACCAGAAACCATAACATCCTTCTCTCAGTTAATTCCCGTCTTTTTACAATAATCGACGGAATTAAAATGCGGAGTAAGTTATTGTGACCGTAAAGCTACTATACATTTTATGGAAAGTATAAATTGAGTTGCGGAAACCCGTTAATACCGTTAACTTCGTATCTGTAACGATATTTCACCGGTAAGAATTTCATACCGCGCTTAACCGTTCGCGAAACAAATTTTTTTAATAAAATTATCCTTTTGACCAGTGGAGCGGAACGAATCCGCACCTCTTTATCGTAATTTCAACGAAGCGGAAGAGAAGCGGATTCAAACGAAATATCCGCGTGTAATAAAGGTTTAGTTTATTTATCCGTACGTCCCTACGTTACATGTCCCATATGCTTTATGTGCGACTCTGGCCGACATCTGCGGCCTTGTACCAAAAATGGCAACCCTCTTTACAAATATCGGGATTCTATATATAAACATTTCTATATTTGTCTGTTAGTAAATTTTAATGTTGGGGAGTTTTTAATTTTTGAGTGGGAATTGTAGATTTTTTGAGTAGTGAAATTTGGAGGGTTATGAATTTGAAAGTTTGCGAGGTCTCATATTCTTGTAATACCAAACTTCCTTTTTTTGTAAATTTCTATATTCTTCAATTTCTAATTTTTCAGGCACAGAAATTTGAAAATTCTCAAGTTTCCACCCCCCAAAATTTCAACCTTCTTAAATTTCTAAATTTTCAAGTTTCCACCCTCCAAATTTCAACCTTCTCAAATTTCTAAATTTCCAAGTTTCCACCCCTCAAATTTCAACATTCTCAAATTTCTAAATTTCCAAATTTCCACCTTCTCAAATTCCTAAATTTCCAAATTTCCAACCCTCAAAATTTCAACCTTCTTAAATTCCTAAATTTCCAAGTTAGCAACCCTCAAATTTCAACCTTCTCAAATTTCCAAATTTTCAAGTTTCCACCCTCCAAATTTCAACCTTCTCAAATTTCTAAATTTCCAAGTTTCCACCCCCCAAATTTCAACCTTCTCAAATTCCTAAATTTCCAAATTTCCAACCCTCAAAATTTCAACCTTCTTAAATTCCTAAATTTCCAAGTTAGCAACCCTCAAATTTCAACCTTCTCAAATTTCCAAATTTTCAAGTTTCCACCCTCCAAATTTCAACCTTCTCAAATTTCCAAATTTCCAAGTTTCCAACCCTCAAATTTCAATCCTCCCAAATTTCTAAATTTCCAAGTTTCCACCCCCCAAATTTCAACCTTCTCAAATTCCTAAATTTCCAAGTTAGCAACCCTCAAATTTCAACCTTCTCAAATTTCCAAATTTCCAAATTTCCAACCTCCAAATTTAAACCCTCTCAAATTTCTAAATTTCCAAATTTCCAACCCCCAAATTCCTAAATTTCCAAATTCTCAAATCCCCAAATTTCAGCCTTCCCAAATTCCCAAACTTAACAACTTCCAAAATCCCCAAATATGAACCTCCCCTTTCCAATTCCCCGAATAACAAAATCCCCAAACTCGAACCTCCCAAAATTCCGTTGAACCAATCAGAAAGAACGATTTTCCCCTAGCAACCGGTTTCCTCGTGGTTCACGTGGCCTCTTCGTGTTCGGGATAGAGAATCTATTTCGGATAAGACGACCGCCGTTTCGACGCACCGGCAGACGTCATTCTTCCGAGATGCGATCACCGCACGAACGAAACCCGCCTTTATGTCTAAGAATGTACCAGCTGTCGGTACATAACTTTGTTTCAATGCAATGTCACGTTACTCGGGAAATGCAAATATTTCATTTATCAAATATTTGCTACATTGTCCACATTCGCTATTATCAATATTTGTTACGTTCTCATGATCATTTATATTAACACTGTAAATGAGTGTTTATCTTGCATATACTTTGTAAATATTTTTCTTTCCACGTTCGAACTAAATGGGTATATTCAAACTTTTAGACAAATGCTGCTCTTACGATTTCGACTTTATTTTTATTTAATACAAGTAATATGTTAAGAATTACTGAGATCAATAAAGAACAAGGTCTATGTTTATTATTTTCAAAAATATAAATTTCTTAAATCAGCTCCTACAAAATTAACCTAACTCCAGACAGCAATGTTTTGTATTAAAATAAAAATAATATTTAAAAGAAAAGCAGCATTACCCGTGGAAAAAAACAGCTGTAGCTACAGTTACTAAGTTTATATAAAAATAAAAAACAATCTAAAATTGAATATAAAACAAATGATGCATCTATAGAGTTCAGAAACATAGCACATTATCGAAGTTCACGCACACTTGTAATAGAAGCAAATGAAGTATCCTAAGTTCGAGAAATAATGTAATGTATAGAATTTCCTTTCAACAGTCCGTTCCAGACGTACAATTTATTTCGGTGTTTGAACTTCGGCGGAGCCGTGGATACGCACGTGTATATACGAACGCACAGAGCAGTGGTTGTAACCACGCCTTTAAGATTCGCGGGGGGTCTTCGGATATACATGGAACAAAGAAGAGGAACAAGACCTAAATATCACGCTGCTCGATTTCTGCGATTCATTCCAGGAATTGATATTTTTAAATCGGTTGCATTCGGACGAATCGTCTGGTACCGGTCTGCGCCCTCTTCCGCCATCTTGGACACTTCCGGAGATTAGTCAATTATTAAACTGGGATTTTGTCATTTATTTTCATTTATTCAGTTCTTTATTACAAGTGTACATAGGAAGATTTTTCAGAAATTTGTACAAATTTCAGTTTTATTAATTTTTCAAGTTTAAATCAAGGTTTCTTCATCGACTTCTCAAGGTTGATTTTTCAAAAATTTGTACAAATTTCAGTTTTATTAATTTTTCAAGTTTAAATCAAGGTTTCTTCATCGACTTCTCAAGGTTGATTTTTCAAAAATTTGTACAAATTTCAGTTTTATTAATTTTTCAAGTTTAAATCAAGGTTTCTTCATCGACTTCTCAAGGTTGATATTTTTCAGAAATTTGTACAAATTTCAGTTTTATTAATTTTTCAAGTTTAAATCAAGGTTTCTTCATTAACCTTTCAAGCTTGTTTAGAAGTTTCAATTTCAAACTTGAAGTTTAATTCAAAATTTCAATTCAGTTACTTAATAAAGTTAGTATACAGATTTTAACTCACAAAGGTTTTATTTAACATCATTTTGAGCAAGTTTTATTTACAAGCATCAGTGTTTGCATTTAATTTATGAATCTAATTTAATCATCTATACGTACATTTAATTTATGAATTTAATTTAATCACCTATATGTACATTTAATTTATGAATTTCATTTCGATCACCTATATGTACATTTAATTTACGAATTTAATTTAATCACCAATATGTGTATTTAATGTACGAATTTAATTTAATCACCAATATGTACATTTAACCTAATCTATATATATAAATACACATTTCTGTTTGTTTATAACAATTGTAAAAACAGTTCAACTAATTATAATTAGAACTATATAACAATGGTTCTTACAAGGTTTAAGTCAGTAAACTCGCAGGTAATCTCCGTGAACTCCCCCGACAATATCGCACAGCCGGAAGGACAGAAGGAAAAAGAATTCTTCTATTCTTAGGAGACATCCCCACCAGAATCCCTCTCCTTCCGTTCCACAGAAAAACAAAAAAGAATGCAACAATTTTTGTCTCCTCTCGCATTTCTCTCCGAATACCGCCGTAATGAAATAGCAACGAAATTACAGAAATTTCTAAGTAACCTGTTTAACAAGGTGTAAATATAGACCATTCGCCAGGGGATGCTAAAATTAAACGACGGAAGCGATCATGATAACGGCCACTCGAGAGAAAAGAATATCTTGACTGAAGTGTGAATACGATGGGCGTGAAATGACAGCAGTCGGGGAACCAAATAATTCGTACGATCGCACGCGATTGCTGTAATTAAAGAACAACGGGGAACATTAGGGAGACAGGATATGTTTGCATCCGTTTCATTACCAGATTCTGTCAATGAGTTCTCACGTCGTTGTTGGGAAATTTTATTGCCTTGCGACTTTATTTTCGGGAGGGAATGTTAGGGCGGAAATTCGGTTTTGTAGGTGGAGGATTAAGGTAGGTTGGGAGATTGGGAAATTGGGAGGTTTAGAAACTTTATGGTCTTGCAATTGGAGAAATTTAAAAATTTTAGGAATTTGGGGAATGGAGATTTCGGGGTTTGAAAATTTGGGAAGGGTATTTGGGAATTTGGAAATTTAGGAATTTGAGAAGGTTGAAATTTAAGGGTTGGAAATTTGGAAATTTAGGAATTTGAGAAGGTTGAAATTTGGAGGGTGGAAATTTGGAAATTTAGGAATTTGAGAAGGTTGAAATTTGGAGGGTGGAAATTTGGAAATTTAGGAATTTGAGAAGGTTGAAATTTGGAGGGTGGAAATTTGGAAATTTAGGAATTTGAGAAGGTTGAAATTTGGAGGGTGGAAATTTGGAAATTTAGGAATTTGAGAAGGTTGAAATTTGGAGGGTGGAAATTTGGAAATTTAGGAATTTGAGAAGGTTGAAATTTGGAGGGTGGAAATTTGGAAATTTAGGAATTTGAGAAGGTTGAAATTTGGAGGGTGGAAATTTGGAAATTTAGGAATTTGAGAAGGTTGAAATTTGGAGGGTGGAAATTTGGAAATTTAGGAATTTGAGAAGGTTGAAATTTGGAGGGTGGAAATTTGGAAATTTAGGAATTTGAGAAGGTTGAAATTTGGAGGGTGGAAATTTGGAAATTTAGGAATTTGAGAAGGTTGAAATTTGGAGGGTGGAAATTTGGAAATTTAGGAATTTGAGAAGGTTGAAATTTGGAGGGTGGAAATTTGGAAATTTAGGAATTTGAGAAGGTTGAAATTTGGAGGGTGGAAACTTGGAAATTTAGAAATTTGAAAAGGTTGAAATTTGGGGGATGGAAACTTGGAAATTTAGAAATTTGAGAAGGTTGAAATTTGGAGGGTGGAAACTTGGAAATTTAGAAATTTGAGAAGGTTGAAATTTGGAGGGTGGAAACTCGGAAATTCAGGAATTCGAGAAGGTTGAAATTTGGAGGGTGGAAATCTGGAAATTTAAAAATTTGAGAAGGTTGAAATTTGGAGGGTGGAAACTTGGAAATTTTGAAATTTGAGAAGGTTGAAATTTGAGGGTGGAAACTTGAAAATTTAGAAATTTGAGAAGATTGATATTTGGAGGGTGGAAACTTGAAAATTTAAAAATTTGAGAAGGTGGAAATTTGAAAATTTAGAAATTAGAGAAGGTTGAAATTTGGCGGGTAGAAATTTAGAAATTTACAAAATTCTCATAATTTACAAAATTTACAAAATTAGCAAAATTTACAAATTTACTCTTATCCCATACCATAAAGCACCCATCACCCAACAACCCTTCCACCCCCCATCCCCAATGCACGTACACCCCAAAATCTATGTTACTCTAAATCGACACGTACCCTCCTCAACAGCTGATTCCACGTCACCCTCTAAATTTTCACTTTCCTCGAGTTGAACGAACTTGCACCCCTGACATTTTCCTCCTACTCCTCCTAATTCCCTGTCCTGTTCCTTCCACGTGCCTAATGCAATAACGTTCGACCCGTCATGGGGTTTAGCCCCGTTACCACGTGGTTTATGCGCCCCGATGGTCCCAGAAGGTGACGAGAACATACGTAAATTGCTACCGACATTACTTCCTGGTTATATTTAGTCCCTAAGGAAGATCGGATTTCTGGCTCGAGGCGAAAGCTGCGATAACCATCGAATCCATGGATGACGATGGATCGACGTTATCTGATTCGACATATTCGCCCTGCTTTCACGGCGAACAAATATAGACTAGATTCGAGTGTCCCTTATTTTCCTGACATCCCTTCTTGCTTTTTTAATGCACTTTTTTCCTGCGCTCCCTCAAGTATGCGGTCTTTAAGGCTTCCTGGTGTGCGAGGATGTTAATGCGGGGCACGCGTGCGCTGGGGATGACACGTGCGCTTACTTGTCAAACTTTCTTATGGACGAGGAAGTGGTAGAATGCTATTATATGATTGATGCGTTTAGATGCACTTTAAATTTTATATTAAATTGAAATTTCATTTTCTATGAAAATTCCATAATTTCCCAATTCCCTATTTCCCCAAATTCCCAATTCGCCAGTTTCTCAATTTTCCAATTCCATAATTCCCCAATTCCATAACTCTCCAATACCATAATTTCTCAATTACATAAGTTCCTAATTCCATAATTCTCCAATTCCATAATTCCCCAAATTCCCAATTCGCCAGTTTCTCAATTTTCCAATTCCATAATTCCCCAATTCCATAACTCTCCAATACCATAATTTCTCAATTACATAAGTTCCTAATTCCATAATTCTCCAATTCCATAATTCCCCAAATTCCCAATTCGCCAGTTTCTCAATTTTCCAATTCCATAATTCCCCAATTCCATAACTCTCCAATACCATAATTTCTCAATTACATAAGTTCCTAATTCCATAATTCTCCAATTCCATAATTCCCCAAATTCCCAATTCGCCAGTTTCTCAATTTTCCAATTCCATAATTCCCCAATTCCATAACTCTCCAATACCATAATTTCTCAATTACATAAGTTCCTAATTCCATAATTCTCCAATTCCATAATTCCCCAAATTCCCAATTCACCAGTTTCTCAATTTTTCAATTCCATAATTCCCCAATTCCATAACTCTCCAGTACCATAATTTCTCAATTACATAATTTCCTAATTCCAAAATTCGCCAATTCCATAATTCCCCAATTTCCTATTTCCCCAAATTCCCAATTCGCCAGTTTCTCAATTTTCCAATTCCATAATTCCTCAATTCCATAACTGTCCAATACCATAATTTCTCAATTACATAATTTCCTAATTCCAAAATTCGCCAATTCCATAATTCCCCAATTTCCTATTTCCCCAAATTCCCAATTCGCCAGTTTCTCAATTTTTCAATTCCATAACTCTCCAATTCCATAACTCTCCAATACCATAATTTCTTAATTACATAATTTCCTAATTCCATAATTCCCCAATTCCCTATTTCCCCAAATTCCCAATTCGCCAGTTTCTCAATTTTCTAATTCCATAACTCTCCAATTCCATAACTCTCCAATACCATAATTTCTTAATTACATAATTTCCTAATTCCATAATTCTCCAATTCCATAATTCCCCAATTCCATAATTCCCCAATTCCATAATTCCCCAAATCCCAAATTTCCAATTACCAAAATTGCCCAAATCCTAAATTGCCAATTACAAAAATTCCCCAACACCCAAATTTTCAATTACCAAAATTCCCCATTCCTAACTTGCTAATTACCAAAATTCTCCAATTCCTAAGTTTCCAAATACCAAAACTCCCCGACTCCTAAATCCTCACGTACCCGTATTCTCCATTTCCTAACTCCCCGCCTTCTATGAAAATGAAATTTGTGTAGATTTCTATGGATGTGGACATTTGACGATTTTTTAATTTTCAAGATGGCGAATCAAATGTACTTGCAAGCTTCGTATATTAACAGATTCTAAGACTTTGAAGTCTTCAAATTTCTAAATTTGAAAATATACAAATTGAATTGTACAAGTCTCAGACTCTTGAGCATTAAATCTATAGATTTGTACATCGGTATTCAATATTCTTAAACCTCAACATGTCCCTAGATCCCAAAATCCATTATAATATTCTTAAAACCCAACTTAGGCAAACTCCAATATCCCTCGAAATCGAAAGACCTTTTTTCACACGTGATATCGAAGCGCGATCATGGGGGTCGTGCACCTCAGCTACCGAGCGGAAATAGAGCTTCCTCTAACTACGGCGATCTCGTTTTTTTCGTAGCAGCGTAGAACAACGTCCCTTTGCGTGTCGAAGGGCGAGCGACGTGTCTAAATCCCGACTTGTCTCCCTTCCTTCCTTTCTGTCGATGGTAATGCTTGTTGCATCCGTAGGTGCGACGCCTTCGAGGGCGCTATTTTTGTCGACGACCAACAGTTACTAGTAGTAGACACCCTCTTGCTAGCAGCCGGAGATCTTGGCCCGTGCCGCGATACCCTTCATTCCTGCACACGCATGCTCCTCGTCTCGTTAGACTCTGTCCTCGAACTTACATGATGAATGGTCCAATCAGAATAGTAGCGATAAAAAATGTTGGTTGACTTCAAACGACTTTTCATTTGAGCTACTCTGTAGATTTCTATTTTGTTGAGAAGTGGAGGGATTTTTAAGTTAGGGGTATATGGCAAGTTTTTATAGGTTTGCAAATAGTATTTGAAGTTTTTATGTTATTAGGAGGGGATTTTAATATTTCAGAGGGATAATTGTTGAAATTTTGATATGGTTTCATTTGTTTGTTATTAGTTTATGTTAATTATGGGTAATTTGTTGCTGAATAATGTTTAAAGTGGAAAGTGGAGTTTTATGTCTTTTGGGTGTATGTAAGAGAGGAGCTATTAATTGTGAATGTGTGGACTAAGTTGTTGGGATTATTTGTAGATCTATTAGAGATTGATACATTTTGTGAATTGCCAGTTTTCGAAATTTTTCGTTTTTAAATTTGTAAGTTTTCGAATATTGAAATCGTAGAATTCGTCCATTAATATTTGAATTCTTCAATTCCTAAATTTTCATATTTTTAGGTCTCAATTCCATAATTCTCCAATTCCATAATTCACCAATTCCATAATATCTGAATTCCATAATTCCCCAATCCCATAATTCCCCAATTCCATAACTCTCCAATTACATAACTCTCCAATTACATAATTATCCAATTCCATAATTTCCCAATTCCCTATTTCCCCAAATTCCCAATTCTCCAGTTTCTCAATTTTCCAATTCCATAATTCCCCAATTCCATAATTTCCCAATTCCATAACTCTCTAATGCCATAATTTCTCAATTACATAATTTCCTAATTCCATAATTCTCCAATTCCATAATTTCCCAATTCCGTATTTCCCCAAATTCCCAATTCTCCAGTTTCATAATTTTCCAATTCCATAATTCCCCAATTCCATAATTTCCCAATTCCATAATTCCCCAATTCCATAATTCCCCAATTCCATAACTCTCTAATGCCATAATTTCTCAATTACATAATTTCCTAATTCCATAATTCTCCAATTCCATAATTC
>NW_003797353.1:265623-312236 GCF_000220905.1 Megachile rotundata
CAATTTACCAATTCCATAATTTCCCAATTCCATAACTCTCTAATGCCATAATTTCTCAATTACATAATTTCCTAATTCCATAATTTCCCAATTCCCTATTTCCCCAAATTCTCAATTCTCCAGTTTCTCAATTTTCCAATTCCAATAATTCCCCAATTCCGAAATTTTCAATTACCAAAATTCCCCAATTCCTAAGTTTCCAAATACCAAAACTCCCCGACTCCTAAATCCCCACATACCCAAATCCTCCATTTCCTAACTCCCCACCTTCTAAAATCCCCAACCAATAATTCCCCACCCTCCAACTCCCAAAATTCCAAATATCAAATCTCCCCGTCTCCTAAATCCCCACATACCCAAATCCACCACTTCCCAATTTTCCCACCTTCTAAAATCCCCAACCAATAACTCCCCACCCTTCCAAACCCCCAAATTCCAACACCGCCGAAAGCTCAATAACCCAAAACCCCGACTCCAATTTTTCATTGATCAAATTTTCACCTTGAAGAGTGCGACCCGCAAATAGAACAGCAGTACGCTCGCGTCAGTGTGGTCAGCTGATCACTCTCTTCCTCAACTTTCCCGTAATTCAACCTTCCCAAATATCCCTAATAAACCCTCCATGCATCTGTTCTAAAAAATTCTCATGCTTGAAAGAACTTTCTTATTGTGTCCCAAGACAATTTTAACTTCACTATAAAGAATCGGTATGCGCAAAACGAAAAAAGGACTCTCGAACGATTCCCTTTTTTCCGTGGCAATACAAAGGCTCGCGAACTATGCACCTCAAGTTGGCGAAAAGAGATTAACTCGGACAAAAGCTCACCGGTTTCAGCCTCGAAATAGCAGCGGACGTCGACTCAGCTATCTCGCGTTCCACGGAGCAACGACACTTTTCCTCTTCTTCTTCTTCGAACGCACTTCGGTTTGCGAGTTACAGGAATTTCATCGGACATAAGTTGGTTTAAATAAATAAATAAGTTACACAAGGTTTTTCCATCATCCCTCCATTCAGAGGAACACCGAACCTGACGACGCGCTTTCGACGACTGCACCACGTTGCAAACGCTCCCTTCGAGACGCGACGAAGCTCTCGTTTGTCCAGCAGCCTTTTTTCTCTTTGCCGCTTTCCCCACCTAACTCCATGCTTTTCCCCTACTTCCTTTGGGGTGCAGCTTCTTCCAAACTTTTCTTGACAGTATGTTGCAATGTGTCGATTATGTACTTTATTTAGAAGTTTGTTGTAAAATTGTGTGGTAAAATGTCAGATACATTTTTTATTAACGTGACAAGTATTATATATTTGGGGTGCAAACAACATTGATGCAGCTTCTACAGATTTTTCTTACATAGTCAGTATGTAATCTATCGATCATGTACTTTATTTTACATTTTGTTGTAACAAAAATTGTGTAGTAAAATGTTGAGTAGATTTTTTATTAATTTGATGAATATGTTTGGGGTGCAACTTTGGTGCAGCTTCTTTCAGATTTTTTTTACAAAGACCCTTCAGTATGTAATGTATCCATTATGTACTATATTTAACATTTTGTTGTAACAAAAATTGTGTAGTAAAGTATCAACCAGATATTTTATTAATGTGACAAATATATTTGGATCAGGTTTATGTAATTTAAAAATATTATTTCTTCTTCAGGTTTCACTATCTTAATATTGCAAGTTTCAGCATTTTGTTATATTTTTTTTTATTGTGTCAAGTTTTGGATAAAATTGTAAACTAGAACATTGAAGTAGTGGACAATTTTTATAATTGTATAGTTGTACATAAGTGTAACAGAGTTAGAGTGAAGTAAGAATAAAACAATATAATAGTAAAATAACAAAGTTGTAATAGTGCTATAATAGAACTGCTGAAATAGAGAAAAGAGAAGTAGAACAGTAGAATAAGATAGTGAAATAGCAGAATAGTAGAATAAAACAGAATCAGTACAGAGTTAGTGAAGTATTGAAACAACCACTAAGTGTTAGTAATAGCAATAGTACAATAGAACAACAAAAAACAAAACAACAAAATGATAAATGCCCTAAAACTATAAACTGAATTCGAGTAACTTTTAATCAAACATTCAAAATAGCTTTACATAAAAATTTTCAATTTCAGTATCGCGTGTCTTACTCCTGTCTGCATCTACTGAGGCGCTGTCAGAATAGAAGCGTCCACACGCAGTAAGACCCGCGATACATTTTCGAGAAGATTGTAATTGGGAATCAGAAATCAAACATTTAAATCAAAGCGAAATTCTTGTTTTATTCATCGAGGACGTAATTCAAGTTTAAATTATTTTATGACGCATTATGGAAGATTCTAGCTACTTTTGAGTGAACTTAATTCTAATCTGATGTAGATTTCCTTGGAGAATATCAGCAAATGTGCATGTCAACGAAATTTTGTTTGTTCTTGTACACTGGTCCCCAGGAGCCATACTTCTCGCTTTTGTTCTTCGGCTGCTGTTGTGTCGCTGCTTGGCTCTTCTCTTTCCTGTACATCAAGACAAATAATTGCAATCTTGGAAATTGAATATAGAGGATGTCTCATAATTAGTGGTTCCTGAAATGAGGAGTGACGTGATTCTGAATGGGATGGGGTTTGAAGCAAAATGGCCCCGTATTTCCACGCGGCGTAATTCCACGCGTTATATTTCCTAAGCCTCCTAAGGCCACGCGTCGTAATTCCACGCGGTATATTCTCTACTCCCCCTATTTCCACGCGTTGTAATTTCACGCTTTGTATTCTCTACGCTCCATATTTCCACGCGTTATATTCTCAACTCCCCCCATTTCCACGCGTCGTAATTTCACGCTTTGTATTCTCTACGCCCCGTATTTCCACGCGTTGTAATTCCACGCTTTGTATTCTCTACGCCCCCAATTTCCACGCGTCGTAATTCCACGCTTTGAATTCTCTACGCCCCGTATTTCCACGCGTCGTATCTCCTACGCCCCGTACTTCCACGCGTTGAATATCCACGCGTCATAATCCCACGCGTTATATTCTCTACTCCCCCCATTTCCACGCTTTGTATTCTCTACGCTCCATATTTCCACGCGTCGTATCCCCTACGCCCCGTATTTCCACGCGTTGAATATCCACGCGGCGTAATTCCACGCGTTATATTCCCTACGCCCCCCATTTCCACGCGTTGTATTCTCTACGCCCCCTATTTCCACGCGTTGTAATTCCACGCATTATATTCTCTACTCCTCCCATTTCCACGCGTCGTAATTCCACGCTTTGTATTCTCTACGCCCCGTATTTCCACGCGTCGTATTCCCTGCGCCCCGTATTTCCACGCGTTGAATCTCCACGCGTCATAATCTCACGCGTTATATTCTCTACTCCCCCCATTTCCACGCGTCGTAATTCCACGCTTTGTATTCTCTACGCCCCGTATTTCCACGCGTTGTAATTCCACGCTTTGTATTCTCTACGCCCCCAATTTCCACGCGTCGTAATTCCACGCTTTGAATTCTCTACGCCCCGTATTTCCACGCGTCGTATCTCCTACGCCCCGTACTTCCACGCGTTGAATATCCACGCGTCATAATCCCACGCGTTATATTCTCTACTCCCCCCATTACCACGCTTTGTATTCTCTACGCTCCATATTTCCACGCGTCGTATCCCCTACGCCCCGTATTTCCACGCGTTGAATCTCCACGCGGCGTAATTCCACGCGTTATATTCCCTACGTTCCTATTTCTACGCGTCATATTCCCAACGCCCCGTATTTCCACGCGTTGAATCTCCACGCGGCGTAATTCCACGCGTTATATTCCCTACGCCCCCCATTTCCACGCGTTGTATTCTCTACGCCCCCTATTTCCACGCGTCATAATTCCACGCGTTACATTCTCTACTCCCCCATTTCCACGCGTTGTAATTTCATGCTTTGTATTCTTTACGCCCCGTATTTCCACGCGTAGTATCCCCTACGCTCCGTATTTCCTCGCATTAAATCTCCACGCGGCGTAATTCCACGCGTTATATTCCCCACACCCCCTATTTCCACACGTCATAATCCCACGCGCTATATTCTCTACTCCCATCATTTCCACGTGTCCGTATTTTCCTCAATAATTCAAAAACGAAGCTTCACCCCCCATTTCTGCAAAGGGAAATCTTATTCAAAATCACGTCAGCTACCCCTCATTTCCAGAACCTACACTACTTCTAAGACTAAACACTAAAGTAACCCTAAATAAATATAACCCTCAATATAATAAAATTAACAAAGTTTAATTAAAGTATATACCTGACACCCTCTTGTGCCTTTTTGTTCATAGAACTGTTGATGTTCGTGAAACCCATTTTCTTCTTCCCGATTACAATCCCGTTCAAGCCAATCGAATTCAGTCTTTGAAGCGGACAAATTTTCGGTATACGAAAATGTGTCCGATTTTCCGATCACCTGCAAGAACTAATTAATAAAATTAGTATTGAAACTTGCAATATTATTTCAAGTTAGAAATTTTTTTTTACGGGTCTCTGGGATCGATCCCTCTCTGTAGGATTCGTTTACCGTAAATAGAAACCGTACCCCAGCTTATTTTGTTTGATTATACTCACTCTACGGCACGTGATGCAAATGGACCAGAACCAACAGTTCTAAACGATTTGCGGTGTTTCCTCGTCGACTTCCCTTGCGAGTACTGAGGTTTTTAGCAAGCCTATAATTAAAATGAGTACCGTACTTCTGAATCAAACATTTCTTTTTTAAACTTTGAAGTGATTGCATCTGACTTCAAGTTCTTAAAATATTTGTAAATAGGCCTTGAAACAAAATAACGTTCGGACATTTTCACCCTCGTATCGTAATACAAGAAACAAAAAGTAAAAGCAAGTTGTTCTGCACCGAGAAATTTCAGTGTACGAAAATCATTGATAATTATGCAAGTAAAAGGCAAACAAGTTTCAAGGTGTTCCTCTGCGTGATTCTTAATCAGGGATTAAAATGTTGCAACGGAGTAGATGGTCGAAATGCAAATAGAAACCTGTTTCCACGTACTTACCTAACACTCGGTAAAAATGTCGGGATGTTGCCTTGACAGTCTAAGACTTTGCACCTCATCGACACATAGGTGTTCTTGATATTTCACGAAAAACTATCAGGTTCTCGTCGGCGTTGGCTTGAACGTACGTTCGACGTCTGCTCGATTCGATTGCTTCGGAAAAAATCAAGTCAGAAACGTTTGCACTGTGGTTTTAGAAGGACTACAGGCTCCTCGCAGGTTCTGGCGTCTCTTACATAGTCTCCGGATGTCCCCTTCCTTTTGCCGATTTATATCGAGTGGGGATCGACCACTTCCTCACACTGCTGCAGAATTTCTGATGCGTAATTGTGAAACGGATGGTTTCACTTAATGGGGTTTTTGATTCGAGATTGGTTCCTCGAAAGCTGAGAATACATTTCTGTGACTGGTGTCGCGTATTATACTCTTCAGTTTCAAACTAGATATCTATGTTAAACGAAACTCTTAATATACTGACTTAAATAAAACTTAACGCTGTTGAGAGTTTAATAAAATTTACACAAAATAAAATTATACTCTTTACAATATTATTAGAATTTTTATATTCTCCACATTTAAAACTCTGAGTCGACTTCGACCTTTCACTACGAATTCATCGATGGAAAATTTTCGTATCAGTCGATAGTTGTATTACACCCTAAATCTTAAACTTTGAGTATTTTCCTCCTGACCCAAACATGAAATTATTACACAAAATCTTTCGAGTAACTTGAAATTGAGTCAATTATGCCATCTCGAGATCTTGAACTTGTTTACTCGAATGACCAGTTCATTACTAATGTGCATTAATTATAGAGAATATTAATTCTCAGGAAAGATTTACCCTGTAAAATTTTCCTTAATCGCTTGCATTAAACATGAAACGGTTTCGTTAGAATATCAATGAATTTGATTGGATAAGCAAAGTTGGGACTATAATTCTTTTAGGAAATGTAGATCAGTATTATCATTGAGTCTAAAACAAACGAGGAAAATTTGGAGCCCTCGCTGAACTAACTTTAGGGTGAAGAATGGGACACCTAATGGTCGTAAAGGGCGACGGATCTTGACATAAATCGAGGGGACATCAATCTTTTTGACACCCTGAATGACCTCGACGACCTCGTCATGTACTCGGAAAAAATGATTACAATCATTAAATGAAAGATTTGCAATTTCGCGAAGCAGTCGTTTTCAGTGACCAACCCATCGGTATAAATTATACATTCAGGGGAGAATGAAAAAAATAAACAGGTGAAACATTCAACCAAAGGCAAACTAGAATCTGACGCAACATCGTTCCATACTGGCGTCAGACTGTTGTTTTAAAACAACCGAAATTCTTTTTTTTTAATGAATGAAATGTGGTTAACATTTCTTCCCTCAAACGGTACATACTTCTTAACGTAAACAAGATATTGAATGACGAAATTTTTGTTGAAACTTGGGGAAAATAAATGTATTCTGAACAAAATTATTTACAAATAAATAGAATCTATAAAATTTTGTTACAGGAGTACTAATTAATGGATGGATATGTATCACATTTATGTAAAACAGTGTATAAATTTATTAAACTCTGATCATTTTATAATTGCAATAAAAATGAATATGTAGTCTATCTGGCTTCCACCATGTCACGTTGCTTGACTGGACTCAGATTGATTAGATTATTCGAGTTCTCTACCAGTTCGGTGATGCTGACTCTACCACGTTGCCTCACAAACTTTGCGACAGCTTCAAGTTCCTCTTGAGAGATGTAAATGAATTTTCCTCTGTCGTCGATCACACCAGTTAAAGTTCCAGTGGTTTGAAGTTCCTGTATTCTTTCTACTACACTGATGGTCTTCAGACCAAAATGTGCAGCTAGGTCTTCAAGGACCACTACTTTGTTTTCTTGGATGTATTGCACAAATGCTTGCAACAAATTTTCTTCTTCATCTCTGTCCTCTTGTTCATACCCTTCTTCCTCTACACTGAATGCTTCTTTCATTTTTATATATTCTTCATATTCTCTTCTTTCTTTTTCTTCTCTGGCTTTCCTCTCTGCTTCTTCTTGCCGTAATTCCTCTTCACGCTCCTTTTCATATTGCTTGTCTCTTTCTTCTTGGAGAAGTTGTTCCCTTTTCTTACGTTCCTCTCTTTCCCTTTCTGCTGCTTCCCTTTGTACTTTCTTTTCTGCTTTAGCTACTAATTTTGCTCTCTTCTTTGCACCTATCTTGTGATCAAGGACAACTATTTTTTCGTCCGCTTCATCATTGCCATCAGATGCATCTTCATCATGGACCTCTTGCTCATTTGTATTTGCTTGCATACGACGTCTAGCATTTCTCTGACCTGCTGCTCGCCTTATTTGTCTACCCTGGCCTACTCTTTCTTCTGCATTGGTTTGTTCCTTTTTTGTACCTGTAATGTATGTAAATAATGAACATTTAATGTCCTGTTTCTGTATTAAATATTCATGACATGCAGATATATCAATCTTTACAGTACAGAGTAGGATATTTTAAGTCCTTTAAAATTTATTGGTCTTGTAAGAAATAGGATAATAATTCTCTGTTAAAAAATAAACACTACAAGTTGGTTTAATGGATTTTTAGTGAAGGACTTTATTAATGCCACTCTGTAATTTAAAGGTTAGCAAAATTGAAATTGTCAAAACATCTGTTTCATAACAAATTTATAGGTTAGGAAGTAATACAATTACAATGACAAATACATGCTTTTCTAATGGCAAGTGAATTAAAAATATACGAAGAACGTACCGGACCTTCGTCCTGAGAATATTGTACAAACAATAATTAAAACTATAATTAAAACAGCAATAGAAACTAACAACGACACGTCCATTTTTTAAACGAAACTTCTACAGTCGTGATTCGGCGCAGGATGTTTGATTGTCAAACTCGAATTCTCAAACTTCCAAATTTTTAGATTCCCAAATTTCTAATTTCTAAAATTCTTAAAATTCCACTTCCTTAAATTTTTAAGTTTCTATTCATAATTCGAGTGTCGATTATCGAGAAAATTGACATCGATAAGGCTCAGTGGCGCCACGTACGTGACCGTACCGACTGATTTCGAAGGTGACGTGTTCTGTGTACAGGTTTACGTAGAATTTTGCTTGTCGTTTATTGTGCTGTGCTATTAACAATTTAATAATAATGTTAAAATACGGAAGTATATTTATAATTTTCCTTTGCCTCCTCGAATATGGGACGGGTCTTTACTTCCACATCGCTGAAACCGAACGAAAGTGTTTCATCGAGGAGATTCCAGATGAAACGACAGTTGTAGGTACGTAAAACATGTATATGTCAATAAACATATTGTTAATTGTCTTTATTACAGTTTCCGCGATAATGAGGTTTTATTTTTCTTCTCATAGTAAATTATAAGGTCGAATTATATGATCCACGAACCGGTGGATTCGCACCAAGTGGTGCAGGGATGGGAATGCACGTGGAAGTTCGGGATCCTGACGATAAAATGATCCTTTCCAGAGTGTACAGTTCAGAAGGAAGAATTTCGTTCACTTCTCACACACCTGGTGAACACATTATTTGTTTATACTCCAACAGCAGCTCTTGGTTTAGTGGTACTCAATTGGTAAACAACATGACTACATAACTCAAGTGATACGTAACAGTTCAGTGTAATTAATGTCATTTTATTTGTCAGAGAGTGCATTTGGATATCCAAGTAGGTGAACATACTATCGATTATGCTAATACAGCTCAGAAGGAAAAGTTTACTGAGCTGCAGCTAAAGATACGTCAACTTCTTGATCAAGTAGAACAAATAACAAAAGAACAAAATTATCAAAGGGTAAGTACTTGTGGAGTTCCTGATTTAGGTTAGATTGCAATTATTATTTTGTATTATCTGTTGCCAGTATCGGGAAGAACGCTTCAGGCAAACATCAGAAAGCACACACCGTCGCGTATTCTGGTGGTCTCTTGCTCAAACTGTGGTTTTACTAATCATGGGTGCATGGCAGATGAGACATTTGAAGAGCTTCTTTGAAGCAAAGAAATTAGTGTAAGATCAAAACCAAATTTATTCCTAAAACATAGTCACTTGACAAATATCAGTTCGATTTGGCCCTGTGTCAAATCTGTGTTATAATTTATTGAACAAAAAAAATAGGGTATGAACACTGAAAGGTCTGTTTTGAAGATATTTGTACTTTTCATATGTAACCAATTTAGGTACATTCACATACGTTCACTGATCCGTGTATTTAAATTCTCATGTAATAAAAACATTGTATGGAGTGAATTATTGTTGTAATAAAATATTAATTTTCAAAGAAATAGTCTTGTATTTATTTCACGTGTAATTTCTAGTGTAATGTAGAAATCCTTTGGACAAGTTTTAGCATAGAGGAATCTTTCATTACCGGCTTTTGGATTATTCCCAACGCCGCCATTTTACCTACAGTAAGTGGGGGCATACATGTGAACATGTCTTTAGTCAAAGTTGTGCAATACGTCTGACACGCACGTGAAATCATGAAAGCTATCATCGTTGGAACATTTTAATATCACTATAATTCAAAAGTGTTTAACATAAAAATTTTCATCAATGAATCTATAACATTGTGAAATTAAAAATTTATTTTAAACAAAGTTTCAACATGTTTTCTTTGCGACAAGCATTTCGTTGTGGCACACGGTTGATTCTGACGAAAAAACCTATAAATTTGCATCGGCTTCCATGGACTACTAATGAAAATCTCGAAGTCAATTTTTGCGAACGAATGTGTATTCATTCGAAGACGAATCTCTGCGAATCATCACAAGAGAATAACGAAGAAACCAGTAAGAAACAGGTGCTTGGAAAGCTCGAAGGAAAACTGAAGCTGATGTTTACATGTAAAGTATGCCAGTATAGAAGTAGCAAAATTATATCGAAAGTGGCATACGAAAAGGGAGTAATTATAATTCGTTGCGATGGTTGCAAAAATAATCACTTGATTGCTGATAATCTGGGATGGTTCGAAGACTTAAAACGTAGAAACAACATTGAAAAATTAATGGCAGCAAAGGGAGAGACTGTTCAGAGGATAAGAAATAGCGATGGATTCATTGAAGTTATTGAGAAAGCAGAATATGATTTGTTACAACATAATATGAAATGGGAACAGGATTTAATTGAAAAGCAAAAACAGACAGATAGTCAAATAAAGAAAAGTGGAAATTCAGAGGACACATAACTATTATCTAAGGAAAAGACTTTATTTTAAAAATATAGTGGTGAAAAAATATTTAGGCAAATGTAAATATTTCGAAATTTATTACATTACTATTTCTATGTTTTTTATATTATGTTAAACTTACAAGTACAGAGAAAAATAATATCAAAAATTTGGTCAATATCGAAAGACTAAGATTTATTTTTGATCCTTTAAACTATAATTGTTAAGGAAAATAGCACTGTCCCTATTGTATGCAAATATAATTCTTTAGTTATAGCAAATGTAAATAATATTTCTAATATGTACAATTTAATAAAAAATATATATTCTCGGATAAAACTCTTCAGATCTTATAAAAATTCTATAAAACTTGCCTCTGTGTGCAATAGAATAACCATCCTATAAGTTTTTATTATAAAGTTTGATGCTACAATTGAGTGTAATATCAACATGGTTTCACTCCAAAAATGGCATACCTTGGCACAAGTAGAAGTTGTATGGCAAGTTTTAATTAAGAAACTGTTGAATAATATAAATTTCAATCAAGATGTATATATATGATACATTCTTTTATAAAAATGTTTTACTAAAAATATATGGAACATAATTAAATCTTTTATAAATGTGTATATATATGTATAATATAATACATACGTATGCATATAAAATATATAGTATTAGAAACAGAAGGAATGACTTATTTTTTTCCTTATCATGCATTTATAAAATATATTTTGAAGAAATTATATTCATATAGATTTTAAATATCTGAAGACACAACTTATAACAGTATTATAATAAAGAGCTATGAATAGTTATGATATATAATAATAATATTGAAAATTATAAGTCTCTAAGTACACCAAATGTTGGAATGACATGCAAATTTATTTTTTAACTTTCTTTCACTTTTTCATTAAATTCTACATCATGATATAAGGCACTATATCTTTTTTATAGCAATCAGTCACTTTCATATCATTAAAATACTAATGCTGTATTTTTCTAACCTATCATATTAATAAATTTAAATATATAAAATCGTTTTGTTTCTAAAATAATTATTTCTATACAATTGACAATGATTAGGAAGACTAGTATTTCTTAAACTAATCTTTGCACAAGACAAATGTCATTTCATTCCTGAATTTAAATGACAAAGTTATAGAATATCAGCATTTAACTTTTCATTATTTAAAACGATAGAAATGAACCTATTCTAGTCACAATAAAGACTAGTATGTTATGATTTTCGAAAATTAAGAATCTCTGGTGTAAATATAATTATTATATTTATCGAATTGAATCGCTAATTAAGTGAAATTATATAAAATTCTTTCATACCCTTTTTGGTTTTGACACAATTGCATATTCGCTATTATTGAAGACTTTATGCTTTGGACCCACAGTATTGTTACCAGACACAGATTCAGGAAGACTTGCTTTCTTTCTAATAACACCATATCCAAGATGGCTATCATCTGCTAATCTCACAGCAGACATATCTTCAACAATTTCGTAGTTAGACCAGGCAGTATTAGTATCAGCCACAGAAGTATTTAAAGAAATATTGGAATGTGAGGTTTGCGATGCACCACTGAAATTCCCGAATTTATATGCACCTTTTTGGGCGAGTTTCGACGCAGAACCAAAGTGTTCCAGTTTATCATAATCTGATTCCTCATTGGACTTGCAAGGTACCTGATTTATCGTTGAAGTAGCCACCCCACTATCCGTAATACTAGACTTACTTTTTGAAGAGCTTTGAGAAGACATAAATGGCATCATAGTTTCGTATTGGAAATCATCCTCGTTTTCTTTATTTTTGTCATTATGTAATAACGAGTTTGGTCTCTCTGTGTGATGTATATTATCGATACCGTGCGTTTTCCAAGCATCGTTTCTTACTTCTACTAAATCATACGGATGCTTCTCTTCATCATCAAGGATGGAGCTTCCAATTGTTTTTTGTGACAACTCTGGAGAGGTGTCACGATTTAACGCTTTGTACTCTCCACACGCGGACGAGTCGGACAATTCAGGATCCACATTTTTCTTATCTAGCAGGCCTGTAAAGACACATTTACGCGGTGGCTTCGCAGGTTTTGATTTTCCAATCGATGAAGATGGTTTAGTAGATATACTACTATCTAAATTCGAAGAAGAGGTGGAGTGTTTTTGTGAATTTTGTGGGGAAAAATCAATATCAATTAAATTAGCAGAGCTATTTGGTGATGGAGGTAATGCTGCTCTAGAACCGGCTTCCATAGATAAGGCAGCATGATATTGAGCATCATTACAATCGATGCTGGGACTACTTTCTTCATTCATCAACTTTTTCATTGATCTCATTTTAGAGTACATGCAACGGAAGATCTCATGCTGGCTACTGTGCTCCAGACGAAAAGAACCTTCCCCCGATTCACATTTCCTTCCAGCTTCAAAAATGAACTTTCCATCTTTGTAACCATATCTTCTAATATATCGATATGGCCAAGTGAACAATACCACATCACCATCCATTAATTTAATGTCAACTGCAGCTACCACAAGAGTATAATTTCTGCTCTCTAAACCACATCGTTTAGATGCATCTGTCTCTACAACTTTAACAGAAAATACTCCTTCCCCACTGGTACAGTACAGATCATTGTTTTCCTCTATTGTTTGATTAGATACACTATCTTTAAATGCCACTAATTGAAATGCAGTGATCCAATGACTCATATCTGATTCGGAATAACATCCGAAATAATGAATCCCTGACTTAGTCACAACCTATGCATAAAAAGAAATAGATAAGTATTTTTTAGATGAACATTCCTAGAATTCATAAGTCCATACTCACGGTAAAAACATGTGACTGATTACTGGGTGCAATTTTGATACATGCATCCAAGGTGATGATACGAGGAGTATGAAGCTGTAATATAGCTTCCTCTTGATTGTCATAAATTTCCACGCGTTTGATTCCATAATTGCTAGTCCTAAACAGCTGACAGAACCTTTTGTGCCATGTTTTCTGTAAAAGAGAAATACCACGCTTGTCTCATAACGTCGGTAAATGATTTCCAACGAGGCGAAATGAACGCGTAATCTAAATATGTCGAATAAATCATCGTTACGAATCAAGAGCGTGATGTCTTAACATTTAGCACCAACTTATACGAGTCTGAAATGTGTGGAATGTTATCGCGTATGCTTTGTAGGTTATTTCCGTGAGATCACCGATAACGAAAAACCTAATCAATTAACGTGCTCATGAACACGAATAATCGACAGAAAAGAAATCGCAGATTACAGGTCCATTCGTCGAAGAATTACGATAACTCGAAGTATCTTTTTATTCGTATCGACGTAAACCAACCTTGAGTTGGCCTAGCATTCCCTGCGGTGGTAACAGCAGGATCCCTTGTATCAAAGGTTCTTCGGGCTCCATCGTTCCCGCGAAACATCAGCAATCCCACGTTTCACTAGGAGCGTGCCTCTATCCCTTGTGTAATTTCGAAAAAGTAAATTTTTCCACTTTCACTCCCACTTTTCCCCGTCCGTGCTATTCCTCTCACTGGTTCGCCTCTGCTTTCGAATGTTGCTCTATCGTTCGCGCTCGTTCTGACAATTTTCTCAAAGACATTCAACCCATCATAATGTACGGTGCTTGACATTTCACAAAAGCTTGGTGCCCGACGTGAACGTCGACTAGGATTTCCGGGAGAAAAAGTCCTGCTGTATGTGTGTACGTGCTGCGCGAATACGTCGTGTGTGATATTATACGTACACGAGCAGTATAGTTCCTGTGTACAGTTCCCGACGCATTCGGAGCCAACTATCGTCGAGTAATAGAGGCACGCACGTCCTCTGCCGTACGCGTACGATGTTACCCGAATTCTCACGAACGGATGTATAGAAGCGCGACTATTCCCGGAGATAACTCCTACCACTTGTTATTTTAACTTGTCAACTTCTCTAACTTTGTTTGCATCGAAATTTTTATCACACCGTACGTTCCTGTACCAACCTTTCCTTTAATCCACCACCTTGCATTCCAGCGTAATCGCTGAGAACTCAAATTCTATGCGTTGCTCTCCCGACTTCCGTTTGCCTATTTTCCTTTTCCCGCCTGTTACAATATTTTTAAAACAAACAACACACGTTCTGCATTACGATCATAATAAATATTCAAAATGAAGTGAAAAATTGAATCAAATTTAATTAATAATAATTTTATAATTTTCTTTATCTGATTTCTTTATATCTATTAATTTTTATCTGTCAATCTCTCCTCAGCCACTTCCGTTTTCCTAAGAATCTTACGTAGAGTATTACCGTGTGTATAAAATGATAACAAAAGATACGAAAGAAAAATATTTTAAGTACGAGTACCTGTATGATTGATTTCGCGCATAATACAGGCGTGTAGTCATCGACGAGCGGAACAAAGAGCAGTATGTTACAATGGAATCTTAAACGCGCCGACGTTGAAGAATAAAGTTGCGAGGCAATGCTTGATCATTTTTTTATGGATTAACAACGACCACGCGTAGGTTGAGGCAGTCGACGCCATCAAGTTTATCTCTGATTTCGCTACACGGAAGTGGGAACCCCTAACCGATATGAAACAATACAATTGTCTCGTGCCGGCTACGGCAATGCTGTCCATACCTTGCTATTTCAAACAATTTTTGGCGGGAAATAAACTAAATTCAAATTTTATTTTAAAATATTGGCTAAATCTTTTTGAGAGTTTGTAGCAAAAATTAATTTATTGAAAATACATTAGTTTTGGTTTATGAAAAATGTTAAATTAAGTATTTTTGAGAGTTTGTACCAAAAATTAATTTATTGAAAATTGCACTGTTGCTGGTTCATGAAAAATATAATTAAATTAAATCTTTTTAAAGGAAATTTGTAGCAAAAATTAATTTATTGAAAATATATTAGTTTTGGTTTATGAAAAATGTTAAATTAAATATTTTTTAAGGGTTTGTAGCAAAAATTAATTTATTCAAAATGCAGTAATTTTAGTTTATGAAAAATATAATTAAATTAAATCTTTTCAAAAGAAGTTTGTACCAAAAATTAATTTATTGAAAATGCATTGTTGCTGGTTTATGAAAAATATAATTAAATTAAATCTTTTTAAAGGAAGTTTGTAGCAAAAATTAATTTATTGAAAATACAGTAATTTTAGTTTATGAAAAATATAATTAAATTAAATCTTTTCAAAAGAAGTTTATACCAAAAATTAATTTATTGCAAATACACTACTGTTGGTTTATGAAAAATGTTAAATTAAATATTTTTTAAGGGTTTGTAGCAAAAATTAATTATTCAAAATGCAGTAATTTTAGTTTATGAAAAATATAATTAAATTAAATCTTTTTGGAAGAAGTTTATACCAAAAATTAATTTATTGCAAATATACTACTGTTGGTTTATGAAAAATATAACAACATTTTTTTATTAAAATTTGACATTTGTGTTTGAATAAAATTGTGTTAATTTTGTTAAAATTTGAGTGGAAGATAACATATTATGAATGATATTCGTAGAATTAAAAATCTGTTTCCAGTGAATCTTTTTTCTCCTTGAGGGTTGGTGTAATATTAAAAGCGAATTTTGTAATGAGTCAGCAAGTTCACGCAACTAGGTTAAACAATGTCCTGTTCCAATTTCACGGGGATTCGATCGTTGCTCAATAAGTTATTGAAGAATTGACCTTTCCTGCGATTCGTGGTGCATCGTGATCACATTAGGCCTAGTCGGCTCGTGATTGCGCTCTGACGAAGTTGTAATAACACATAGTCCAAACTAATGAAGTGATATATTATTCACAGGTGTCCTCAGTTATATACTACTCGAACGATACTCGTAACTTCATTTGTCAATAGAAATGTTATCGGTTCTTTTGCTTCTTTGGAACGTCAATTACGGGAACAGTTTCAATGATTTTCCATCCTTGATTAGCACGAACGTCACCATGGGTACGAGTCTTTTTTCGTTTTTAAATGATTCATATTACCGATCAGATCGAACTATCACTTTGATAAACTGTCTTTACTATATCAGTGATCAAGGTGAATCTTCAAGCTCGAATTATCTACCGCTTATCAATAACAATTTTTAAATCCTTCTCACACCGAGTTAAAATTTTTTATTGGGACATTGTGAAGTTATAACGTTTGAAGTTTTTAAGGATGAATTTTTTTAATAAACGAAAGAAATTTGTTTGATCAGCGGTGGTGGTCGACAGAAGCCTCTTCGACAGCAAAGAGGAGTACCACAACATCGCCGGGGTCATATACGATCTGATCACCGACACCGTGAAGAAGGAGATGCAAGTCGGCGGAATCGTGGTGCAAGTGTTCCGCGACGGGAACGTCAATTTGCGACAAGGTAAGGATACTCGATGAAGATTAATTACTCGCTAATTCTTCTACTTATTCTTTCGTTCACGTTCGCCAAGATTACACGATACTTTTGTCCTTTGCGTCGTGCTATTTAACGTGGCGTCTGCACGAGGCTGCTGCGAACAAGGAGCTCATGCATCTTGCAATAACAGGTACTAATAAATGTCACACTTTTACAAAATTTCGTTACTAAAAATTTGTACAGAAAATACTAAACCTACCAGCACATGTGTACTTAATTTGAAGTTGAAAAATAAATAAACAAACGACAAAACATAAATTAGTGCACACATTTATTCTTTGCGTTGATGAAAATCAATTCTGATTTCAAGGAATGTTTAATGAAACGAGTACCTTATAATAATAAGCTTGTGGAGCGGTCATTTGGGAGTTTTAGTGTTAAATGAAGGTACAGAAAGTATAGAAACAGTAATTAACAGAGTTTGAAACTGTAAATGAAACAGTAATTAATCAAGCTTGAAAGTGTTAAAGTTGAAAGTGTTAGTAATTGATTAAGTTTGAAATTATTAATTGAAACAGTAATTATTGAACATCTGTCGAAGATCCAGATTGTCCCCGAATCCCAGAAACCGACGGCCTGAGCGTGCCCCTGATCATGCCCGGCAAAGAGCTCTCCCAGATCTTCCTCGACCTCAGGATGACGAACATTCTATCCTGGAACGTGATCAACATTCTCCACGACGATACATTCGGTGATAAGAATAGCTAGTAGTAGATAACGTTGAACGACTCTTTTATCTTCAATCGTTTACGGTTCAGACAGGGACACGATCAGCAGAGTGATGAAGGCCATATCGGATAAGCTACCGAACAGACAATTAAGCCTGGTCTCCAGGTCGATCTTCACGTTGAAACACGAGGACACGGAGATGGCGAGGAAGAAAGCCGTGAAGAAGATATTGGATGATTTTCATGTGGAACAACTGGGACACTGCTTTTTGGTCATTGCGACGGTTGACATGGTTGTTGATGTCATGACGGTGGTAATATGGCTGTTTGGTGTTTAGTTGATGATGTTTAACACTAGATTGCCTAAGGCAGTCATTTTGATTGCTTTTCAATTTCAATTAGAAAAACAATTGTGTATAGAATGACACAGCTTCTTAGAATTTTGTGACTTTTTGTACAACATATAAATGCGTTTATTAATAATTGTAGTTACCTCCCCCCTCCTTTATTTCCGGTATATATGTATGTGTTATACTTATATTGCCCCAAAGCAGTCAAAATGAATCAAAGTTTCAGTCTTTCTAGTGTTAAGAGATGATGTTTAAGAGATTCATACTGTTGGTTGAATTTAGTGAAGAAGTATTATATGGAGAATTTGAAGTAATTCGATGTTTAGCTTAACCCTTTTGCACTTGAAGGTAATAGCAACTTATTACTGGAAAAGTTAAATGAATTCTTTTGAGGTTATTTCTCTACTAATAATTATTCTAATTGTGGAAATTATTGATAAAGCACAGTTTGTTTCACTGTGTGTATACATCACGTGTGTCATATTATAACATCAGTTAAATGCTTATTTCAAATTATTGTATTAAACAAAATGGCGACCGAGAGTCACCTGTCGAGCGCAAAGGGTTAATTTTGGGTCTTCAAGTTAGCTCTTCATGTTAAATGAGATATTAATTATAGAATCATAGAATTGACCATGGAAATTAATTTGTGTTATGTAGACTAACTCTGGTTCTTTGTCTTCATCTCAAGTTTTCATCTTCATCTTAAATGAGTCCTTCACAAATTGACTATAGAGTTAATTTGTGTTATGTAGCCTAACTGCAGCTCTCCTCTGGTTCTTTGTTTTCATCTCAAGTTTTCATCTTCATCTTAAATGAGTCCTTCACAAATTGTCCATAGAATTAATTTGTGTTATGTAGCCTAACTGCAGCTCTCCTCTGGTTCTTTAACTTCATCTCAAGTTTTCATCTTCATCTTAAATGAGTCCTTCACAAATTGACTATAGAGTTAATTTGTGTTATGTAGCCTAACTGCAGCTCTCCTCTGGTTCTTTGTTTTCATCTCAAGTTTTCATCTTCATCTTAAATGAGTCCTTCACAAATTGACTATAGAGTTAATTTGTGTTATGTAGCCTAACTGCAGCTCTCTCTGGTTCTTTGTCTTCATCTCAAGTTTTCATCTTCATCTTAAAAGAGTTCTTCACAAATTGACTATAGAGTTAATTTGTGTTATGTAGCCTAACTGCAGCTCTCCTCTGGTTCTTTGTTTTCATCTCAAGTTTTCATCTTCATCTTAAATGAGTCCTTCACAAATTGACTATAGAGTTAATTTGTGTTATGTAGCCTAACTGCAGCTCTCCTCTGGTTCTTTAACTTCATCTCAAGTTTTCATCTTCATCTTAAAAGAGTTCTTCACAAATTGACTACAGAATTAATTTATATTATGTAGCCTAACTGCAGCCCTCCTCTGGTTCTTTGTTTTCATCTCAAGTTTTCATCTTCATCTTAAATGAGTCCTTCAGAAATTGTCTATAGAATTAATTTGTGTTATGTAGACTAACTATAGCTCTTCTCTGACTCTTTGTCTTCATCTTCATCTTAAAAGAGTCCTTCAGAAATTAATTATATAACTCGTTTGTGTTATGTAGACTAACTGCAGCCCTCCTCTGGCTCTTTGTCTTCATCTCAAGTTTTCATCTTCATCTTAAAAGAGTCCTTCAGAAATTGATCATAGAATTTGTGTTATGTAGACTCACTCTCCTCTGGTTTTCCTTTCGATCTTCATTTTAATTGCGTTCATTTTAGTCGAGCCTTCAATCATTCATCTCTTCACAAACAAACTACCCTATTCTTACACTCACATTCCTTTTCAACAAAGAATATTTTAAATCTTTCGAAACTTGTTCATCAAATGCTGCTTTAAGGCAAGATCCCTGAGGATGGTTCACCCAGGCAGCCAATGGCTGTACGTAGTAACGAACACCGCCCCGAACAGAACCAACATCACATCCTTCGTGGAGTTACTAGCCGAAGGAGGAAACGTGGCCTTCATATACAACGCGACCGATTTCAATGACTTCTGTGAAGTAACTATTATAATAACTGTCTAACAAAATATTGTATAGGATAATTGAATAATTGTGAAAAGACTCTTCAGGTCAAAGTGACGTACTACGCGAAGAAACTGGTGCAAGCTTTAGCCAAAGCGCTGGAATACTCTTTGACAAACGAGATCGATATGCTGAAGAGAGTCGGTGGAGAAGACTTCGAGATGATCAGGTTGACGAAACGGGAGAGACGGAAGGAAATCCTGACGAATTTCAAAGTCAGTTTCATTCTTAAAAGATTGCAAATTTATTTTCTTAAAAGTTTTACTCTGTGAGTTTAATGGAGTACCAATTAAAACTGTGTCAAAACTTTTGTCAGATGTATCTGGAGAGGGATGTACTGAATTCGGAGACGGTGCATGGTAGATGCGTGTTGTGGAAGTTCACCTCGTCTATAACGTGGGGAAATTTTTTTTCGCACGGTAAAAACGTGGCGCATTTATTGGACATCGGCACGTGGACTCTCGCTGCGGGGGTTAATTTAACGGACGATATTTTTCCGCACATCGTGCATGGCTTCAGAGGAATTAATTTGCCGATCACTACGTATCACGTGGGTAAACACTCTGAAGTTTGATGCATGGGTCATACGCCAAATCGTTCGCCATCTTGCTCTAATCAAAATATGTTGTAGTCCACGTGAGATTAGGGGGGGTTTAAGTCATCATTTTGCAGGTTTCGAATTTATTAAAAAAACGAAGTCGGTTAATAACAAGCCTTCAAAGTTTGCAATTTTTGCCCATTCTTACGAAAATAGGTTTTACTCACGAATTTTTTTCTCGGAAACTACTCAACCTATTTAGCTAAATTCTTTTTTGTTTTATTCAAGAAGAATTGTACTATTTTAAAATATTTTTTTTAGTTCCGTCAATTTGTTATGGAATGTCGGAAAACTTAAACGAATACTTTTTTTGTATTTTTTTTCAGTGAGGGGTGTAATGATTCTTTTTCAATGAGACACAACAAATTGACGGAATGAAAAAAAATATTTTAAAATAGCCCAATCCTTATTGAATAAAACAAAAAAGAATTTAGCTAAATTCGTTGAGTAGTTTCTTAGAAAAAAATTCGTAAGTGAAGCCTATTTTCGCAGAAGTGGATAAAAATTGCAAACTTTGAAGGCTTGTTATTTTTTTAACAAATTCGAAATGATGACTTAAACCCCCCCTAATTTCACGTGGACTACAACACATTTTGATTAGAGCAAGGACGTCCCAAAGATCGATTTGTAATGACCCGTATTCCCCTTGGAAGTGGTCCATTTTTAAAGGGGTTGTTTTAGAACCCACCGTGGCAGGTGATCACCGTAAACGAAAAGGGTGAAAGATCGTACGAGGGGTTAGTTTTCGACGTGATCAACCACCTCAGTAAAAAATTGAACTTTACGTACACAGTAATCCTACCGGAAGTGAACAGTACGAAGCCCTGGAGCTCTTCACGATTTTCCAAACTTGGAGACGTAAGGTCACTTCTATACGAAATAATATAACATAACCTATAACAATATTTGTTCTTAGATTATTTGTAATAATTAATAATTGTGAGAATTTGACTTTCCGCAGAAAATTAACGAAATGACGATGTCGAATACGAGGAGGGTGCCTAAAGAGGTGATTAAGTTGGTTCGAGAGAAGAAGGTACTGTTAGCAGCGTGTGCTTATACAGTACAAGAGTATGAGGACACCATTAACTTCACTGTACCCGTTTTCGTGCAGACTTATAGCTTTTTAACTACTAGGCCTAGGCAATTGTCTAGGGCTCTTTTGTTTGCCTCGCCATTTACTAAAGAGGTACCTTCACATTTTATGGAAAATTAGATTATGGGGTCAATTGTGATTAATGGGAATTTTTAGCAAGTTCGGGTGGTTTTGGAAATTTGGAATTTGGGGATTTTGGAATCTTGGGGGATTTTTGAATTTTTAGGGATTTTGGAATTATTGAGGTTTTGGGGATTTCAGATATTTTGGGGAATATGGAGATTTGGTGATTTGAGGGTGAGGGAATTTGGGAATTTTTGAATTTGGAGAGTTTGGGGATTTAGGGGTTGAGGAATTTAGGAATTGGGGAATTTTGGTATTTGGAAATTTAGGAATTGGGGGATTTTGGTAATTGGAAATTTGGAAATTGGGGAATTTTGGTAATAGGAAATTTGGAAATTGGGGAATTTTGGTAATTGGAAATTTTGGAATTGGGGTATTTTGGTAATTGGAAATTTAGGAATTGGGGAATTTTGGTAATTGGAAATTTAGGAATTGGGGAATTATGGAATTGGGGAATTTAGAAATTGGGGAATGATGGAATTGGGGGATTATGGGATTGGGGAATTATGGAATTGGGGAATTATGGAATTGGGGAATTTAGAAATTGGGGGATTATGGGATTGGGGAATTATGGAATTGGGGAATTTAGAAATTGGGGAACTATGGAATTGGGAAATTATGGAATTGGGAATTATGGAATTGGGGAACTATGGAATTGGGAAATTATGGAATTGGGAAATTATGGAATTGGGAAATTATGGAATTATGCAGTTATGGGATTGGGGAATTATGAAATTGGGAAATTTGGAATTGAGGAATTATGGAATAGGGAAATTATGGAATTATGCAATTATGGGATTGGGGAATTATGGAATTGGGAAATTATAGAATTGGGGAATTATGGAATTGGGGAATTTTGATATTTGGAAATTTAGGAATTGGGGATTTTTGGTAATTGACAATTCAGGAATTGGGGGATTTTGGTATTTGGAAATTTTGGAATCGAGAAATTTTAGAAATTGGAAATTTAAGAATTGGGGAATTTGAGAAATTGAACAAAAAATTTCAATATTCAGAAATTTAGAAATTGTAGAATTATAATAATCACTTAATTCAGTAATTAATTTCAGTACTTGACTATTTAGAAATTTGCAAACATAGAAACTTTCTAACTTGAAAATATACTGTGAAATCTAGAATTTATAAATTTGAAGACATCCCAATTTGCATTATAATGCAATCAAGATTTATAAATAAGATTTTTCCAAACTTTACACTTTGAAATTTGTTTATTTCAATGAAATTATCAAGATAGAAGAATATCTCTTACAGTGACTCGAAAGAATTGCAATAAACTATACCATTTCATTTTGCTTCAAAAGTTCTGTGTCTTCAAGCCAATTTATTACAGCATCGTTTCAGACATGGTTCTGTTTGGCTGTGACCGTTATCATAATGGGTCCGATCTTGTACCTGATCCACAAATACAGTCCATACAGCACGAAGACCTCGGGCCTGAACTCATCCTGGCAGTGTGTGTGGTACGTGTACGGGGCTCTTCTTCAACAAGGTACCATTTTATTACCCGCTAAACTGTCTCCATTTCTCTTTCGTACGTGAACATTCACCCGATCGGAATTCGTGTTTGCTCCTGCTGCTCGACAACGATCACGCATTTAACGGCTTGTATACTCACGAATTTTACCAGCTGCGTACCACGGAGATAATTGTATTTGCACGTTGATAATGCTTATGGTAATTATGGGATAAAAATGGAGGTTCGTAACGAGACTTCGGAATAACTGCTAATAACTGTATATAAATTATTATCTGGGGACTTGGTGGTTTTAATTATTATTTATTGGTGCTTTTTTATTTTTTGAGGTGAATTATGGTTTTGGAGATAGGACGTTTTGAAACATTTTAAATATTATTATTGTTATTATTATTATTATAATATTACATTATTATTGATTTCAATTATTATTTATTATTGCTTTCTTATTTCTATCAATGAATTATAGTCTTGTAGATAGGTCTTTTTGGAATTATTTAAATATTATTATTATTATATTAGTACATTATTATTATTTTTAATTATTAATTATTATTGCTTTTTTGTTTCTTTCAATGAATTATGGTCTTGTAGATAGGACGTTTTGGAGCATTTTAAATATTATTATTATATTACATTACATTACATTATTATTATTTTTAATTATTAATTATTATTGCTTTTTTATTTCTTTCAGTGAATTATGGTCTTGTAGATAAGACGTTTTGAAACATTTTAAATATTCTTCTTCCTCTTATTATTATATTACATTATTATTATTTTCAATTATTATTTATTATTGCTTTTTTATTTCTTTCAGTGAATTATGGTCTTGTAGATAAGACGTTTTGAAACATTTTAAATATTCTTCTTCCTCTTATTATTATATTACATTATTATTATTTTTAATTATTATTTATTATAGCTTTTTTATTTCTTTCAGTAAATTATGGTCTTGTAGATAGGTCTTTTTGGAACATTTTAGATATTATTATTATTATTATTATTATTATATTACATTATTATTATTTTTAATTATTAGTTATTGCTTTCTTATTTCTTTCAGTGAATTATGGTCTTGTAGATAGGTCTTTTTGCAACATTTTAAATATATTTTCAATGCCATCTCATGTAGAAAATTAATTTGTGCACAGGAAGTATAACTGAATTTGTTTGTGATAAATTCAGAAGTTAATATGATTGGTTTGGTTAGGTTAGATTTGGTTGTTTAGTTCAATTATTTAGTTTAATTGTTTTAATTTAATTATTTAATTTTATTACTCAAGTTTAATTGTTTCATTTAGTTGCTTAATTTAAATATTTGATATAACTGTTTTTAATTCAATTGTTTGGGTTAATTGTTCAATTTAATTATTCAATTTAATAATTTCATTTAATTGTTTAATTTAATTATTCAAATTCATTGCTCAAATTAATTATTGATTTAATTATCTTAATTTAATTATTGATTTTATTATTTTAATTTAATTATTTGATGTGACTGTTTATTTTAATTATTCAAATTCATTGCTCAAATTAATTATTGACTTAATTATCTTAATTTAATTATTGATTTTATTATTTTAATTTAATTATTTGATGTGACTGTTTAATTTAATTATTCAAATTCATTGCTCAATTTAATTATTGATTTAATTATTCAATTTAATTATTTGATAATAACTGTTCAATTTAATTATTTGATAATAACTGTTCAATTTCATAATTTGATAATAACTGTTCAATTCAATAATTTGATTTAATTATTCATTTCACAAAATCATTATAGAATATTCTTCTTTTTAAGTTGATCATATTAATTGTTTTACATAAATTATTTACAACAGAGGATTAATATATATTCATTTAAATTTCAGGAGGAATGTATTTGCCTCAATCTGACAGTGCACGCATGTTAATCGGAGTATGGTGGTTGATCGTGATGGTGGTGGTAGCAACGTACTCCGGAAGTTTGGTCGCTTTTCTCACGTTTCCCAAAATGGACGCATCCATCTTAACAGTGGAGGACCTTATCGCACGCAAGGATAAGATAACCTGGGGTTTTCCTAATGACAGCTTCCTAGAACTGTATCTTCGAAACACCGATGAGCAGAAGTATCAGATTTTGTTGGCATATTCGGAGAGACACAATGATACGGAAGAGGAAACGTTGGTGGAACGCGTGAAACAGGGGAAACATGCTTTGATTGATTGGAGAAGTTCCCTCAGGTTGTTCTCAAAGTTTAATATTTTTAAATACTCAAGTTTCTGAATTTTTAAATTGATATTTCTTAGATTTGTAAATTGCAGTTCTCAAATTTCTAAAATTTCCAAATTTTCAAATGTTAAAATTTCTAAATTAAAACATTATCAAACTTCTATATTTTTAAATGTCAGAATTGTCAGATTCTCACATCCCCAAATCCCTAAATTCCCAATTCCATAATCCCTCAATTCCATAAATCCCAAATTCCATAAATCTCCAATTCCATAATTCACCAATTCCATAAATCCCCAATTCCATAAATTCCCAATTCCATAATTCACCAATTCCATAAATTCCCAATTCCATAATTCACCAATTCCATAAATCCCCAATTCCATAAATCCCGAATTCCATAAATTCCCAATTCCATAATTCACCAATTCCACAAATTCCCAATTCCATAATTCACCAATTCCACAAATCACCAATTCCATAATTCACCAATTCCACAAATCCCCGATTCCATAATTCACCAATTCCACAAATCCCCAATTCCATAATTCACCAATTCCACAAATCCCTGATTCCAGAAATCCCCAATTCCATAATTCCCTAATTCCATAATTCCCCAGTACCATAATTTCCCAATTTCCCACTTTCCCAATTTCCCAATTTCCCAATTCTCAATTCTCCAATTTCCCAAATCCCCAAATCCTCAAATCCCCAATTCCCAATTCCCCAAATTTCGAATCCTAACCTCAAAAATTCCACAATTCCTCAACTAAGGAATCACTATTCCACTTCCCCCCAGTCACTTCCCTTAGAAAAATCCATCATACATCCACACATGCACTAACACATACACACACATACTAATCAATCAACTAAACTAATAGGTTCTTAATGAGGAAAGATTTGCTGTTAACCGGAGGATGCCATTTCTCTTTGAGCGCTGATGAGTTTCTCGATGAACCGATTGCCATGATCATTCCTCAGGATAGTCCTTATTTGGCCGTCATTGATGCAGAGTAAGTAACACGTCTTCTCTAAAGTATCATGGTACATCATAGTAATTTAAATCGAATACACTGAAATTCTCTGAACCACGTCGAGTATTTACGGTGTAGATTGCGTCGAATGCAGGAATCTGGTCTGATGAACAAATGGATCTCCGAGAAGATGCCGATGAAAGACAAATGCTGGGAAGTTCCGGGCAGTAATCAAGCGGTGAATAAACGGAAGGTCAACGTCGCTGATATGCAAGGAATATTCTTTGTTCTTTTCATGGGTAAATTATCAAAATGAAGTTTAATACATGAATAACAAAAGGTTTATACATTTATGGAATTCATAAATAATAAATAATAACAAAATTTATAAAAAAATAAACAATTACAAAAAATAAGACAAGCGTCAAATTCAGGAAAATAAATTTTTCTTTACAAAGGATAGGACTTATTGATAAAATTAATCATAGCTTGTTTTTCATCAAAATTATGAATGATCACATTGCATGAATAACAATGATTATAATAACAATAATTAACAATACTTCCCTCCATATATATAACATTCTTCATCTATTTTTATTAATAAAATTAATTGATAAAATTAATCATAGCTTGTTTTTCATAAAAATTATGAATAATCATATTGCACGAATAACAATAATTATAATAATAATAAGTAACAATATTTCCATTCATATTTATAACATTCTTCATCTATTTTCATTAATAAAATTAATCATAGCTTGTTTTTCATAAAAATTATGAATAATCACATTGCACGAATAACAATAATTATAATAACAATAAATAACAATACTTCCATTCATATTTATAACATTCTTCTTCTATTTTTACAACATTTTTATTCATGTGTCCCACTAATATTCATGTGGACATTTTTGCAAGACCACTTTTTATAAACCAAAAAAACAATAACTTTCAGAAATAATATTTAACTTGTAATGTAAAACTTGCACTCATCTATTACTTCTGCTACATCTAATCAATTTTCTCAATTATTCCAGGCGTCACGTTGTCTTTCCTGTTCCTGTTCTGCGAATTATACTGGAACAAGCGCAAGGTATCCAAGGAACGCAAACTGATTCGTCCATTCGTCTCCTAAAGCAGTTTCCAAGCTAGTTGTTTCGTTAGACAATGATTTTTCCTCGAATAAACGAAGCAGATCAACGTTACTTCAACAATTATCCCACCTCGTTAATCTCTCCGCGACAATTATCGCTTTTTGTCATTGTAACCGTGCTTGGCACCGGAAGTCGCAAAGGTCCTTGCACAATCCCGTCATCGAACTTCCTCGAACCTTTTTTTTTTTCCTCGTCGGCCATGGGTGAACGACGCGAAATGGCAATCGAACGTTTTCATCGATAATTGCTAGAGACAGACACGAAGCAAGCGCGAAATAATTCTCGCCAATGAAATTGCAATCCACCGATGGTCCACGGACGTTTACGCCACATTTGCAATTACCATCACGAACGAATGGCTAATTTGCGGGTAACGGACGACACCGGATATTGCGTGGATATCCACGCAACGTTCGACATCGGCAATGATCGATCCTTTTGCGTGATGGATGTGTGCATTGGCGTAATGCACTTTTGTGCGGAGGGAGCTTGGGTTTACTGGGATTAGTGGTGGTAATTTGGTGTGGTGGAGTTGAGAAGAGTTTGGGATTTTGGGAATTGGGGAATTCAGGAATTGGGAAATTATGGAATTGGGGAATTATGGAATTGGGGAATTATGGAATTGGGGAATTGTGGAATTGGGGAATTGTGGAATTAGAGAATCATGGAATTCGGGAATTATGGAATTAGGATGTCATGGATTTGGGGAATTATGGAATTGGGGAATTGTGGAATTGGGGAATTGTGGAATTAGAGAATTATGGAATTTGGGAATTACGGAATTAGGATGTCATGGAATTGGGAAATTATGGATTTGGGGAATTATGGAATTGGGGAATTGTGGAATTGGGGAATTGTGGAATTAGAGAATTATGGAATTCGGGAATTACGGAATTAGGATGTCATGGAATTGGGGAATTATGGATTTGGGGAATTATGGATTTGGGGAATTATGGAATTGGAGAATTATGGAATTGGAGAATTTGGGAATTGGCGAATTATGGAATTGGGGAATTTGGGAATTGGGAAATTTAGGAATTGGCGAATTATGGAGTTAGGGAATTATGGAATTAGGGAATTTAGGAATTAGGGAATTATGGAATTGGGGAATTATTGTCACGTTTCTACATTGATAATTATTTGGATAGTTTATATTTATTTCATAGGGGGAGTTTGCTAACTGGTCCTCAGACCTCAGAAGTCTGGACCGAGACTTAGCTTGTAGACGTTTAATATAATTTATAATATTTTTAGTCTGTAATCTTCTTCAAGGTTGTATTTAATCACTGTACATTGCCACATTGATTTTCACTGTCATATTAATAATTATTCGATCAGATTGAATTTATTTCAGAAGGGGAGTTTGCTAACAGGTCCTTAGACCTCAGAAGTCTGGTACATGACTTGTAACTTATCGATGTTAAATATCACTTATAATGTTTTTAGTCTGTAATCATCTCTCTACTTCAAGTTTAATTATTGCACATGACCACACTATTGTTTACTACAACATTGGCAATTATTGGATGAAATGTTTAGGTTAGGTTCATTTCAGAAAAGAGGTTAGTGAACTCTCAGGAGCTGAGCATTTTATTTCAACAATAATTTATACTGTTTCACCACAGTAATCTTCTATTTCTTTCATATAATATACATACTACACACTTAAGCACTATATAACATTATAAAAAATCAGCATCGTCAAAAAATAAAATTTTTAAACTGGTCCTCCATGTCTGATACATTAACATACCTTCCATTTTGTATGCATGTATTTTACCAAAAAAAAAAAGAAAAATAGTTTTTATTAAAAGGCAAAGAATATACATGTTATAAAATACGTTTGTAATAATTTGTTTCTGTAAAGACAGCAATTAAATAATCGATGAAAGATGAATTACATTCCCATAATCCCGAGTTCATTGTTCAAATGTAACTTAGAATCTTACTCTCCGTTCTTAGAATCTTCGCACACGTAATTTCCCATTCTTCTGGATGCGATCTTAATAAAGCAACAAGTTGTAGCAACTTCCACCGTAACGTAACAAGAAGCAACCTAAATCATACGCGTCATGTTCATCTTACCCAATCTTATTAAATGCGGAGTCTTTCACTGAAATTAGCACCTTAAGGAAACAATGAAACAACTAACGAAATGCTTGTTCAAAGACTACACGGGCATCAATTTTTCTTTTGCTATCATCGAGAATGGATCTGTATAGTGGGTTACACAATTGAGTGATTTTTATCGCGGAGTAGTAAGATCGTTGTCGGATCGAAGGGAAAGATGGCGGCGGGTAATGGCGGAGGAAACTTTCGTCATTTCTTTCTAGTTTTTTGTAGACTTCGATGGTAACATTAAGGATTGTTGTATTAAGGTTTATATTAAGGATTATTGTATTAAGGTATATATCAAGGTATATATACATACTCGTATATTAACAGTTTATTAAGGTATATTGTTTTCTTTCAAGTAAAGACGATGGATGCTGCATGAATGTAAAGAGGTTAGGAAGATGAGTTTATGGAGAGTTGTTTAAATGGGAAGTAATCTTGGTGACTAATATGAAATATTAAAGGGAGAAATTTAGAAATCTTCAAGGTTATCGACTTTTAAGATTCAACCTTTGATTTTCAAGTTTAAAAATTTGTCAAGGTTAAATTTAAAAAATTAAGTTCAAATGGGAAGTAATCTTGTGGACTATTGTGAAATATTTAGGGAGGAAATTTAGAAATATTCAAGGTTAAACATTTGTAAGATTCAAGTAATAATTTTCAAGTTTTTCAATTTGTCGAACTCCTCAATATTTAACTAAAAAATTTGCAAATTTTAAAAGACTCAAAATGTTCTGATTTTCTAATTTTATAATTTGTTCCTAAGATGCCAAGCTTCTATACTCCCAAATTTCCACAATTTCTATTTTCTCTAACTCCCATGTCCATAAATTAATTAATCGCTAAATTCCCACGTTGCACGATACTTGATTGTATTCTCACGTTTGCAAACTTCTAAATTTGTGAACTCCCACGTTACCAAATTCCACAATTCCTATATTGTCAAATTCCTTGATTCTCAAGTTTAACAACTCCTCAAATCCCAAATTTCTACATTTTTAAATTTCTAAAATATCGAATTCTCAAATTTCCAATTCCCCAATTCCCAATTCTCTAAATTCCCAATTTCCCAATTCCCAATTCTCCAAATACCCCAATTCCCTAATTCCTCAATTCCACAATTCCCCAATTCCCCAATTCCCCAATTCCCCAATTCCCCAATTCTCTAATTCCAAAATTCCCAAATTGCCACCTTCCCACTTCTCTAAAGTCGCAATTCCCCAATTCCCCAATTCCTCAATTTCCAATTTCCAATTTCTAATTTCCTAAATTTCCAAATTCTCCAGTCTCTAAACTCCCAATTCCCAAATTCCCTAAATCCCTAAACTCCCAATTCTACAGTTCTCTAATTCCCCAAATTCCCCGAATCCCTAAACTCCCAATTCTCCAGTTCTCTAATTCCCCAAATTCCCCAAATCCCTATACTCCCAATTCTCCAGTTCTCTAATTCCCCAATTCCATATTTCCCCAATTCAATAATTCCCCAATTCTATAATTTCCCAATTCCATTATTCTCCAATTTCTAACTTCCCCAATTTCTAAACTCCCCAATTTCTAAACTCCCCACTTTCTAATTTCTCCAATTCCTCAATTCCCAATTCCTCAACTCCCAATTCCCCAATTTCCAATCTTAACCTCAAAAATCCCACAATTCCTCAACTAAAGAACGAACGAAATAAATATAAATATAAATAAATATAAACTATCCAAATAATTAACAATATAGCAACGTGACAGTGTACAATGAAGCTGAACATCAATGTAACAGCATACAATGAACTAGAAAGACATACTAAAAATATTAAAAATTACATTAAACATCCATAAGTCCGGTACCAGATCTGAATACCAGTTAGCAAACTCCCCCTATGAAAGAAATATAAACTACCCGAATAATTATCAATCTAGCAACGTGTCAATATACAATAAAGTAAAAAGAATACACACCAAAAATATTAAAAATGTCATCAATGATAAACTAATCCGAGATCTCGAGGACCAGAGCTTCCGTAGTCAGAGCCATCTCCCATGGTAGGAAGCTATATCCCTAGGAGGGAATCCGAGGAAAGAGAAGGGCGGAGGCGCGATATGACGGCGTACATAGACACGGGTTTATCTACCTGACGACCTTGCCGTTCAAAAAATCCTGGAGTGGCCGGCAGGGCCTGGAGCGGGCGGCATGCACCATCCGCGAGCGAGCCAGTTCCGACGTAGAGCGCAGACGACTAACACTAATCCTAATAGAGCTGTCGGTTCGTTTCCGCAGCGACGTGTGTCATCCGAACAATCGTTTTCCATGCTCCTCGTTTCTTCACCGGTTTCGTTCGCCAGTGATCCTACCAGTCGCGGTTAACATGGAAGCGCGGATGTCCTGCCTCATCTTGATGCAGTGTACGTATACATTTTGTCTTTCTGCAAGTTTAATCAAACCTACATTGATTTACTGTATTTCGTTATGAATCTTAGTGAAAGTTTCAGAGCTTTCATAAATCTTGTTTGGTTTTATTGATGTCGTTCATTTAATCGCTGCTGATTTGGACACCATGCTGTTGAACATGGATCACTTTTAACTAAAAGTTAATTGACACTGACATTTAGAATCATTTAGCCCAACCTTGTTTACTTCTCTATTTTTGGGTTAAATAATGTCCTCACTTTTGTGAAATGATATAATAGTATACTGTCAGAGTCACTCTGTATCTTCCATGTGGAGTCATGTATAAATGAAAATCTAGCAGTGGACCTAGCGCTGTTTAACAAAATACCCTAAGAAGGTTGATATATTTGTTGAAGAAAGGTGATACATGACTTAGACAAGTATTAAAAAATCTTGTAGTAGCTCCACAACCTTGGTACATTCAGTACAAACAATTTTCACAAAGGTCAGAAGATGACAATAGCCAAATCATGTGATGAGTCCTCAGTGTACCACATAGCATGTTCTGACCATGAATCGAATATATTCCAGCCAGAACGTTAGAATTACGTTAACGAGATAAGTCAATAGCAGCACCCCTCTATATAACTCTATCAGAAATACGAATTTTAACAAAGTGACTGAAAAATATTCACGGAGCAGTGTGGTCGGTGGTCGTCCACGGCTACGACAACGTGGGGTTCGACGGCTGGTATCAACCGGTTCCGCATCGGCCGGTCGACATCATCACGGACGTTATTAACGACCTAGGCGTGAGGATTCTGCAGCAGTACACGTCCCACGGGAACGTCGCATTCTCTCCGACAGGGGTTGCCTTCGTCCTGGCGGCGCTCTACGAGGGCTCGGCTGGCAGAGGAAGGCAACAGATCGCGGATGCCTTGGGTCTGCCACGCGATCGCGATATCACCAGAATCGGCTTTCGGGACATTCATCGCAGACTTAGGGTAAGCGCAATTTACCACGTAATTTAACTATTGATTTCTCGGTTGATCGCTCTTTGAACGAGTTTCGTAAACGTGTTTATTTGTGAAGACGTATCTGAACGCCAATGGATTCCTCGGGGGTCTCACGCTGAATCAGGAGAATACTAATCTGAGACCGGAGTATGAGGACATATTGAGGTTCTATGGGTTCGATTTGTCCATACCGGAGGATATGAATGATACTACCATTGTACCGGAAACTGAACCCACGGAGAAAAATATTGAAACCGAAACTGTGACGGGTACTGTGCCGAGTACATCGACCACCCCTGTGGAGACCTTGGGGACCATGACTGCTGATGTTCAGAACAGATTTACGCAGACCACTTTGCCTAGTGCCATGGAGAGTACTGTTACTGTGGAATCGACTGGAGCTGGGGAGACTGATGTACCTGAAGTCTCTACGATGTCATCTACAACCATGGCATCTGTGACGTCACCTACAACTGTGCCACCTGTGACGTTATCTACAACCATTGCACCTGCGACGTCACCTACAACTATTACACCTGTGACGCCAATTACAACCATTTCACCTGTGACGTCACCTACAACCATTTCACCTGTGACGTCACCTACAACCATTTCACCTATGACGTCGCCTACGACAATGTCAGCTAGTACAGAGCCTTTCATGACTACTGAGGATGTTCTGTCTACGTTGACTGCAGATGATCAACCTGTTACAACTCAGTCTTCAAGTATGAATACATATTTTGATGAGTTTAGAGGTAATGGTATAGTGTGACTGTAAATTGGAGATGATAGGAAACCATTGGATGTGTGTATAGTTGACATGTATGTAGGTGTTGGTACTAATATAGTGAGATTGTAAATTGTGGATATGATGGGCAAACATATGATGTCATACATAGTTGTCATGCATTTAGGTATTGGTATAGTGTGAGTGTAAATTGTGGAGATGATAGGCAAACATATGATGAGAGTATAGTTGTCATGCATTCAGGTATTGGTACTGGTATAGTGAGATTGTAAATTTTGGATATGATGGGCAAACATATGATGTGACCATAGTTGTCATGCATCTAGGTATTGGTATAGTGTGACTGTAAATTGTGGATATGATTGGCAAATATATGATGAGAGTATAGTTGTCATGCATTCAGGTATTTGTACTGGTATAGTGAGATTGTAAATTGTGGAGATGATGGGCAAACATATGATGTATGTATAGTTGTCATGCATCTAGGTATTGGTATAGTGTGACTGTACATTGTAAAGATGGTAGACAAACATATGATGTTATACATAGTTGTCATACATCTAGGTATTGGTATAGTGTGACTGTAAATTGTGGAGATGATGGGCAAACATATGATGAGAGTATAGTTGTCATGCATTTAGATATTAGTATAGTGTGACTGTAAATTGTGGAGATGATGGGAGAACATGTGATGTGAGTGTAGTTGTCATACATGTAGCTGTTAGTACTGATATAGTGTGGCTGTAAATTGTGAAGATGAAAACAAAGGAAGTATGTATAGTTGCTATACATCTATCTACTGGTATTGCTATAGTGTGGCTGTAAATTGTGAAGATGAAAACATAGGATGTGTGGATAATAATCATGAATCTCCATACTGGTAACGATATAGTGTGGCTGTAAATTGTGAAGATGAAAACAAGGGAAGTATGTATAGCTGCCATACATCTATCTACTAGTATTGCTAAAGTGTGACTGTAAATTGTGGAGATGGAAGCATAGGGTGTGTGGATAATAATCATGAATCTCCATACTGGTAACGATATAGTGTGGCTGTAAATTGTGAAGATGAAAACAAAGGAAGTATGTATAGCTGCCATACATCTATCTACTGGTATTGCTAAAGTGTGACTGTAAATTGTGGAGATGGAAGCATAAGGTGTGTGTATAATAATCATACATTTCCATACTGGTAATGGTATAGTCTGACTGTAAATTGTGAAGATGAACAATTATAGCATAGCATATACTATACAGAACTATACAGAACAGTATAGCATATACAGTTGCTATACATCTACCTATTGGTCTTGGTATAGTGTGGCTGTAAATTATAGAGATGAGAACATAGAGTATGTGTACATATAGTAATCATACATCCACGTACTAGTATTAATATAGTCTAACAGTAAATTAAACATCATGGTAAATATATTATATGTCATCTTACGTGTCATATACTTGTCATCTCTCAAATTTACAACCACACTATATCACCTTCCTCACCCTACTAAAACTTCAATCTCCCTCAGCATCAACCAGTGCATCAACCAGTGCAACAACCAGTGCATTACCTATGGAATCAACCATTCCAACCGATTCTACGATCACTACGGAATCAGGTGTTACTGAACTCCCAGAGTCAACGACCACGTCAACTATCACAGTGCCTACCACAGTTAACGTTATGGAAACCTCGACAAGTTCGACGATCCCAACGCAGACGGGATTACCAGATGTGGATGCAAATACCGTTTCAACGGGCTCCTCGAACAATCAGTCTGTCTCAGACGAGATTGGATCTACCGACTCGCCAATCACGACGATTATCGATACAGGTGAAACCGGGTCGAATGAACAGACCACTGTAGAGTCGACTACGAGCGGCACGATCAATCGAAGGAAACGTAACATCAGAGCCCCCAGGGGATTCTTCTCTAGCTATCCAGGTTTGGAAACTGGCTTCTTAGCATTTTTATTATACTGTCGCGCTGATTGACCGATGTGATGGATCGATGGTATTGGTTGACGAAATTTGGATACTGTTAGGTTGAATATTTAAGTTGGATTGTGGTGATGAATAGTGGAGGTCAATTTTGGGGTCAAGCTGTCTGGTTATGTCTCAAATATATTTTGTCTACGTCATAGACTTATACTCATATAAGATTGTTATCTTGTATATATAGGATTATTGTCTATATGGATTCACATAAGATTGTGATCACATATGTCACATATGTAATTTTGAAAAATTATTTCATGACAGAAAAGTGTCGCAAAATGGCACTTGTGATACATCAAATTAAAGGTTAAACCTTGAGAAAAACGACTGTATCAATATTTTGTTAATACATTTACTATAAATTAACTAGTTCGTTCTTAAGGCAAACCATGACACGACATTGAAAATTGGATATCTGCTAATAAACAATGTTAATGTCAAACCAGTTAATTTATTGTCAATGCTAAAATTATAACGAGTTATGTATATAGTTATCTTTGTTGAACTTCTAGCTTTAAATTCATGTATCATAAGTGCCATTTTGAGTTACTTTTATGTCATGAAATTATATCAGACCTTTTAGCACAAACCTTACTGAATCTGAAGAATGAACCTAAAAAATTTCTCAAATAATAAAATCCTAAAATTGCAGACGAAGGAATCTGGATGCAGGACCTAGGAATCTGGAAGCCCTACTCTTCAAGTCTAAACGAGGCCTCCGTCCGCGACTCAACGGAGATCTCATTTCTGGTGAACGGATGTGACGTCTCCTCGGTCACAGCCAGCAGATACATCGCCGTGTTACCGTTCGCGTATTTCCCATCGCTGCACGCGGTCGCCCTTGAATTTCCCCTGGACGTGAGAATCATTTTTACTGTTCATAACTCTGGTTCGTGGAACGTTTCTAATCTGTCCTTTCAGGATCCCAGGTACAATATCCTGCTAATGATGTCCACGGACAGGAGAGACACGTATCGGTTGGCCAGAGATCTCGGTGGGAAGTCATTAAGGTTGTTGAGGAAACAATTACAAGCTACTTGGGTCAGGGCCACCATTCCGTCCTTCATGTTACGCGGTTTTGTCACCTTGACGTCCTTCCTGCAGAGGGTATGAACTATGTCACACTCTTCAAATAATAAAAACTTAAATTACACAGTTCCATAATTTCCCAATTTCGTAATTTCCCAGTTCCTTAATTTCCCAATTCAATAATTTTTCAATTTTATAATTTTCCAACTTCATAATTTCCCAATTCAATAATTTTCCAATTTCATAATTCACCAATTCCATAATTTCCTAATTCCATAGTTTCCCAATTCCATAGTTTCCCAATTCCATAATTCCCCAATTCCATAATTTCCCAATGCCATAATTACCCAATTCCATAATTCCCCAATTCCATAATTTCCCAATTCCATAACTCCCCTGTTCCATAATTCTCCAATTCCATAATTCCCCAATTCCATAGTTCCCCAACCCAATTCCATAAGTTCCCAAATCCATAATAACCCAATTCCATAATTTCCCAATTCCATAACTCCCCAATTCCATCACTCCCCAATTCCACAATTTCCCAATTCCATAACTCCCCAATTCCATAACTCCCCAATTCCATAACGTCCCAATTCCATAATTCCCCAATTCCATAGTTCCCCAATTCCATATTCCCCCTGTTCCATAATTCTCCAATTCCATAATTCCCCAATTCCACAATTTCCCAATTCCATAACGTCCCAATTCCATAATTCCCCAATTCCACAATTTCCCAATTCCATAACTCCCCAATTCCATAATTCCCCAATTCCATAGTTCCCCAATTCCATATTCCCCCTGTTCCATAATTCTCCAATTCCATAATTCCCCAATTCCTAAACTCCCCAATTCACAATTTCCCAATTCCATAATCCCCCTATTCCATAATACCCCAATTCCATAATTCCCCAATTCCTAAATTTCCCAATTCCATAATTCCCCAATTCCTAAATTTCCCAATTCCATAAATCCCCAATTCTACATCTCCCCAATTCCATTATTCCCCAATTTCCCAATTCCTCAATTCCCCAATTCCCAATTCCCCAATTCCCAATTCCTCAACTCCCAATTCCCCAATTTCCAATCTTAACCTCAAAAATCCCACAATTCCTCACCTAAGAAACGAACCACTATCCCATCATCTAAACTAAAAAAACTTTTTCTGTAAAAATTTCTGAATATATCTAGAGTCAAAGAATTTCGATGCAAAACCTAAGAAAACCTAGCGTAACCTAACGAAGGGTTAATTAAGGTATCCAGAATGTTTACCAGCGGATTTCAACGGCAGAGTAAGAACAGTATCATTCAGGCCTAACCAAACGTTTCCCCGTGCAGGTTGCTCGATATTTTGCCATTAGTCTCGGACATTAAACTCCTAATTACTTAATCGCGTTAGTCGAGATCTTGAGTGCGCTTTCCGCTTCTCAGCCATGGTTGCCTTCCACGAACCATGTTATCGGTACACGTGGCCTTCTCGACGACACGTAATTGACGATAATTCGAAACAAACGCCACCGGGAGGGGAGGGCTGAACGCGAAAAATGAGAATTGCCTAATGGTCGTAATTCAGAGATAGGTACCATTGCCGTCAGTTTTATGGCCGTTGCCGGACGTTTTTCTACGTAATGAGCATTCCTCGGACTGTTTAGCGTCGTTTATTCTTCCGACGTTTTACCGAGATGGTACGTCACTACTTCTGGTTGATTTCAAATATTCTGAGGCGAGGGTTTTGTAATAGTGAGTTCTGGGATTTGGGGTTTGGGGTTTGGGGGATCTGGGGATTTTAGGATTGGGAAGTTTGAGAATTTGGGGATTTAGGGATTTGGAGAATTGGAGAATTGGAGATTTGGAAATTTGGGGATTTGGGGATTTGGGTTTTGGGGATTTGGGTTTTGGGGATTTGGGTTTTGGGGATTTGGGTTTTGGGGATTTGGGTTTTGGGGATTTGGGTTTTGGGGATTTGGGTTTTGGGGATTTGGGTTTTGGGGATTTGGGTTTTGGGGATTTGGGTTTTGGGGATTTGGGTTTTGGGGATTTGGGTTTTGGGGATTTGGGTTTTGGGGATTTGGGTTTTGGGGATTTGGGTTTTGGGGATTTGGGTTTTGGGGATTTGGGTTTTGGGGATTTGGGTTTTGGGGATTTGGGTTTTGGGGATTTGGGTTTTGGGGATTTGGGTTTTGGGGATTTGGGTTTTGGGGATTTGGGTTTTGGGGATTTGGGTTTTGGGGATTTGGGTTTTGGGGATTTGGGTTTTGGGGATTTGGGTTTTGGGGATTTGGGTTTTGGGGATTTGGGTTTTGGGGATTTGGGTTTTGGGGATTTGGGTTTTGGGGATTTGGGTTTTGGGGATTTGGGTTTTGGGGATTTGGGGATTTGGGGATTTGGGAATTTGGGGATTTCGGGATATGGGGATTTGGAGATTTGGGGATTTAGACATTTAAGAGGATTTGGGGTTTCAGGGATTTGGGTTTTGGGAATTTGGGGATTTGGGAATTTGAGAATTTGGGAATTTGGGGTTTGAGGGTTTGATTTGGGGATATGGGGATTTGGAGATTTGGGGATTTAGACATTTAAGAGGATTTGGGGATTTGGGGATTTGGGTTTTGAGAATTTGGGGATTTGGGAATTTGAGAATTTGGGAATTTGGGGATTCGGGGATTTGGGAATTTGAGGATTTAGGGATTTGGTGATTTGGAGATTCATAGATTTGGAGACTTAGAGATTTGGAGATTTAGAGATTTGGGGAATTATAGACTTGGATATTTATAGACTTGGTGATTTATACATTTGGAGATTTAGTGATTTGGGGAATTATAGACTTGGAAATTTATAGACTTGGAGATTTAGAGATTTGGGGAATTATAGACTTGGAGATTTATAGATTTGGGGAATTATAGACTTGGAGATTTATAGATTTGGTGATTTATACATTTGGAGATTTAGAGATTTGGAGATTTATACATTTGGAGATGTAGAGATTTGGACATTTGAGGATTTGGAAACGTAGGAACTTGGTAATTTAAGGTTACAGGGACTTAGAGATTGGAGCATTTGGAGATTTGAAGATTTGACGGTCTGTAAACTTGAAGATTAGAAGATTTCAGAATTTACAAATGTGTGAATATGGACATTTATTAATTTTTGAACTAAAAAATTTGAAAATCTATATATCTAGAGATTTTAGTATCTGTTAACCTACTGACTTCAAGATCTAAAGATAGTCAACCATAAATACTTAAAACTCCTAAGACTTGTTGACTTATTACTTCAAGTTCAGAGTTCTCAAAACTTGAATACCCTTTCATACTCAAAATCTTGTAATTTTAAGTAAACTCAAATAAATTTGAAAGTAAACTTAAAAAAATTCAGTATAACGTAACTATCCCTCTACCAATGCACTCAATACAATAACAAACTATAATATATTTGTTACAGCTGGGTATCTTGGACGTCTTCGAGCCCCGAGCCGCCGACCTGTCACCAATGACCCCAGATCTCGGCGTCTACGCAAGAGACGTCCAGCAAAGCATCGGCGTCAACATCAGAAATTATATGAAACCCGATAGGACCCACTCTCGTGAGTCGCCCAATTCCAATCTCCGCTTCATTCCACTACGTCGGGACTATTACCGATACTATCATCCAGGTTTCTGTTCTCTATTCTCTACGTACTGCACTTCGTCCTCTCCTTTAAACTTCGAACTCCATAGTCATCAAAATGGCTGAGAAGTTGCTTTAGACCGCCATCTTAACTTCCACTCATCTCTCCTTATCCCCAATCGAGTTTGCCGAAGTTTCTCAATTTTAATGCAACTTTTTGAACCTGCTTAATCCACCAATCATGAAGCACGAGCTCGAGGAGGAAACGATAAGAGGATATCTTGAATTACCGAGAGAGGAAGGAACGACTTTCGATAAAACGTTCAATCATATCATTAACGTGATGCAACCTTTGCAACACTGCAATTTCTTTACAAATTACCATTTCTTATTGGTAAAATTGATATTTTTTAAAATGAGAACTTTTTTAGAGGATTATACTAATTTTTGAGTTTTAGTGGGATTTGGAAGTTCGTTCGATTTTATGCAATTTATTTATTTTTTTGGTTATGTTTCGATTTGAGGTTATGTTTGATGTTGGTATTTTTATGTGAACATGTGTGACAATATTTTGATTTTTATAGATGCATATAAAAATTGATTTTTATGTGAATAATGCTGTATATCAGTATTTTGATTTTTAGACAAACATGTTGTATGACAAGTTGATTTTTAGACAAATATGTTGCAAGTCAATTTGATTTGTAGACAGACATGATGTATGTTAATTTGATTTTTAGACAAACATGTTGTATGTCAATTTGATTTTTAGACAAATATGTTGTATGTCAAATTAATTTGTAGACAGACATGATGTATGTTAATTTGATTTTTAGACAAACATGTTGCAAGTCAATTTGATTTGTAGACAAACATGTTGCAAGACAATTTGATTTTTAGACAAATATGTTGCAAGTCAATTTGATTTTTAAACAAACATGTTATATGTTAATTTAATTTGTAGACAAACATGTTACATGTTAATTTAATTTGTAGACAAACATGTTATATGTTAATTTAATTTGTAGACAAACATGTTGCAAGTCAATTTGATTTTTAGACAAACATGTTGCAAGTCAATTTAATTTGTAGACAAACATGACGTATGTTAATTTAATTTGTAAACAAACATGTTGTAAGTCAATTTGACTTTTATATTTTTATTTTTTATCATACATCAACATCTTGATTTTTAAACAAACATGTTTTATGTTGATTTAATTTGTAGACAAACATATTGTAAGTCAATTTGATTTTTATATTTTTATTTTTTATCATACATCAACATCTTGATTTTTAAACAAACATGCTTTATGTTGATTTAATTTGTAGACAAACACATTGTAAGTCAATTTGACTGTTATATTTTTATTTTTTATCATACATCAACATCTTGATTTTTTAACAAACATGTTTTATGTTGATTTAATTTGTAGACAAACATGTTGTAAGTCAATTTGATTTTTATATTTTCATTTTTTATCATACATCAACATCTTGATTTTTGAACAAACATGTCTTATGTCAATTTATTTTGTAGACAAACATGTCGTAAGTCAACTTGACTTTTACATTTTTATTTTTTATCAAACATCAACATCTTGATTTTTAAACAAACATGTAGTAAGTCAATTTGATTTTTACATTTTTATTTTTGATCACGTGTCAACATCTTACTTTTTGAACAAATAATTTGCACATTAATATTTTAAATTTTAAACCAACATGTCGACATCTTGACTCCGGTGAAACAAAATGGAGATCGACATTCGAGGCTTAACGTCCGTTTAATCAGTGTCAGTTGCATAATGAAAGAGTCTTCAATCGATAAATGTCGAATGGTTCCCCATTGCTCAAAGAGCCGTTGTTTCCGTTTTATTGTAACGAACGATCGGGAATATTCTCAGTATTGTTATAAAGTTAGCTGGATTTAATCGCTGATATCCGCCGCCTGACTCACACCAAGGGGAAATAAATAAAAAGACCTTGCGGTTACTTTACTAGGAATTTCTAAATCGTTGTCGCAAATGCCAGCCATAAAGTTATGGTTCCCATTTCTGTATTCTATTACCACTCTAATTTTATTTAAGGGGGCCAATACCTTTAGACAGATAAAAATAAGCTGATATGTGTGAATTTTTTTTGTATAGAACACCTTTGTTTTGCATTTTCGAAATTTCAGGTATAATTTATTATAACTATCGCCTGTTACAGAATATTTTCTGTTTTGCAAAATATTTCAAAATGCTGGAATTATGACAATCCTTTCTGGAAGTGTTTTGGCGTGTCTCGTGAATCGGCGTGGATTCTAGCTTTAGATATATTGGTCTGAAGCAAGTTTGCAGACAATGTTTCGAAAACTAACATTCACAGTTAGATGAACCTCAGAAACGTGCAAAATATGTAAAATTGAAGAAATGGCTTTTAAAGAAAAACTTTGAATTTTATTGAAAATTTTTGCAATGTTTTGCAATAAAAAGGACTTTAATGTTCAATTTATTTCATACATTTAGGTTCGTATGTTAGATAGTATTGTCATGGATATGTGCAAAAAATTTGAGCGCGATTGATAAACTAGTTTTTGAGTTATCAGCCACGGCAATTTTAAGAACGTAGTTTTGAGAAAAACGCGTTTGAAGTTTCAGTCCTCCGCACTGAACGCGTGTATACCCGCGGCGCTAATCGGCCATAACTTCAAAAGGGCTTCGTATTTCACTTGAAAATTTTGAGACAATATTTTTAAGATATTACACTAACATTTAATAGAAAAAAAAATTTTGTAATTTTTTAAGATTCTAAAGGTATTGCCCCTTAATCTCTTTCCTCATCCAAAACTTTCCAATTTCCAATTAAATTAAAAAACCCAATCTGCACTAGAATTTTATAAAACCTCGATATCTTGATAAAACCTTTTAAATGAATTTTCTTTCGCAGGTAATGGATTATTCGAAAGAGCCGGGCCAGTGCCATTCACGGTCGTCCAACCGTACCTTTACTTCATCATCGATGCTGAAACATCAGTGACTTTGATCGCTGGCCGAGTTAACGATCCGCTCAATTCACGGATACTTTAGAAAACGTTGCGCTGTTTAAAGGAGGACGGAATTTCATAGTAGTAATAATAAACATATGTTTATTTGACATACTTATAAATATCGTTATAATCTATAAACAATTATATATATAATATTTAGACGAGTTTTTCTAATTCGCACACACCTACCTTTAAGTATTACGATGTATATCTGTACAAGGATTCGCAAGTTGTAAATAAAAGAAAGACGGACAGACAGACAGAGACGAAGGTAAAGGGATTTTAATTTAATTGATACTAGATGGGCAAGAATTTAGCATTTACAGGCTTCGCTATACACAAGGGGAGCTTGCTGCTGAAAATGTCTGCTCTTTTTGTACAGTAGACTTTTGTTATATTGCATCGCGTTGTATGGTCATTTTTACGATTTATATTTTTTGTATGTTAAATTTTTCACGCGTTAGGTTTTTCACATATTAGATTTTCTACGCGTTAGATTTTCCACGCATTAGATTTTCCACGCGTTAGATTTTTCACATATTAGATTTTCCACGCGTTACATTTTTTACGCATTAAATTTTCCACGTGTTAGATTTTTCACATATTAGATTTTCCACGCGTTACATTTTTTACGCATTCGATTTTCCACGTGCTAGATTTTTCACATATTAGATTTTCCACGTGTTAGATTTTTCACATATTAGATTTTCCATGCGTTAGATTTTCTACGCATTAGATTTTCTACACATTCCATATATCAGATTTTCCACGCGTTAAATTTTTCACATATTAGATTTTCCACGCGTTACATTTTTCACGCATTAAATTTTCCACGTGTTAGATTTTTCACATATTAGATTTTCCACGCGTTACATTTTTTACGCATTAAATTTTCCACGTGTTAGATTTTTCACATATTAGATTTTCCACGCGTTACATTTTTTACGCATTAGATTTTCCACGTGCTAGATTTTTCACATATTAGATTTTCCACGCGTTAGACTTTTCACATATTAAATTTTCCACGCGTTAGATTTTTTGCATATTACATTTTCCACTCGTTAGATTTTCTACGCATTAAAGTTTCCATGTATCAGATTTTCCACGCATTAGATTTTTCACATATTAGGTTTTCCACGCTTTAGACTTTTCACGCGTTAGATTTTTCACATGTTAGGTTTTCCACGCGTTACATTTTTCACGTATTAGATTTTCTACACGTTAGATTTCCCAAGCATTAGATTTTTCACATATTAGATTTTCACGCGTTACATTTTTCACGTACCATATTTTTCACACAATAGATTTGTCTCGTATTAAATTTTTCATGAGATAGATTTTCTGAGAGTTAGATTTTCCATACATAATATTTTGCATAAAATGTACCACTTGTCAGATTTTCTACATATTAGGTTTTCCTCGAATTACATTACCTATTACATTGTCACATACCTTGTTACCAGACATTAAATTGTCCACCTCCTATTTTCCTCATCTCCGACATTCCACACATTAGACATCCTCTCGTTATATTGCCACATGCAACACTCTCCACACACCCCATCCTCCATAACATTCTCCATCACATCTGTACACATAGTACATCCAAACATTCTTCCCTTCCACGCGTTTCAAATAAAACTCGTATTGTCTCGCATTAAATGGCCACGCGTTACATAGCATACCTCGCTACGTTACACCTCAACGCGTTGTGTATGTTAATTACCGTTATCGAAGCATCGCCATACTTCTACCCGTTGTATGTAAATTCGATTGTTGTATTGTCACGCGTTGTACGTAAATTCGATCGTTGTATTGTCACGTGTTACACGTAAATTCAATTGTAGCATTGTCACGTTATACCAAATCGTATATCAAAAGCTCAGATATAACAAGAGTCTACTGTACGCGTTCTAAAAAATAATTTCTCAAAGGCCTTTTCAACGTCAAGCTGGCAACTCTTTTTCATATACACAGGACAGAAGCTGATACAACGTAGCTCGATCCATTTGACGAGAAATATATTATTATCTTATTTATATGTATATATATATAAATACAATTCTTGCGAGTTTCTTCGTTTTGACGACTTTATCGGTCTCGTACGTGAAACCTTCCACAGTCTCGCGTAATCCGTTCGATTCGCTTCGCAATTGAAGCGACAGTCTTCAAAGACGGAAGTTTCTCAAACTTCTATCCGACACGCGTTCTCCCATGCACATTTTATTTGTCTCGAAATAAAATCACGTGGCAAGGAAGCGTTTCGAGTCTCGTGTTCTCTTGCGGGGATTCGACAGGTGTCGAAATGAAAATTTCACGTAGGTATATTTGGCAGTGATTTGTTCCACGTTGAGTAAATCATCGAAGCAATCGACACCCGCAGAGCAACGGACGAACGTTAAGCTGTCAACATCCCGTGATAAATGGTGGGCGACAACGTGAACGGGTCAAGTGACGTTCTTCAGAATCCACGGGACGAACTTCGAGATCCTCGTGCACACGCCTGGCAAGTTGGCCTCCGCGCAACCGATTCCCCAGGATATTATGCCGGCCAGAAAGTAGCGACCGTCTTTTCCCCTCACTTGAAGAGGACCGCCCGAGTCGCCCTGAAGCACGCAGTAAAGTCTCCTTATTATTCCAGGCCTTTTGACAGACTTCAATCGCAAATTAGAGTAGGGTTTAGTTAGTTAAAATAGTTTAAAAATGACTTTGAAAGCAAATAAAAAATCTTAATGTGGAATAAAGATGCTTTAATAGTGGGTGGAGGTACGATACGAGGAGATATAGCGCGTGGAGATACGATGTGGTGAGATATAGCGCGTGGAGGTACGACGCGAGGAGATACAGCGAGTGGAGATACGACGCGAGAAGATGCAGAGCGTGGGAGTACGATGCGTAGAATTACAGCGCGTGGGAGTACGACACGTGGAATTACTACGCGTTGAATTAGGGTGCGTGGAGTTACGACGCGTGGAATTACGGCGCGTGAGAGTACGACGCGTGGGAGTACGACGCGAGGAGATACAGCGCATGGGAGTACGACGCGTGGAATTACGGCGCGTGGGAGTACGACGCGTGGAATTACAGCGCGTGGCAGTACAACGCGTGGAATTACTACGCATGGAATTACGGCGCATGGAATTACAACGCGTGGAAGTACGAAGCGTGGAATTACTACGCGTGGAATTATGGCGCGTGGGAGTACGACGCGTGGGAGTACGACGCGTGGAATTACGGCGCGTGGAAGTACGAAGCGTGGAATTACTACGCGTGGAATTATGGCG
>NW_003797353.1:312266-330000 GCF_000220905.1 Megachile rotundata
GAGTACGACGCGTGGAATTACGACGCGTGGAATTACAGCGCGTGAGAGTACGATGCGTGGAATTACAGCGCATGGGAGTACAACGCGTGGAATTACTACGCGTGGAATTAGGCGGCGTGGGAGTACGACGCGTGGAATTACTACGCGTGGAATTACGATGCGTGGAATTACTACGCGTAGAGTTATGGTTCGTAAAGGTACAGTACGTGGAATTACGGCGCATGGACATATAGAACGTGGAACTACGAAGCGAGGAGATACAGCACGCAGAACAGAGATTCACTGCACGTTAAAACGAAAATTGTTAAAATTGACTTTGGAAGAGTACCTGACAGGAATCTTGTCCTCCACTTTCGTATCCGGCGCACAGGAATATGTCTGGTATGAACTCGTGTCTACCAGCCCTCAGGAACATTGACTTACATCTATCGTTACTCACTATAGGCACGGAAACCTGGAACATAAGTTGTAAAATAAACCCTCAATTAGCACATGATCCCTTATGAATCTTTATAAACTGCTATAAATCCCTTATGAATCCTTTATGATTCCTTCATCCCCATTTTAACAACATCAATCGTTATTTACCTCCTGCAGCACCGAGGGTAAAGTACCACCCTCGCTCAATCTTCCCCAACCGGTAACAGTCGCATTTTCCCCGATCAACAAATCATCAGTAGCTGGCAAACAAATCGGCGATATATGTGGGGCAAATGTCAATGAGCTTTCTAGCCTGACCAACGCCAGATCGTACTCGTACGTGAAGAAATTGTACTTTGGATGCACCACTTTCTTCGCTACTCCCCGTTCCACGTATGGTAGTCGCTCTTGGACGGACGAGAAGTCGTATTCACCAACTCTTATGCGTATTTGAGAGGTTAATAAGCTGAAACAAGGTTAATAATAATTATATTATAGCTGCAAGGTTTAACATTGGGGGAAATATGGGGCGGGAACATATAGGACGTGGAGATACGGCGCGTGAAGATACAACGCCTGATGTTACAAGGTGTGGTACTATAACAGGTGGTAGTGTTATGCATGAAGTTTCAGAACGGTGAAATGCAGTGGATGTTAATGTGAGACGTGAAGATACGGGACGTGGAGATACGGAGCGTGGAGATACGGTGCGTGGAGATATGACGCGTGGAGGTACAGTGCGTGGAGATACCACGCGTGGAAATACGGTGCGTGGAAATATGACGCGTGGAAGTACAGTGCGTGGAGATACTACGCGTGGAAATACAGTGCGTGGAGATACCACGCGTGGAAATACGGTGCGTGGAAATAAGGAACGTGGAGATATCCCACACAAATAAATACAAAGCATAAAAATTCACAACGCATACAAAACAAATAATAATTACCTGATTTTGTGCGTTTTGTTCGGCCATCGCTTTCTCCTTCGCTTGCCTCTTGCACTTGTATCGATGGTTTTGAAACCATATCTTCACCTGCAACAAAGATTCATAATTATTACACACAAGAATTATATTTCGAATAAATAATAGATACCACGCGTGGAAATAGTACGCGTGGAGATACCACGCGTGGAAATACGGTGCGTGGGGATACCACGCGTGGAAATACGGTGCGTGGAAATACGGTGCGTGGAGATACCACGCGTGGAGATACAGTGCGTGGAAATACGGTGCGTGGAAATACCACGCGTGGAGACACCACGCATGGAAATACGGTGCGTGGAGATACCACGCGTGGACATACGGTGCGTGGAACTATGACGCGTGGAGCTACAGTGCGTGGAGATACCGCGCGTGGAGATACGGTGCGTGAAGGTATGGCACGTGGAGATACTATGCGTGAAGATATGACGTATGAGGATACCGCACATGCAGATACTGCATAGAGATACAACACGCAGCAATCCACATCGTTGCAACGCCCATGAATACAAACGTGTACAACATACGAAGCCACTAATCTTCGATATATCGCATACCAATACAAGTGGAAAAACAAGTCACAGGAATTCTACGCACGTTACTATAACGCCTAGCCATTTAACGCGAACGATCGCAGCAATCTAACATACAGTAATTTAACATGTAGCAATCTAACGAGTAGTAATTTAACGCGTAGCAATCTAACGCGGCAATAAAAGGAAAGATCTAATACCCGTATCGAGACTTATTTTTGCCAGCGTTTAAAATAGTAATAGGTACTAAAATAGTAACTCACTCGTCAACGCAATGTCCCGCGGTCGCGATCCAGTTCTCGTTGAGCACCGCCCCGCCGCAGCGATGAGTGCTTGAGAAGCCGAAGAACGAGGTGCGCCTCACGGACACCTGCCAAGGCCATCGACCGAACGGCGCGTCCTTGCCACCGACGATCCTCGTCTCTGGACGCGGAAACAGTGGCGGCACACCGCACTGCATATCTTTGCTCTCGGCTGCCGCGGGAACTGTCAACACGGACCCCGTCCTGGTTGCCGCCTCGCTCGTGGTCATGGTCGTGTCTGGTCTCGGAGTGGTCGTGGTGGTGGTCGTGGTCGTGGTAGTCGTCGTAGTCGTGGTTGTGCTGGTGGTAGTCGTTGTGGTGGACGTGGTGGTCTTCGGCGTCGGTCTGGGCCTGGCGGATGTCTCGAAATGGGACGTCGTTATGTAGTGTGCTGAACCGAGTGGTTTGTGGAACTCGGTGTTCTGTAAAAAGAGTACACGCTCGAAAATACCTGACAAGCAGCCGAACGTGTGGCTTCCGGATTGATTAATTTTGCAAACGATCAATCAAGTCCGGTGCTCAATGGACTGTGTAATGGAGTCGAAGGCTAAATCGATGCTTCTGTGTCGCGATTAACAGTATCCAACGTTTAAAGGCTGCCGAGAGGATCTAATAACGTTACGGGATTCTATGGCAAAGAAATAACTTGATGAAGTTGTTTCTGAAGAAAACGATTTATAGATAAGATGCTGCGTAAAATAGTGCTGGATCGAAGAGGGAAGTATGGATTGTAATTATGGCCAGTGGCGCGTGGAGCGGACCGTTCATGTGGACTCTGTTATGTTTCATCGGGTACAGAGATGGTTAGCTATTTGTCAAGAACCTTTTAGAAACCCCATCTTATAGCTTTCATCCCTGTGTACTATTGTCAAACTCAAATCCATTGTGGACCACTCAGGGAAATCTTAAGATGAACTCTAAGGAGGATCAGGTTAAACCTCAAAGAGAACCAAGGAGATCTTAGAATAATTTCAGAAGAGACACAGGATGAATCCAGAGGAGGATACCTAAGATGAACCCAGAAGAGCAGATCCAGAATGAATCCACAAGATACCTAGGTTAAGCCTAGAAGAGTAGGCCCAGAACAACAGAGGATACCTAGGTCAAATCCATAAGAGGATGTCTAGAATGAATCCAGAAGAGGATACCTAGGATGAACCCAGAAGAGCAGATCCAGAATAAATCCACAAGACACCTAAGTTAAGCCCAGAAGAGTAGGCCCAGAATAAGAGAGGATACCTAGGTCAAACCTAGAAGAGGAGATCCAGATTGAATCCAGATGAGGATACCTATGATGGGTCTACCCAGAAGTAGACTTAGAACAACAAAGGATACCTAGGTCATACTCAGAAGAGAAGGTCCAGAATGAATCCAGAAGTGGATACCATTGATGGGTCTACCAGAAGTAGACCCAGAACAACAGAGGACCTAGGTCAAACCTAGAAGAGGAGATCCAGAATGAATCCAGAAGTGGATACCTATGATAGGACCACCCAGAAGTAGACCCAGAACAGCAGAAGACCTAGGTCAAACCCAGAAGAGATCCAGAATGACTCCAGAAGAGGATAACTATGATGGGCCCACCCAGAAGTAGACCCAGAACAGAGGATATGATGGGTATACCCAGAAGTAGACCCAGAACAACATAGAATACCTAGGTCAAATAAAGAAGAGCAGATCCAGAAGGTGATACCTCTGATAAATCCAAAAGAGATCAACCCAGAAGCAACCGATAATAGACTGCAGCTATTAGCGACTTAAATAGGACGCAAAACCATGAAACACATATCAAAGTACATAAAGGCAGACGTACTTCCTGCGGTTCGGTCGGTTTGAAACTCGGTCGCGGTGGAAAGGTTTCAGGTCCATTCTGAAGGAGGCCAGGATTATCCGTCCAGTGTGGTTTCAAGGACGGTCTAGGTGGAGTCCAGCTGTTGTCCGACCAGAAATGGGAACTGGCGACTATAGGTTTAGCGGTTTCGGAGGAACTCATCGGCTTCGTGGACGACACTGGCCTATGCTTCGTCACGAACGCTGGCTCTGTGGTCACTTGCCAGTGAGAAGTTTGTGGCACGGATCCGGCTGCGCTAGAATGAAAGACAAGTTTGAAGTTGCTGTTCCGAGACTCGTGGAGTTGATGCTGTGACAAGGTTGAAAGCACAGATGCATTTGTAACGACAGTTTGTCAAGTTTACGCTGGTAACATCTTGACTTAGTGTTTAGAGTTTCAGAAGTTTGTACAAAGCTTAAAATCAAACATTCTGAACAAAGTCATAAATATTCTACGTCAACCCTGTCATGTCCTACAAGATACTACTTCATTTATAAAAAAAAATAACTAGAACCAAAATTACCGCTTCAGAACGTAAGGACATATTCGAATACCTGGTTGTGGTCTGGCTAGTGTGAGGTCTGGCAGTGGTCGTCTTCGTAGAGACATTCAAGGTGCTAGGTTTGGAGATGAAGTTCGGCCTAGTGTCCGACTGGTCGTTCATAGAAACAGGCCTACTAGTGGTCGTCTTGATAGAGAAGAACGGTTTCGAGAACTCCGTGGTCGGTTTAGGTGATACTGGCTTGGTCGCCCACTGAGGACGTTCGGTGTGGATGAAGTTCAAGCTGGGATGAGGTTCCTTCGCGGTATCCTGACAACAGTCTCAAACATTCCAAACCTCTTCTCAACACTATAACTATAATATCACAACTACTCACGTCTACGGAATTGACGCTAGGTCGATGCACGGACTCCTGCACGCTAAGATCAGCATCCTCCGTCTTGCTATCGTCAGGTCTGGACTCGGACGGTCTTTGGTTGTTCGGCCTACTGGGCCTGATGTTCTCATTGACGTGCTCCTTGCCGGGTAGCCTAATCACTAACGTGTTGTGTCCCGTGTCCACCTTGTCCTTGAAGCTCTGGTGATGATTCGGATAGCTGTCTTTGTCCTTGACAGCTGTGTGGTCATTTTCTGGCCTGGTCTTCTGCTGGGTACTCTGATGACCAGGCCTCTTCGCGTTCTGAGTGCTGTTCCAGAGATCAGAGATGCTAGGTCTCTTAGTACTTTGATGACCCGGCCTCTTCACACCTTGCGAACCCTTCTCCGAGTCGGACGCTGGCCTCTTCACGTTTTGAGATCCCTTGTCCGAGTCGGGTGTCGGTCTCTTCACGTTTTGAGATCCCTTCTCCGAATCGGCCGTAGGTCTCTTCAGGGTTTGAGACCCCTTCTCCACATCGGTTCCCGGCCTCTTGCTCTGGGACTCCCAGAGGTCGGACGGTCTTTTGGTGCTGTGCGACTCCTTCTCCCACTGACCAGACACCGGTCTCCTGGTACTGGCCTTCTCCCAGTGCTCGGACCCGGGTCTCTTCGTGCTCCCCTTCTCCCAAATATCCGACGGTCTCTTCGTGCTCTGCTGATTCTTCTCCCAGAAATTCGAGGAGGCCGCCGCCACCGAGGTCTGGATCCGATCCTTGTGATCCGAGGCGGGTTTCGCGTGCGGTCTCTTCTGCAGCGGCCTGCCAGAACTGCCCGCCAGTGGTCTGTGCGGTCGGCCATGCTCCGCGAAGGACCCGAACGTCTCGGATGAATGGTGTCCGGGTCTGGAGGTGCTCGAATCCGTGACCAGGAAGCTGGACAGGGACGTGAGCGTGGGCCTCGTCGACTCGTTGCCCAGAGCCTCGGCCAGGGTAGGCCTCAGGGGCTCCGAGGGGTGCTGGTGTGATGCGGTGATCGCGTTCGACGTCGAATTGTGCACGCAGCAGCTGCCGAACATGAACGTGTCCACGCACACGCCCACGTGCGTGCCCTCCGACTTGATGCACTCCCACACGAACATGCACGTGCCCTCCTTCGACTCCGGGCCGGGGACTCGACAGGGCTTTGGGGTGATTTTGTAACCTGCGGGGAGACGGCTGGTACAATTATATTAGCTTTCTTGGTTGGGGACGATGTGGATTGAGGGAGGAGTTTATTTGGCTGGAGTTTATGTCACTCAGGTGTAAGGCTCATTCAGATGTGCACACATGTGGAGGATGTGGATGTGGACACATGTGGAGGATATGGGTGTGGACACATGTGGAAGTGGAAGATGTGGACACATATGGAGGACGTGGATGTGGACACATGTGGAGGTGGAGGATGTAGATGTGGACACATGTGGAGGATGTGGATGTGGAGGATGTGGATGTGGAGGATGTGGATGTGGAGGATGTAGATGTGGAGGATGTGGATGTGGACACATGTGAATGTGGAGGATGTGGATGTGGACACATATGGAGGACGTAGATGTCGATACATGTGGAAGATGTGGATGTGGACACATGTGGAGGATGTGGATGTGGACGTGTGAGCATATGTAGATGGATATTTGTGGATTTGGATTTGAATGGTGAAGAAATTATAAATTTATAGGGTGGTACAAGGATTTCAATATTCTTGAAAGTCCCAAAATTCCTGTAGACCCAAATTTCCAAGGTCCTAACTGCATGTGGTCCCAAATTCCAAACTAGCAATATCCCAAAGTCACAAAATCTTAAAATCTCAAGTTCCCCAAATCCCAACACCTCAAAATACAAATACCCTGAGTTTTAAAGTCCTATAGTCCCAAACTTCCAAGCTCCCAACTTCCTAAAGTCCCCAAAGTCCTAAAATGTCTACATCCCTAACCCCAAAACTTTGAATCTCCAAATTCACAATACTCCAACCTCCCAAACACCCTAAACTACTACTCCTACAATCTACCCATTTGATGCATGCAGCTATAATCCATATACCATCATTCTATCCACATGCCATCTTTCCAGCCACACACACTATCTGCCTCTCTAATTAAATATGTCCACATTTCAGATAAAATGGACACTCTAACAGGTAATAAACTATGAATTCAATCTTTATGTGTTCTTCCAAGTTGACCCACATCGCAGTTGACGCGGTGCGTGATAAGCCACCGTTTAAAGAGTCTCCAGGTAATTCCCTCTATAATTAACGGACGCATTCAGGGACCCGCGAGGTCACGTGTACAAGGAATAATGGCGGATCGATACGTTCGTCCATACATTTTGGATGAGTCGTTAAACGAGTTCATGTTGCATCTTGAAGGAAAGAGGTGTTATAGAACGAGGAAGGAAAAAGGGAAACTTAATCGTCTGGAGTGCGTAGACCCGGGCCAGGTCGTTAACCGAGACGTTACCACGGTTCACAGTGTGTTCACCGTTTCGTTTTCTCCGTTAGAAATACGTTCGCGTATCGTTCGTTGCACTTTGGTCTACTGTTAATTAGAGAACCGCGCTTTTGCGAGAGATCGAGAACGTAATACCAAAATATTCAGTTAGGTAAAATATTTTGTTGCTTTTCTGAGAGAGAAGGTATTAAAATACCAAAGTTAGGTAAAATATCTCATCGTTTTTTAAGGACTCGCCCATGAGTCCACATAGTCTCCCATACATCTACCATAAATTCTATTATACATATTTTTTTAACTTGCAAAGAGAGTTATTAAGATTTCAGTATAATCATTCAGTATAATCATAACTATCTTCCATGAAAAATTGTGAAGTAGCACAACGAATGTCAAGTTCTACAGAAAAGACAGGTAATAAGGGTGCGTTCTTTTGTTGCGACGAGACCATTTTCCGTGGAAAAATGGAGATAGTATTAAAACGCTTAATTAACGCTGCAAATGAGATACGCCACTGGTTTACGAGTATGAATTATCTAATGTATTGCGGACGATCAATTTCACTTGTTACTTTCTTATAAAATATTTGGATCAAGGATTGCAGAATAAGAAATGACTTCCAACTTGTTAGCCAGTCGGATTAATTAATATTGATTTAGCGTATGTAGATAGTAAGCTTATCTTCTTGACATTCTGTGTTAACTTTTCAATTTGTCTCAATGAAATTCTGTTATTAGATATTCATTTTTTTGTCTCAATGAAACTCTGTATGTATTAATTTTTTGTCTGAATGAAATTCTTTATACATTAATTTTTTGTTTCAGTGAAATTCTATAGGTATTAATTTTTTATCTCATTGTCAGTGAAATTTGATACATATTAATTTTTTGTCTCAATGAAATTCTATACACATTAATTTTTTGTCTCATTGTCAATGAAATTGTGTACACATTAATTTCTTGTCTCAATGAAATTCTATAGGTATTTATTTTTTATTTCATTGTCAGTGAAATTTGATACATATTAAGTTTCTGTCTCAATGAAATTCTATACACATCCATTTTTTGTCTCATTGTCAATGAAATTCTATACACATTAATTTTTTATCTTATTGAAATTCTATAGGTATCAATTTTTTATCTCATTGTCAGTGAAATTTGATACATATTAAGTTTCTGTCTCAATGAAATTCTATACACATTAATTTTTTGTCTCATTGTCAATGAAATTGTGTACACATTAATTTCTTGTCTCAATGAAATTCTATAGGTATTAATTTTTTATCTCATTGTCAGTGAAATTTGATACATATTAATTTTTTGTCTCAATGAAATTCTATACACATTAATTTTTTGTCTCCTTATCAACGAAATTCTATACACATTAATTTCTTATCTAAATGAAATTCTATACACATGAATTTTTTGTCTAAATAAAATACCACATTAATTTCTCAACCTCTCTCAACGAAATTCCACGTCAACTTTTAAGCTTGCCTCCATTACACCTAACAATAATTATTTTGCAATTTACCTTCATTCAAAAATTGCAGATCACGTCAGAACTTTGATAAATGTTATCTAAAATTGATACGTGAAAGGATAACTTTCTTACTGTCGGAGTAAGAGTATAATATACCGCAGGGTTTTCTAAGATGTATCTTATTTGACCCACCAAGGAATCCGCCCCTTCGTTCGCTTTTCTTTTCTCACGCTCGACCGACTGCACCTTGACCGAGTTCCTCGTTCAATTAGGCGTTACACATTTCAGAGGACGTTCCCGGCACGAAGAAGAAAGAGAAATGTTCGAACAGGTGGGAAAAGGGAGTACACTCGGGTACGATGTTGCCTTTGGATGTGGATTGATACGTTAACTTTGTCATTACTGCATTTCTCAATTATTAGGGTTTAAAGTTTTCATATTTTTGGGATTTTTAGATTTTTGGAATTTTGGATTTTTAGGTTTTTAGATTTTTAGATTTTTAGGGTTCTAGATTTTTAGATTTTTAGATTTTTAGATTTTTAGATTTTTAGATTTTTAGATTTTTAGATTTTTAGATTTTTAGATTTTTAGACTTTTAGATTTTTAGGGTTCTAGATTTTTAGGGTTCTAGATTTTTAGGGTTTTAGATTTTTAGGGTTCTAGATTTTTAGATTTTTAGATTTTTAAATTTTCAGATTTTCAGATTGTCATATTTTTACATAGTTCTATTGTCATATTGTCAGATAGTTAGATAGCCAGATAGTCAGATAGTCAGATAGTCAGATAGACAGATAGCCATATAGCCATATAGCGATACAGTTATGTAGTTATACAGTCATACAGTCATACAATCATACAGTCATACAGTCATACAATCATATAGTCATACAGTCATATAGCCATATAGTCATACAGTCATATAGTCATATAGTCATACAGTCATACAGTCATACAGTCATACATTCATGTACTCATGTAGTCATGTACTCATGTAGTCATATAGTCATACAGTCATATAGCCATATAGTCATATAGTCATGTAGTCATATAGTCATGTAGTCATATAGTCATGTAGTGCTACAGTCATATAGTCATATAGTCATATAGTCATATTCTTATGTGGTCATACTGTCATATTTTTATACAGTCGTATTTTCATATTTTCAAGTATACAAACGATCAAATCCCCAGTCTTCAAAAATTACCCAACAAGTCTCTTCATCCCAAGAACATTCTCCCCAGTTAGATCTCTTTTCTTCCCATAAACAAGGGTATAGAATAGGAAACGTTTACCAAGGGTCGACCTGTGAAATGCAACCATAACCACCTACATTGTACTCCAACAAACGATACCTATCTGTTTCAGGTTAAGGCGTGTTTCTTTGAATAACTGTTATTCGCAGCAACTTGCAGTCGTCGATTATTCGATCATTGAACGATTAATACCATGTTGAATATTGAATATCGCACTGGCCGGTATCACGAAACCGTTCCAGAAGACAGGAATGAAAGGAACACGATGGATAAACGTATTGTATATGGTCGCGATCAAATCACCAAAAAGAGTATTACTGACTGTGACCTCGATTCAGCGTGCTGAGAGACCTGGCGATGCCCGACCACCAGAGAATTGTGGCCACGTAACCGATCCACCGCATCCTGATCCCTGAAATCAGAAATGTACCACTTTAACGTTGTAGTATCATGCGAAGCGTTCTTGTAGAATCGATACATGGCAGTTCGATTTCTACGAACTGCTACCAAGGAGTAGACAGAGGCGACACTAGACAAGGAAACCTAGAGAGAGACAGGACCAATTTAAATGCCCGAATCAAAAGAATCGGGGGTGCGCATGCGCACAGTGTAGAAGTATGGCGGTCGAAAAAGAATAGTTTAAACTTGCATATTCACCAGTAATTTATTTCTAATAAATATTTTGTCATATCTCTGTAACACATTCTATCCGTAATTTCTTGTAATAGTTTTTCATTTTCTTAGAAGTTATTTGTAATAATCATTTCCGTAATACATATTCTTCAAATATATTTTGTAGAGCAATCATTTTTATTCTTTTCTTTTTCAACTTTTCACGCCGTAAAATTGGTAAAAGTACCTCGAAAGACAATATTATATACGGAAAATTTATTACGAAAGAAAAAGATTTGCTCGATTTAAATTTCCTGCTCGTACAAGCAATTCAAAGGGACAGTTTTCGAGAGGTCAGAGATGATAATCATTATTATATTGCAAATTATTGGAGATTGAAAGTAGATTTGCTCGATTTAAATTTCCCGCTCGTTTGTATGTATAACCATTTTAAAGGGGCGCTGCGTTATTAGTTGTTAAATTACCTAGCGTTAAATATCGATTATTGTATCGATCCTATTTTATACTCTACAAGAAACTCAGAGATATTTTACCTGTCTGAAATAATTAATAATATTATGATTGATCGCGATATGTACATAACTAATGCGCATGCGCGATCTTCATACGCACAGCGCATGCGCGATGTCCAGACGCATGCGCATTAGAACTCTCTCCACTTCAATTACCCTCCATTTTTATTACAAGCTACGTATTATATCTCACACGAAACATATTCCCATTTATATACAAAATTCCCATAAAATGAATGACCAAATAAATTTTCACAGGGATTAAAAATAAACTCCAAACAATTCAGAACAATAAATATTCAAAGTAAAACGTACACTAACATTTGGACATAGCACAAGATTGTCCGTTTAGGTTAATCTTGAAACATGATGCAAATTGTACGTTAGCTACCGGTAGCAAAACTTTTCAAATCCTTTCAGATAGGAGCACGTGTTTATCCAGTTATTCACCGACCAGTTACACCTGTATGACTCGAGTTATTGCCACTTCCGTACCCGCCAGCTTTGGTCTTGATGCGTTTCTACACACGTATCAGATATGACCCTCTCTTTCCCACCAATTAGCGAGCTTCTGTTGCTAATAAGCATGCCTAATGCTCCACGTTCCTCACGTGCCTTGGCGAGAAAGACTTGTGCTTATATTTTCGACCATTTTATATTCGCTTTGGACCAACTGCACTTTATGTGCGAATATTTATGTGCAATGGTTTTTAGGATTGTGAAATGGGAGATTGGGAAATTAGCTGATTGGAAATTGGGGTGATTGAAATTTGGGGAAATTGGGAAATTAACTGGTTGGAATTTGGGGATTTAGAAATTTGGGAGATCAGGGAATTAGCAGATTGGAAATTGGAGATTTAGAAATTGGGGAAATTGGGAAATTAACAGATTGGGATTTGGAGATTTAGAAATTGGGGAAATTAGGAAATTAACAGATTGGAAATTGGGTGAGTAGGAAATTAACAGATTGGAAATTGGGAAGACTAGGAAATGAACAGATTGGGAATTGGGGATTTAGAAATTTGGGAGATTAGGGAATTAGCAGATTGGAAATTGGGGGTTTAGAAATTTGGGAAATTGGAAATTGAAGTGATTGAAAATTGGGGAGATTGGAATTTGGGGAAATTGGGAAATTAACAGATTGGAATTTGGGGATTTAGAAATTTGGGAGATCAGGGAATTAGCAGATTGGAAATTGGGAGTTTAGAAGTTTGGGAAATTGGAAATTGAAGTGATTGAAAATTGGGAAGATTGGAATTTGGGGAAATTGGGAAATTAACAGATTGGAATTTGGGGATTTAGAAATTGGGGAAATTAGGAAATTAACAGATTGGAAATTGGGGAAATTAGGAAATTAACAAGTTGGAAATTGGGGATTTAGAAATTTGGGAAATTGGAAATTGGGTGATTGAAAATTGGGGAAATTAGGAAATTAACTGGTTGGAAATTAGAGATATAAAAGTTGGGGAAATTAGGAAATTAACAAGTTGGAAATTGGGGTGATAGGAAATTGAGGAGATTGGAAATTGGGGAAATTAGGAAATTAACAAGTTGGAACTCAGGGATTTAGTAATTAGGCACAATAGGAAATTAACAGATTGGAATTTAAGGTTTTAGAAATGTGGAACCTTGTAAATTCGGTAGCTTAGCTATCCACACCCTAACAAATAATTAGCCCTTCAAAAAGAACCCCTTTTTTCACCACTTCTCGTAAAAGATCCCCAATCAAAAGCGTTGATAGATTTCGCAGCAGCACAAAACGCCTTTTTTCCATCGACCATCGATTTCAGTCGGTCGACCGTATTTCCCCGGTGTCTGAAGTTGAAATACGAGGCTCGATAAAACCGCGTTATCCATTGGAACAAAAACGGTGAGGAACCGGTGGTCGGATTCCCTCGCTCGTGAATCGGTGTCAACGAGACAAATTGTCCGAAAAAACGACCGAGAAAGCTCGAAAGTCAGCTCGATGACCCGGTATGCGAAACCAGAATTCGGTAACAAGCTGGCTGTGGTTCTTTCTGCTCCGATCACCGCGTTTTTTTGCTGTGCACCTGCACATTCAATCACCTGCATCATCCCTCCGATACACTTGGATGCGGCTCGATTTCGCGGTTTAAAGGGGGCCTTTTCTTTCCGTTGGCTCGTTATCGAAACGCTGTTCGACGATATTTCGAAAAGAAAAGTGTAATAAATTGACTTGGGGTATAATAGCTTTCAGGGCGTTGATTACGTGAAGCTACAAATTGATATAAGACCTGTTTCGGCATTATGTTATTGAAACATAATCTAAACAGTTACTGAAACGACTGGTAACCTAACAATCTAACCTTTGTATCAATAAAACGAACATAATCTAACCTGACCTTTATGTCTGTCAATTTAACCTAACTTGACTTTCATTTTGACTAACATGACTAACAGACTCTAACCTGACTTTCATTAACTTTCAACCTAACAACCTAACATGTCCTCTAATGTAACCTAACAACCTAACCTATAACATTCGTGTCTACTAATCTAACCCAACAATATAATCTTGCTATCTATTAATTTAATTTAACCTGCTTGTATACTAATTTAATTCTCATGTCTATTAACTTAACCTAACTTTACCATTGTGTCTGCTAAACTTAACTTAACCGTTATGCCTACAAACCTAACCTAACCTCCACATCTACTAATCTAACCTAACTTCCATATTTACTAATCTAATCTAACCTAACTTCCATATGTACTAACCTAATCTAACCTAACCTTCATATGTACTAACTTAATCTAACCTAACCTCCATATCAACTAATCTAACCTAACCTCCATATTTACTAACCTAATCTGACCTAACCTCCATATGTATTAACCTAATCTAACCTAACCTTCATATGTACTAACTTAATCTAACCTAACCTCCATATTTACTAACCTAATCTGACATAACCTCCATATGTATTAACCTGATCTAACCTAACCTTCATATGTACTAACTTAATCTAACCTAACCTCCATATCTACTAATCTAACCTAATGTCTATATCGACTAATCTAACCTAACCTCCATATCCACTAATCTAACCTAACCTCCATATCCACTAACCTAACCACCATATCTACTAACCTAACCTATCCTCAATATCTACTAACCTAATCTAACCTTCATATCTACTAACCTAACCTATCACTTCTGATTTATCGTACAAAAATAAAATAAATGAAATGCATTCAGTTTCCAATACATTCATAACACTTGAAACATGAAAATCAGTGCAGAAGCAAATGTAGAACGATAATACAGGAAAGTAGCATTTGCATCGAGGTTGAAATTCAAGCGGATTAAATTTCCTATATTTCCAAACGATCTGATTTCCCTCGTAGCCCCGTTTCAACTAATATTCGCGAATGCTCTGCGAATTCCTGCTAAATCAATACCATGATTGACCGATGCGCGATGCCCGCGGCATGCGTGTACACGCATAAAGCCGTTCCCTTTTCGTAATATTCAAAGCAACACCGATAGAAAACGCGCCCAGACGTCCGTGATGAAGCGTTACGCGATATCTCGCGGTTTTACTGCCACGCGGTTTCTTTTATTTGCATAATTGTCGCTGATGACCCGTCGTAAACGCGATGGGAGCGTTTGCGCGGACCTCGCCCCTTTCACCCTCTCCACTTTTTCTTACATACGTTCGACTTTTCCGATATAACCATTTCCGTTCACCATTTCACCTTCTTTTACCTTTACTGCGATTAGAAAGTCAACATTTTTCATTTGCAACCCTTGTTGTAGATATCGTTACCTCTATGGTAACGTAATTTTTATTAATGCAATTTTACTTACAAGGTTTCTATTTTTATGACAACGTATTTATCATTAATAATATGTAATAATTAAGAAAGATATTTAATATTTTCACTAATATAAGTTTTGAATGATCTAATCTACAAAATTTGTGGCTTTTAAGTTGTAAAGTTTGATTCTGAAAACGTAAGTCAGAAGGCACAAAATGGAGAAACCAATGCGCATGCGCAGTGCGTCTGGAGAGCGCGCATGCGCATTACGAACGTACATAGATCGCGATCAATCATAATATATTAACTGTTTTAAACAAATAAAACATCTATGAATTTCTCACAGAATATAAGAATCGAATAAAGTATTAAAAAGAAATAAAATAATCTAATTAATCTTTTAACATAGCTTTAATACATTACAGACATACATATGTTCATGTTTCTTTCTTCGACGCCATCTTGTTTTCAAACCTCCACAAAGGATTTCAAATGCATTCACTTCCCGATTACATACGTATAAATATAAAGAACTACAATGAATCTCAACAAAAAGCATCGAATAAAAAATTCATAGATACTGAAGATATCAAATGAACCAAACTAAAATCAATTTTAATGTCTTTAACCATCAAAATTACTACTACAACATTCAATATTCAGATGCATTTGAACGACCGTGATTACGCGACTAGCAGTTCCAAATAACGATGTGAAGTGTTTATGAACGCGTTGGTTTGGAAATTGAGGTTAGTCCACATTTCCCGCGTGAAGCTGAAATTCAGTTCCATAGGTGGTTTGCAGTGTCCATTATGTCAATATTAACTTTCACAGTCCGTAAATTCAAAGCTACTGACATCCAAAATTATTTCAAAATTCAGCAAACAGACAGTTCTCACGAATTCAATTTTTCTCGCGATCGTAGATTACGATTCTCGTAAAGATGAAAGCGATTAATATTCGATAGAGAATGTTATCAATCTCCAGACAAAAGATCCATTTGAAATTCTCTAAAACGGGTTTTAATCGGTTTCATCTCGAACAGAGTTTGGCCGAGCGATATTTACCGGCGTGGCTCATTATCATTTTAAGTGAATCACGCTCGCGATCACGATCAACCTGAATGGTTTAGTCTCAAAACATTGATTCGCATTCATGCTAGCCGCGCGTAAGAAACGTCAACACATTTCACGCCACATAAATCAACGGGCACTGGGTTCGATTGTTCGATGCGCTTTCGACGAAAGGATACCGCAACTGGGTCAATTCCTGCTGATTCGTGTCACCACGTTTTGTATCGTGAACTCTTTACTACGGAAATATGATTCTCGTTCTTTTAAGAGCGCAGTGAATGTAGAGTACAATACATACGTCCTTTTTTACCAGGTAAAGTCGATAGGAAATTTTTTGGTTGGTGGATTCAAGCATTGATAGATTGGTGAATTGGTAGATTGGTAGATTGGTACATTGGTATCTTGCTAGATTGGTACCTTAGTAGATTGGAACCCTTGGTAGATTAGAACTTTGGTACGTTCGTGCATTGGTAGATTGGTGTATTGGTAGATTGGTACCTTGCAAGATTGGTACCTTAGTAGATTGGAACCCTTGGTAGATTGGAACTTTGGTACGTTCGTGCATTGGTAGATTGGTGTATCGGTAAATTGGTACCTTGCAAGATTGGTACGTTAGTAGATTGGAACCCTTGGTAGATTGGAACTTTGGTACATTCGTGCATTGGTAGATTGGTACATTGATAGATTGGTACCTTAGTAGATTGGAACCGTTGGTAGATTGGAACTTTGGTACGTTCGTGCATTGGTAGATTGGTGTATCGGTAAATTGGTACCTTGCAAGATTGGTACGTTAGTAGATTGGAACCCTTGGTAGATTGGAACTTTGGTACATTCGTGCATTGGTAGATTGGTACATTGGTAGATTGGTGCCTTGGTAGATTGGAACCGTTGGTAGATTGGAACTTTGGTACGTTCGTGCATTGATAGATTGGTGCATTGGTAGATTGGTACCTTGCTAGATTGGTACCTTAGTAGATTGGAACTCTTGGTAGATTGGAACCTTGGTAGATTGGAATCTTGATAGATTGGTACCTTGGTAAATTGGTACATTGGTATATTGGTACATTGACAAATTAGTATATTATTGTATTGGTATCTTGGTAGATTGACACCTTGGTAAATTGGTACCCTAGTAGATTGATACATTGGCAAATTTGTGCATTGTAGGTTGATACATTGGTACATTGGTAGACTAGTACATTGCTACATTGGTAGGTTGGTAGAGTAGTACATTGGTACATTTGTATATTAGTTCATTGGTATACTAGTACATTGGTACATTGGTGTATTGGTTCATTGGTAGACTAGTACATTGGTACATTGTTATATTGGTGAACTAGTACATTGATGCATTGATGCATTGGTACATTGGTACATTGGTACATTGGTACATTGGTGTATTGGTTCATTTGTATACTAGTACATTGGCACATTGGTGTATTGGTTCATTGGTAGACTAGTACATTGGTACATTGTTATATTGGTTCATTGGTATACTATTACATTCGTACATTGGTGTATTGGTTCATTGGTAGACTAGTACATTGGTACATTGTTATATTGGTGAACTAGTACATTGATGCATTG
>NW_003797353.1:330640-373793 GCF_000220905.1 Megachile rotundata
CATTGGTAGACTAGTACATTGGTACATTAGTGTATTAGTTCATTGGTAGACTAATACATTGATGAACTAATACATTGATGTATTGGTACGTTGTTACATTGATGAACCAATACATTAATACACTGATGCATTGGTACATTGGTACACTGCTACATTGGTACATTGGTACCTTGCAACCAAGATATAATAAATGCCTAAGTTTCACTTGTAAACTTATGGTGACCATGCAAAGTTTTGCATACAGAATGACAGCAGATAAAGGGCGAGGAACAAACCGACTGGTAAAACACGTAGCAAGAGGAGCACGCGAGGAATAGAACGAACGTGTTCCTCGCGGTTGCAGGGGAACTGGGCCGTGGTCTCGTGTTACCCGTTTCCCGTATGGTGCACGAGAGCCCGCAAAAAGTGACACATATTTCAGGGCAACGAGAGGAACGAGAACTCGGTTGACCGCGAGCACGCGGAACGATATCCGGCAAATGATTTTCGCTGGCTCCACAACATCACACTTCCGCGAATTAATTGGTCCTGTACAAACATCTGCAAGTTTTTATACTTCGTCTGTACTGATATTCTGAAGTTTGCAGACAAATACTGAGCTTAATATTTTCTGGATCAGGTTGGTTTTGGAAGAATGCTAAATCGTCGATCAAATGTTTTGTTCATGGATGCTGAGAGTGTGGCTGCAAAGATGGCGCGTGGCTCTGATTGGCTCTAGTGTTGTAAATCAATTTTTTAGATATGTATGTTCTCAAGAAAGTGATGAATTGATACAAATGGAGTAAACCAGAAAAATTGAAGTTGTTGAACTTACTCTCGGCAGCCATCTTGTGTTCCATATGATGAGATTGATATTTATGTACTCAAGCGAGTAACGTTTCTATACAATCCAATTTCATATGAGAAATGCACGAGTCTTTTTATGAAAAATAACAAAGATAAACACGGATTAGTCCGGTTTTATCCAGCTATTAAAATTTTTCCCGCAAAAAAGAGAAGCAACCACTCGTGCAAACCGCTGGAAACCGCTTCCGGATATGAAACTGATGTTTGCATACCACTCTCGTGGAAGAGTGCATTTTCTTCAGCAAACAGGAACATCCTCCAGCCGAGAAGTGCATCGACCAATAAGCAAAATAACCACGGAAATTTTGAAACTTATCGAAGATTTGGAAATTGTCTCTTTCTCCGCAGGTAACAATTTCTCCGGATTGCTGGGTTCGGAATACAAAGTCAAGAACCTCGTTCAAACTTTCCAGCATTTAAATGTAAAGTGGAGAATCGCGAAGGGTAGCATAAATATGCCATTAATCATCCGACTGAAACCACGAATCAAGCATCCTCAGCATCTCAGTGGAAAAATTACAGGCCGTCTCGAAAACAAACTTCTTTCGTCACGAACGGGCAATCTGTCCAGTTATCGATCGCACCCTGCTCATTCAACGTCCCTGTAATTCTCAACGGAAGACAATCTGAGGAATCTTATAGCTAAGATACTCTTCAAGTATCTCAGAGGATTAAAAGCTTCAATCACTTTAAGATGGCTTCCAAAAGAATAACGCTTAGAGTATCTTTCAACACCATCCAGATATGTTGATGCATCCACGTCAATAAATGTGAGGGTACAAGATTAGTATATGTGAGGCATTATTTAGTTACATAACCTCACTTCTCTTGAACTCAATTATAATTTAACTAGTTTCAAAAGCTACATCTTTCAACACCACCCAGATATGTTGATGCATCCACGTATGTGAGGGTGACGAATACTCTTACGAGTTCCACAAAGAAATTTTTACCTACAGAAAACTTCGCAACCATTATACGTATGCTGAGTAGAAAGTTTACAATCCGTAAAAGAAGAAACTTTTTCCATATTTCACGATCAAAGTTTGAATACCCTTCCTATATGTTAGAAAATACGTCAATAAATGTGAGGGTACAAGATTAGTATATGTGAGGCATTATTTAGTCACATAACCTCACTTCTCTTGAACTCAATTATAATTTAACTAGCTTCAAAGCTACATCTTTCAACACCATCCAGATACGTTCATGCATCCACGTCAATAAATGTGAGGGTACAAGATTAGTATATGTGAGGCATTGTTTAGTCACATAACCTCACTTCTCTTGAACTCAATTATAATTTAACTAGCTTCAAAAGCTACATCTTTCAACACCATCTATTGATGCATCTTCTTCACCAAATGTGAGGGTGACGAATACTCTTACGAGTTCCACAAAGAAATTTTTACCTACAGAAAACTTCGCAACCATTATACGTATGCTGAGTAGAAAGTTTACAATCCGTAAAAGAAGAAACTTTTTCCATATTTCACGATCAAAGTTTGAATACCCTTCCTATATGTTAGAAAATATTTTTCAGTCATTTGCTGAAAGCAACATCTACGGAATTTCAGTGTGTATTTTTCTTCGAGACATTATCACAATCGAAAGCGAAAGTTTTCAGATTGCGAAACATGCCTGAACTCTTACGCAAACCTGTCAGGAATATGGAACGAAATTTGAATTTTTATTAGGAGCGTCTATGGAGATCGACCCACGTCGATGCAGCCTGTTTCTGAATGTCATGCAATTTCTCCGGGTTTGATGGGGCAAAATTGTACGCAAGGAAAATTGCATTCTGCTTATTGGAGTGATTCTGCGTGGGCTGGATTATTGATGAACTTTAGGAGCGAGTTTGCAAACTTTTAAAATGTGAAATTTTGTAATTTTTAATTGCGGACAATTTTTGTAATTGTAGATATTCTGAGTTGTGAACTTTTCGGATTTTTAATAGTAAAATTCTTAAATCTTCAAATTTGTATATTTTTGAATGAATGAATTTTTAAATTGATGGGTTTGGAAATTCTCAAATTATAAAATTATCAAATTTGTAATTTTCCAAATCCTTTAGTTTGTAAGTCACTAAATTAAAAAATTCTGAAATTCGTAATTTTTTTAAATTTTGAATACTTAAGTCCAATAATTTTAATTTTTTTAATTTTACAAATTAACCAAAATTTCTAAAATTCTCTAAGTTTTCCAAATCCCTAAAATTCTACAAATTACTCAAATTCCCCAAATACCTAAAATTCTCTAAATTTCCCAAATTCCCCAAATCCCCCAAATTCCTAAAATTCCCAAAATTCCCCCAATTCCCCAAATTCCTCAAATTTCTCAAATTTCTCAAATTCCTCCAATTCCCTAAAATTCCACTTTTCCAAATCCCTAAAATTCTCCAAATTCACCAAATTCCCCCAAAGCCTCCCTATTCCCCCAATTCCCCAAATCCCTAAAATTCTAAAAATTCCCCAAATTCCGTAAATCCATAAAATTCTCCAAATTCCCAAAATTCCCCGAATCCCCCAAATCCCTATAATTCTCCAAATTCTCCAAATTTCCCAAATTCCCCCAATTCCCCCAATCCCCCCAATTGCCCAAATTCCTCAAATTCCTCAAATTCCCCCAATTCCCCAAATCCCTAAATTCCACAAATTTCCCAAATCCCTAAAATTCTCCAAATTCACCAAATTCTCCCAAGTCTCCCTATTCCCCCAATTCCCCAAATTCCTAAAATTCTAAAAATTCCCCAAATTCCTTAAAACCCTAAAATTCCGTAAATTTCCCAAATCCCGAAAATCCTCGAAATTCCCTAAACTCCCCAAATAACTACAGTTATTATCATTTGATTATGAGTAAAAGATCCCGAAGCAGGTTGATCGTCCTGCAGGTTGGTCACTGGGAGATAACTTCAAGGATACGTGGCGTGGCGATCCGATCGGCATGGACCGAGACCGTTAAGCGTCCAACTACGAGAAAGAAACTACTGCTCTACCCTACATGCTTCGAATAGTGTTCCGATCGGTGGCCTCTCTGGGGCAAGGTCAAGAAGCAAAGAATATAAAACTGTCGCTGACCGGTGTTTCCAGACACGCGCACGATGACCTCTTTCCACTAGCAATCGTTCAGAACCGCTCGTACATTCCTTCTAAATAATTGCTTTCATAGACCTCTGCTTCCCAACATTTATAATTATATTAACTTTTATTTCTGTTATCTCCAAATCGGAAATGTGTGCATGTATAGACCAGATATCTACTTAACTTATCGTACAAAAATTTAGAACCATACTTCGATGAAAAAATAGTACTTCAAATAGACTTAGAGTACTTCAAATTACACCCTCTTTTATTTCACTCAACAAATCACTTAGCGAAATAAAATAAGTCACTAATTTATTAATGAGTACGTTTACCTCGTCATTAATCTCGAATATCACGCTTTCCATAAATCGTCCCTCCAGAATCCCCGAACTTAAAATTTAACCCAGTCGTAAATTCGATTTCTGAAAAGGGGGTTCGCAGCGTGAATTATTCTCGAAACGCTCTCCGGCGAGACAGTCGGATGAGTTTCTTCGCCGTGTTTATACTTTCTGCAACGGTCATGGTAAACGTCGCCGCTGTCTAAGTTGCCATTAACATTCATAGTCGCGAGGTTTCATAATGCTCCCCTCCGACTTCCTAAACACGTGCGGGATCCATACGTGACAGGCTTTCGCGAACGTCCGCCGGGAACACCCGCCTGGGGACAAATTTATGCTCGCACATTTTCGGCCTGTCTGCGCAAATAAACGTAAACAGAACATGGACCTTCTGGGATTTCTTGCTACGTCACGTCTCAATGTTTCTACTTCCCTCCTTAACTGGTGCATTCCCTTCTTAACTGTTCATGAACTCCCTTCTTAACTGTTCGTGCACTCTCTTTTTAACTGTTCATGTACTCCCTTCGTAACTGCTCGTGCATTCCCTTCGCAACTGCTCGTTGTTGGACGTTTAACTTTTGATCAATTGTTAAACACACGTTACTTGATTGTTGTGGAGAGGAGAGAAACATGTGTTAGTGTAATTTTAATATTTTGACATTGTCAAATGTTCCTAACCTAACCTAAATTTCTGGCTCACACACTGTTACTACAGTCTACTATATTTTCCTATATTATCTATACTATAGACATTTATTATAGTCATACAATCATACGTGTTACGTATAATCATTACACAAGTTCCATTATTTTTCCGTCATGTATATAATCCTAACCTAACCTCAATTTCTGGCTCACACACTGTTACTATATTCTACTATATTTTCCTATATTATCAATACTACAGACATATTTATTATAGTCATACAATCATACTTGTTACGTATAATCATTACACAAGTCCCATTATTTTTCCGTCATGTATATAATCCTAACCTAACCTCAATTTCTGGCTCACACACTGTTACTATAGTCTACTATATTTCCATATATTATCCATACTATAGTCGTATTTATTATAGTCATACAATGATACTTGTTACGTACAATCATTACACAAGTTCCATTATTTTTCCGTCATGTATATAATCCTAACCTAACCTCAATTTCTGGCTCACACACTGTTACTATAGTCTACTATATTTTCCTATATTATCTATACTATAGACATTTATTATAGTCATACAATCATACTTGTTACATATAATCATTACACAAGTCCCATTATTTTTCCGTCACGTGTATAATCATGCTTGATTTATAAGTTTCATTTTTGACACTTTATGTGCACAGGTCTTGAACTCGTCTTTCAAGATAAAATCATACGACAAGTTAATAGCTGAACAATTAAATTAGCATAAATACCTGTTCAAACGACCTTGAAATATAAATATGTAACACGAAGTGAAAATAAAGTCCATAAAATGTCGGTGAATGTCATCCATTTTGTGAAATAACCTCAAGTCACGTGAGCGTAAAAAAACGTTCCGTAACGACTAGCGGTTATCATAGACACGTTCCCGTTTCCGCGTTAATCGTCTCCGTCCAGACAGCGAAATACCGCGATTCACCAAACGAAGAAGAAGAGCAAGAAAGGTTAAACGCGCCTTTTCATTGTGGCTGAAAGTGTACGAGAAGGTCAGATTTCAAGGAGCAACCGCAATTTAACCTCGTTACCCACGCATTACCGATACCTCGCCGATTCAGAAAGAGAAGAAAAAAAGAAGAATGCGTCAATTAACCTACTAACCGACCAATTAACTGGCCCCTGTCCCTAACGGGGACAATACGTTGTCGCAACGGGGACCGTGGCAGATTTAATGAACGTTTTCGAGCGGATAAGCCGAGCGTTTGACAGCGCGGTCGACCGAGTGAAAAGTTGCTTCGTCCCAGAGAATATCCTTTACACTCGGGTCATACGCGCGTTTAACTTTAAAATGACGCTGCGTTGCGAAACTCAGTTTCCGCGTTTTCGAGACACGTAGTTGACACGTAATGGAGACGTAATGGGGAGCGTGGAGATGTGGAGGTATTTCAAGGTTTATGGTTGATTATGTGGGGATTTGGGGTTTGGGAAGTGGGAGGTGGGAATTTAGGAGATGGGAAATTTGGGAGGTGGGAAATTTGGGAGATGGGGAATTTGGGAGATGGGAAATTGGGGAGATGGGGAATTTGGGAGATGGGGAATTTGGAAGATGGGAAATTGGGAAGATGGGGAATTTGGGAGATGGGGAATTTGGGAGATGGGAAATTTGAGAGATGGAAAATATGGGAGATGGGAAATTTCGGAAATGGGAAATTAGGGAGATGGGAAATTAGAGAGATGGGAAATTTGAGAGATGGGAAATTAGGGAGATGGGAAATTTGAGAGATGGGGAATTTGGGAGATGGCAAATTAGGGAGATGGGAAATTAGGGAGTTGGGAAATTTGGCAGTTGGGAAATTAGGGAAATGGGAAATTTGGGAGATGGGAAATTAGAGAGATGGGAAATATGGGACATGGGAAATTTGAGAGATGGGAAATTTGTGGGTGGGAAATTTGAGAGATGGGAAATATGGGATATGGGAAATTTGAGAGGTGGGAAATTAGGGAGATGGGAAATTTGAGAGATGGGAAATTTGGGAGATGAGAAATTTGAGAGATGGGAAATTAGGAAGATGGGAAATTTGAGAGATGGGAAATTAGGGAGATGGGAAATTTGGGAGATGGGAAATAGGGAGATGGAAAATTTGGGAGTTGGAAAATTAGGGAAATGGGAAACTAGGGAGATGGGAAATTAGAGAGATGGGAAATTAGGGAGATGGGAAATTTGGGAGATGGGAAATTTGAGAGATGGGAAATTTGGGATATGGGAAATTTGGAAGATGAGAAATCAGCAGATGGGAAATTATGAATTTAGAAATTTGATAAATTTGAAATTGAGGTAATCGAAAATTCTGAAGATTGGAATTTCAGAAAATTGGGAAATTAGCAGATTGGAACTCAGAGATTTAGAAACTGGGGAAATTAAGAAATTAACAAGTTAGAAATCAGAGATTCTAAACGTACTCTAACCACCGATCAATTACCCAAGAATTTAAAAACAGACTAATACAATAAACATAACGTAATAGATGTAACGGAAATCCAAGGTATGTAAAACACATCGTTGAACAAAACAGCCATGATCGGCGCCACATATCAGCAATCACGGACGACTAATAATCTATGATGGATCGCAATTAGCAATGGTTGACTCGGAGCCAACCAGCCCAAGTCCCGTCACACGCTCGTCAAATTAATTAGCCTCCGATCGAACGGTTCATTTCGAGACTCTTTTGACGAACGTTTAGAAACCAACATCGTATCCTTCTCTGTTTTTGCTCGGTGGAAATCATTGGTTTCCGAGTTGGCGAATTATTCCCCATAGGCGGCTACTTGATACTCGATGGTAATTTAATTTATGTCTTTCCTGGCGCGTTCAGACGCGCCGTCTTAACAAGCGGGTGTAGCGGAGCTTGCAGGAAATGGAGGATGATTGAAGGGGAACAGGAAAGAAGAAGCTTGTTCGTCAGCCTGGAATTTGGTTGTTACCGCTACCATGGGAAAGTTCGAGTGTGCTAACGATTCCTTGTTATTATCTTATCGTTCATTCTCACGATTATCGAATTATACCAACATCCATCATTTTCGAATACCTTGGATGAAACTTACTTTGCCATCGAATTTCATTTCATTTCAGGGCCTCTCGTTATATTGCTCATTTTATCTTGTTGGTACTTTATTGACCTTGCAAATTATGTATTTAAACTCGTTAGTCAATTATAATAGCAATTTATGGCAATGTAAGTATATGGCAATATAACGAGAGTTTACTAAATTTCATATAAAATTTGAACTATCCACTTTTTAGTTGATGTTGCATCATATAGTTACGTTTAATGTTGAATATTTTAGAAGGTACATTGTTATTAGTAAATGGCAATATAACGCGAGTTTACTATACTTCATAGAAACAACTGTATTATCCATGTTTCATTGATGTTGCATCGTATGTTCACGTTTAACATTAAATATTTCAGAAAAAAACGTATTGTTAGTTTATGGCAATATAACGAGAGTTCACTAAATTTCATATAAAAATTTGAACGGTCTATTTGTAGTTAATGTTGCATCATATATTTACGTTTAACACTGAATATTTTAGCAGGAACATTGCTATTAGTAAATGGCAATATAACGCGAGTTTACTACATTTCATTTAAAAATTTGATAGATCCATTTTTTATTGATGTTACATTGTATGTTCACGTTTAACATTAAATATTTCAGGAAAAAACGTATTGTTAGTTTATGGCAATATAACAAGAGTTTACTAAATTTCATATAAAAATTGAAACGATGTATCTTTTATTAATGTTACGTCATATGTTCACGTTTAACATTAAATATTTCAGGAAAAAACTTATTGTTAGTTTATGGCGATATAACAAGAGGTTACTAAATTTCATATAAAAATTGAAACGATGCATCCTTTATTAATGTTGCGTCGTAGATTTCCGTTTTACATTAAATATTTGAGGAGAAAACATATTGTTAGTTTATGGCAATATAACGAGAGTTCACTAAATTTCATACAAAAATTAGAACGATTCATTTTTAATCGATGTTACGTTGATTTAAGTTCTAAGTTTTCGATCGATATTCAATTTTGTTACGGAAGATTTTAAACAGGAATCTGTTGATCTCTAAAGGGTGCAAATGCCATGCGAATTAGAGCGTATCATAATTGCCCGCCTGTTTTTACATGATTTATGCCTATTAATAAACTACCCGGGTATTCATGATCCACCGTGCTGCCTCGAGAACGTCTACTTTTTGTCCATTCGTTTCGGGATACGATCGAGCGAGCACGAATCCTGTACAGTTACTTATACTCTCCTAGAAGAGGCACCTCTCAAGGAAGTTACGTGTTTGTTGTGAAAAATGAATTTTCAGTCATTTCAGGAATTTTCTATGCTGCTTTGCATATCCTGTTGATTATAAAACGACTATCTGAAGTCTCTACATTCTTAATTTCTTCAAGACCAGATGCACATTCCTGTTTGGGAAAGTTGCATAGTATACAATTTTATTAAAAAAATTCGTGAAGAATTATTATTAATACTGTTAGAGTTCTTCCTTGTACTATCAATACTGTTACAGTAATTTATTGTTAATATTGCTACAATTAATATTGATACAATTAACAATTAAAATGTCTCTGAAGGTTGCACAATTTGTATGAGATAGGTGCTTCATAGCTCCGCCATGTTTGTATCACGTGACCTCAGATGGCGCGAAAATTCAAATTCATTTATATACAGAATTATAAAACAAACATTTTCATCAATTCACTGCTAAATATGTAAACGTATAAGTACATATATGTTTATGTACGTAATATTTAAAGAACACGTGACCTCAGGTGGCGCGAAAATTCAAATTCATTTACATAAAGAACCATCACACGTTCTTATCAATACGCATATTTAAACGTGTATGTATAAGCACGTAATATACACACGTTCTAACTTATAAACACATCTGACATTAAAATAATTATTAAAATATAATATGTTTAAATTCCGCTATTCAGGAAGAAAATGGCGTCGACCCAAGACCAATAATTCCCCAACCTGAAAAGTCTATTATTTCCCAAAACAGAAAAAGCTGAAAACGCGAGAAATAAAAGCGAAAGAAAATGTTCCTGTTTCGATCCGTTCCCGTTACGCTCAGACGAATATAATTACGTTGAGACAGAACCAGTTATTAACAGCGCGCAAAAAGATCGTCTAGTAGCCGACGTACGAGGGTTTCACAATAGCGCGAGAGCGATCGCGGACGCGTTGTATGTCACGCTTAAAATTTCACGGGGACGCGGTTCGTTACGATGGAAGTTTTATTGGTCGATAGAAGATGGTCCGTGGTATCTGGTTGTTCGCGGGTGGAACGATCCACGGTCGGATAACGCGGCGAGTGGAAGCGTTTTTGCCGCGATAGGCGCGAAATCGAGGCACCAAGATCCCGTTGCACGCGGCAAAAAGGAAGAAAACCACGCGAGTTCACCGTGAGATAACGTCTCGATCGGCTTCCTATAACGTGGCGATCGATGACGTGCGCGTTGTCGCGCCTTTCAGAAACGGATCGGACACGACGGCCCGTGAAAACCCGAACCGGGTTGCTTCGAGACGGACACGTGCAAGACCAACAGAAACTTTGCTCCGGTCGATAGGCGGGTCTACGGTCTTTCTTTTTTTCTCCGAGGTGATGAGATCGTGATTTTATCGAGCGATCTTTTTGCGTAGACTTTGTCTCGATGAATAATGGAGGTGTCATTGATCTGGCTTCTTCTACATTTTTTTATGCAAGATGATATGTATAATGTGCAAAGTATTTATATGTTGTTAAATATTTCAGGAGAAGACGTATTAGTTTATGGCAATATAACGAGAGTTCCCTAAATTTCATATAAAATTTGAACTATCCACTTTTTAGTTGATGTTGCATCATATATTAACATTTAACATTGAATATTTTAGAAGGAAGATTACTATTGGTATATGGCAATATAACGCGAGTTTACTATACTTCATAGAAACAAATGAATTATTCATGTTTCATTGATGTTGCATCGTATATTCATGTTTAACATTAAATATTTCAGGAGGAAACTTGTTGTTAGTTTATGGCAATATAACGAGAGTCTACTAAATTTCATATAAAATTTGAACTATCCACTTTTTAGTTGATGTTGCATCATATATTAACATTTAACATCGAATATTTTAGAAGGAAGATTGCTATTAGTATATGGCAATATAACGCGAGTTTACTATATTTCACGGAAACATATGAATTATCCATGTTTCATGTTGCATCGTATGTTCACGTTTAACATTAAATATTTTAGGAGGAAACTTATTGTTAGTTTATGGCAATATAACGAGAGTCTACTAAATTTCATATAAAATTTTGAACAATTCATTTTTGATCGATGTTGCATTAATTTCGTTGTTTGGTAGTGATTAGATGTGGATGGAAAAAAAGGATTTATTACTGGGAGATTAGGAAATTAACAGGTTGGAAATTAGGAAGAGTGGGAAATTAATAGATTGGAAATTGGGGGAGTAGGAAATTAACTGATTGGGAATTGGGGAGAGTAGGAAATTAGTAGATGGGAAATTGGAGAGTGTAGGAAATTAACAGATTGGAAATTGAGGAGAGTAGGAAATTAACAGATTGAACATTGGGAATTTAGAAATTTGGGAAATTGGAAATTGGGGTGATTGAAAAATGGGGAGATTGAAAATTGGGAGATTAGGAAATTAAAAGGTTGGAAATTAGGAAGAGTAAAAAATTAACAGATTTGAAATTGGAGAGAGTTGAAAATTAGCTGATTAGAAATTAGGGAGAGAAGAAAATTAACAGATGGGAAATTCAAAGGGCAGGAAATTAACAGATTGGAAATTGGGAAGAATAGGGAATTATCAAGTTGGAAAATAAAAAATTTAAATTATAGAATTTATCCCATGTTTGCAAACTTAATTTAAATTTCCTTCCATCATTTATGCCTCAGGTACCTAATATGCATCGTCCTCAGTATAATCATAGTGACCGATAATTTCTGAAAGACAAGTGATTGACGACAGAGAAATTCTTCGAGAATTTCTCGAAGACACGCTCAAGGTTCTGTCGTCCGATTCAAATACGGAAGACGGAAGTGGACTATACCCAAGGTACGAGAAAGTTGCACGGAGCTCGTTGCAACACGTTGCTTTCTTTGATCTTCGCCGGCGAGTCGACGTTTTTCTTCTACGATACGCCTACGAGGAATTGTTGCCCGGACAGAGAGTTATCCGTAACTATAAATTCAACGAATTCATCGGCATTAATCAAACCGAGTCTTGCTTTCTGTATTCGACCAAGCGAAACATTCGACTGACAAATGAGTTTTCGAAAGAATGAAACATCCAGATGAATTTTTAATAATGTCAATATTATGATGCATAACTGTGTAGAAAGTTTAATGCGCGCATAATTCTTGTGTCTGACACATGGCTGCGTCTACTGCAAAATGTAACTGAGTAGATTAAGACGTAACACGGTGTCAAAGATAAACCGGATTAGTATAATTATAAATTTCTTATTCGTATAATTAGTATCAGTATAATAGACCTTGTATCAGTATGATTATAGTTTCACTTTTTAATTGGTTAATATAACTTCATGTGCATAATCCAAACAAAGTTTGCATGTTCAGAACAGGTCGCGTTAATTCTAATTACGATTATTTCAGTCTTAATTTAATCTTTCTTGCCTCGTGTAATTACTATGATTTTAATCCTTGCGATAATAATCTGGTGGTTTCGTGACAGGGGTACTCGTATTAATTATATAGATGTAACAGGGTTTATGACTTTCCAAATGTTATCATTACTATACTGCTGTTAATACTGCAAGTATTAATATTGTTGCAACACTGCGAGACTTTTAGACACATTTAAGTAATACTGACAGACTTACATTTTTAAAAAATGTCTTACATCTTGAATCTTATAAAAGTGGGACTCATATGATTTTTTGAAAACTTGCATTGTATGATGCTTATACTGCAAGGTTACACTTGCTGTCTTAAAAAGTGCTTTACACTACAAGCTTTATAAATTTGCTTTTTTAAAAATTTGTCCAGTATGACATTCGCATTATAAGATATATACACTTACTGTATTAAGGAATGGTTTACATTGCAAGATTTATAAACTCACTTTCTTATAGACAGTCTTATACTATGAGATTCATGATTCTTTTCAAAAAGACCTACAGACCTAGACACTTTCCTAAACACATCAAAAGTAGACTTCAAGATAAGATTTAAATTAATAATAGACTATAAGACATACAGTACTTATAACATACGATAAACCCAACCTAAAATAACTTACTTAAATTCAGCTAACACAACCTAACCTGTTTCAATTAAACTAACCTAACCTAACCTACTAAAATTAAACTAAAATAACCTAACCCACTTAAATTAAGCTAAACTAACCTAACCTATTTAAATTAAGCTAATCTGACCTAACCTATTTAAATTAAGCTAATCTGACCTAACCTATTTAAATTAAGCTAATCTGACCTAACCTATTTAAAATAAACTAACCTAACATAACCTACTTCAATTAAGCTAAACTAACCTAATCTATTTAAATTAAGCTAACCTGACCTAACCCATTTAAATTAAGCTGATCTGATCTAACCTATTTAAATTAAGCAAATCTGACCTAACCTATTTAAATTAAGCTAATCTGACCTAACATATTTAAATTAAGCTAATCTGATCCAACCTATTTAAATTAAGCTAATCTGACCTAACCCATTTAAATTAAGCTAATCTGACCTAACATATTTAAATTAAACTAACCTAACATAACCTACTTCAATTAAGCTAAACTAACCTAATCTATTTAAATTAAGCTAACCTGACCTAACCTATTCAAATTAAACTAGCCTATCCTAACTTACTTAAATTAAACTAACCAAACCTAACCATCAATGACTTATCTAATGAATGTCTTAACACATACACATACATATACATATGTGAAGAGTAAGATTGAAAATGGAGATCATCGATTAAGAGTAATCCTAGAAGACCAGTAGCATTGTGGACCAAGCATAAGGCTCACTACACGATTAACGGCCGATGAAGAAGTATTACGGAAGTATGACAACGGTAATAGATAACTGGAAACGAGCATCGACGCCAGGGGCGCGCGTGCACGAGACGTATCGCGTCGGCTTTTCGATCGGAGTCACGTTCGGCGTCGTTACGGTATTCAACCGGCCACCGAGTAACGTGGAAATCATAGCATCGACCATCAAGGACTCGTAACTGGTAGCGGAATTACCGGGCTTTATCGCCGTGCTATTGCCACCGTACCGTTCTCATCTCCTTTCGTTCTCTCGCTTTTTCCCCTCTCTTCATATCTGTCCTAACTGGAAGATTACTAGAACACCTGCTCTTAAATTAACCTACACTTTTACTTTTAACATGACTTTTCTAAAACGTAGCAATTTTGTAACAAATTGTACAACCTTTAGGTAAAATGTACAATTTTTATGTAAAACCTATAATTTTTGTGGAAAATGTACAATTTTTATGTAAATCCTACAATGTTTGTGAAAAATGTACCATTTTTATGTAAAACATACAATGTTTGTAAAATATGCACAATTTTTATGTAAAACCTATAATGTTTTTGAAAAATATACAATTTTTATGTGGAACCTACAATTTTTGTGAAAAATGTACAATTTTTATGTAAAACCTACAACACTTGCAAAAAATGTACAATTTTTATGTGAAACCTACAATTTTTGTAAAATATGTACAATTTTTATGTAAAACCTACAACGCTTGCAAAAAATGTACAATTTTTATGTAAAACTTACAATGTTTTTGAAAAATGTATAATTTTTATGTGAAACCTACAATTTTTGTAAAATATGTACAATTTTTATGTAAAACCTACATTTGTAAAAAATGTACAATTTTTATGTAAAACCTACAATTTTTATCAAAAACATTTTTTTGCAAAATGTACAATTTTTATGTAAAACCTATAATTTTTGTGAAAAACATTTTTATGAAAAATGTACAATTTTTGTGAAGTGCTTCAACTTGCATAAATATGATGATCCTTGCAAATGTGTATAATTTTATAATATAATGTTTAGTCAGTGTGGGTTCATTGTAGTTATCAAGCTTGGTAAATTAAGTTAAGCTAACATAATTTAATTTGAGCAAATAATATTGGAGTCTTTGATACATCGAATAGTGTAGAGACACCCTTAAGATCGGTAGGTAAGAGATGTCTCAGTGAATTCATTTCTTTCCCCAAATGTATATGTTCAACTTCAATAAATCCTATTTAGGACAAAATAAAAATTAATCTTGACAAGAATAAATATCAAAATCAATCTCAAAAAAATAAACCTAAGTAATAAATAAAATTCTATAATTTTGATTAACAGATCTAGCATTAACTACCATTAACTACCAATAATTACCAATAACTACCAATAACTACCAATAACTACCATTAACTACCAATAACTACCAATAACTACCATTAACTACCATTAACTACCATTAACTACCATTGACTGCAATTAACTATTTGGCTTAAATTGACCTCGCAGCATAGTCATCTAGAATTTGAAAGCGATAATAAAGTACCAAAATCAATCTCAAAAAAATGAACCTAAATAATAAATAAACTTCTATAATTTTGATTAACAGATCTACCATTAACTACCATTAACTACCATTAACTACCAATAATTACCAATAACTACCATTAACTACCATTAACTACCATTAACTACCAATAACTACCAATAACTACCATTAACTACCATTAACTACCATTAACTACCATTAACTGCAATTAACAATTTGTCTTAAATTGACCTCGTAGCATTGTCATTTAGAATTTGAAAGCGATAATAAAGTACCAAAATCAATCTCAAAAAAATGAACCTAAATAATAAATAAACTTCTATAATTTTGATTAACAGATCTACCATTAACTACCATTAACTACCATTAACTACCAATAACTGCAATTAACTATTTGGCTTAAATTGACCTCGCAGCATTGTCACTTCAACTACCAATAACTACCAGTAACTACCATTAACTACCAATAACTACCATTAACTACCAATAACTACCAATAACTACCAATAACTACCATTAACTACCAATAACTACCAATAACTACCATTAACTACCAATAACTACCAATAACTACCATTAACTACCAATAACTACCAATAACTACCATTAACTACCAATAACTACCATTAACTACCATTAACTGCAATTAACTATTTGGCTTAAATTGACCTCGCAGCATTGTCACTTAGAATTTGAAAGCGATAATAAAGTAGCTTAACGACAGCGTGGAAAACGCATGACGGTATCGCGTGCAATTCATCGAATTCCAGTTGCGCTCGCGCGTGTGCTGTCGGGGATGAAGTTGTACGAAGGCGCGAGAAACGGGGCTCTCGAGAGGGTATCGAGCGATCAGAGACCGCGGAAGAGCGAACACGACTTTTCTGAAGAAAGCACGGAAGAATGAGAGACACGCGGAAGAAGAAGAAGTACCTGGATCTCCCTTGGGATCAGACTGGTCCGTGACTGGTCAGTCCTCGTAATTACTTCATCCGCGCTCGCTCCGAATCCTGCTATCCTGTTGGTTGCTCGTTTCGAATCCCGCTGCCCTACCTCCCTCGTATGGCTCGTTTGCCATTCTGACCTGGACCGAAATCTCCCCCCTGTTGTCATTCGTTCATCTCGAATTCGAGGTCCTCGAATGTCTGATTGATTCTCTTCTATGAATCTTCTACCTAATTTCCGGTTCTGACTGCCACCATCTTAAAGTGGATCCAAATTTACAAGGTCCCTCGCATAGACTCGGTCACCTCACTCGGACTATTAGTCACAGAATGCAACCACAAGTCATGTTTGGTACACGAAGCTCGCGATAATCGGGTGCATCGACTTAACAGCAAGGATATCCTGGAGACACGGTGCCGAACGACCGAGGTTTAACCGTGACGGACGCCGGCCTGGCACTGAACGGCTTAACCGGTATACAACCACTGACCATCACCATCGCAGCCATCACCGACCCTCCTTGTCTCCTTCCTTCTCTTACGCCTCTCGCTCCTCCGACCCTCTTTCTCTCGTTTGCTCCTTTCGTTTACCCTCCTCTTTTCTACTAACTACTATCGCCACCGTCCTGCTTCCAGCCTCGCCGACCGTCGCGTCTTCTTCGGCTATTCAAGGTCATACGAGGAAATATGTCAAAATCGAGCCGGCACGCGCTACGATTCGGGGAGAGGCGATTTCCCTCGGCGAGAGTTACGTTTTCTCGTTTCATCCTCTTTCCTCTCCTTTCATCGATGATCGCTCTTTGCTACTGCTACCATGGTCCTGTCTATTTTTTATTAATTCGTTACTTCGGTTTGGAGGTCAGAGGTTCAGAGAAAACATAGAAGTTCAGAGATTGCAATTATATTTTGAACTAATTATTTGGTGCAGATAATTATTTATGGGATACGTCGATGACCTTCAAGTATTTTGTCAAAGACATGCTTAACAATTTTTTTAGATACACATAATCATCTCTGTACACTGTATAAGGGATATTTGTGAAAATATTTTCAATGCTGCAAATATACTGAAGGTCACGTGGATGACCTTGAAATATTTTGTCAAAGCATTCTCAACAATTTTTCCTTATACACATAATCATCCCTCTACTTTGTTTGAAAGATATTAGTAAAAATATTTTGAATGCTGTCATTATATACTGAAGGTCACATGGATGACCTTAAAGTATTTTGTCAAAGACATCAGACTCAACAATTTTCCCTATACACATAATCATCTCTCTGCACTGTATAAGAGATATTTGTAAAAATATTTTCAATGCTGCAATTATATACTAAAGGTCACATGGATGACCTTGAAATATTATGTCAAAGATATCAGACTCAACAATTTTCCCTATACACATAGTCATCTCTCTGCATTGTATAAGAGATATTTGTAAAAATATTTTGAATGCTGCAAATATACTGAAGGTCACATGGATGACCTTGAAATATTTTGTCAATGACATTACTCTCAACAATTTTTCCCTATACACATAATCATCTCTATACTTAGTTTGAGAGATATTTGTAAAAATATTTTGAATGCTGTAATTATATACTGAAGGTCACATGAATGACCTTGAAATATTTTGTCAAAAACAATATCCTTAAAAATGTTTCCTTATATATATAATCATCTGACAGCTACATTTGAGAAATATTTAAAAAAATATTTTGAATGCTGCAATTATATACTGAAGGTCACATGGATGACCTTGAAATATTTTCTCAAAGACAATATCCTTAAAAATGTTTCCTTATATATATAATCACCTGACAGTTACATTTGAGAAATATTTGTAAAAATATCTTGAATGCTGCAATTATATACAGAAGGTCACATGGATGACCTTGAAATATTTTTTCAAAGACAATATCCTTAAAAATGTTTCTTTATATATATAATCACCTGACAGCTACATTTGAGAGATATTTAAAAAAATATTTTGAACATGATAATTATTTGCAGAAGGTCACATGAATGACCTTGAAATATTTTATCAAAGATACTCAACAATCTTCCCTATAATCGTCTTCCAGCTTCCTCTGACATTTATAAAAATATTCTGAAGGGTTATTCATAAAGTCACTCGTGACATATTCGCTACATGACAGCAGAAAATGTCACATGTTGAAGTACAGTTAATTCGAGTGTCTTGCAGCAGGTTACCCCAAGTCGATCATGCAAAGCAGACTCCATGAATTATAAGATGGATATAATATTAGTGTCTAGTAGTCTAATAACAGTCTAATAATAGTAACGTCTGATATGTCCACGTCTCCATGTTCCTGCATGTGCACATCTCAGTTTAATCAGAAGTCTGGTAATTCGTTGATCGATACAATTGAATTACCCAGTGCAAGATTAAGACATACGTTAGCCACCGTTCAAACGGACTCGTTTGACAAGAATAAATCGCAGCGAACGGCTCCTAATGTCCATAGCGAACAGGAGCGATTCGCTAACCGTCAACGTCACATCCTGACAAAAAAGTAGCCAGCAGATGTTCCAACGATAAACGCGACTCTGTTCTGCTCCGCGGGAGAACTCGAATCCGACAGCGTGACGTATCGAAGCGGTTGCCCGCTTCGTACAACGATTTTCACGCGCGTTTCGAGACACGGAGCGGACAGCCGCGTGTCAGCTTCACGCTCGCGGCGAGATGCTTCCACATCCCGAGAGCCGAGTTCAAACGCGAAGTAGGTCGAACGTTTCTCATTGTGCTCGATGTGCAACTCTCGGCGAGAGACCGTGTTTCCCGCGCGAATTATCACCGTCACTGTCCATCAAAATCAATGAAACGAGTGATTGAAGGTAATCTCGAGAAATCACGTTTTCTTTCGGTAAGGAAGGTGCTGATGTTTATGCAAATTTGACGATTTTGGGACGGGAGGATTTTTGGGTTGACATGTTTGTTTGCGAGTTTATGATGGAGTCGATGTGTGTTTTTTGTATGTTGTCTAGCTTGTGTGCTTAGTAACTCACAAGATTTCAAGCTTTTGTATTTCTAGATTTCAAATGGGGAGTTTCTTCAGATTTATAGTTCACAAATATTAAAACTTCTAAATCTCTCAAGGTTTAGATTCCTAAATTTTTGTAGGTTCAAATTTTCAAATCTCTGAATGTCCACATGTCCACATGTTCACATGTCCATATGCCCACATGTCCACATGTCCACATGTCTACACGTTCACATGTCCATATGCCTACATGTCCACATGTCCAAGTGTCCACATGTCCAAAAGTCCACATGTTCAAATCTCCACATGTCTAAATTTCCACATGTCCAAACCTCCACATGTCCAAATCTCCACATGTCCAAATCTCCACATGTCCAAATCTCCACATGTCCAAATCTCCACATGTCTAAATCTCCACATATTCAAATCTCCACATGTCCAAATTTCCACATGTCCAAATCTCCACATGTCCAAATCTCCACATGTCCAAATCTCCACATGTCCAAATCTCCACATGTCCAAATCTCCACATGTCCAAATCTCCACATGTCCAAATCTCCACATGTCCAAATCTCCACATGTCCAAATCTCCACATGTCGTTCAAATCTCCATATATCCAAATCTCCACATGTCCAAATCTCCACATGTCCAAATCTCCACATGTCCAAATCTCCAAATCCCCAAATCCCCAAATCCCCAAATCCAAATATCCCCAAATCCCCAAATCCCCAAATCCCCAAATCCCCAAATCCCCAAATCCCCAAATCCCCAAATCCCCAAATCCAAATATCCCCATATCCCCAAATCCCCAAATCTTCAAATTCTCAAATCTCCAAATTCCCATATCCCCAAACCCCCAAATCCCCAAATTCCTAAATTCCCACCTGCACCACTCTAGCGACATTCTCAGACGTTTCTAATCACAATGCGTCACGAATCATGTCATCCCGTCGTAAACGCCAGAAGAATACGCGTTTCGAGCAACGGAGAAAACGCGCGATCGGCAGCCCGTAACGCAATTAACGACGAAATTATTTCCACTAATTGCGAACGGTCGACCACCGTGTTCCGGCGTTGCGAACACCAGTCTCGCTTGCTGGACCTCCTCGTAGCGTGTATAAACACCAAACTAAATACCCAACTTTCGAATTCAATAACAATATTTTAACTTGTGCATAAATATCCATGTGTCATATTAAACTTATGTGAACATTAATGTATGTGAACTTATGTATGTATCATTATCGTTGAGGGTCAAATGAAGGTGTTTGAGGTGTAATAGCATTTTATATCTACTTTTGACTGTCGTTGAAAATTGTGTTCAAGGTCTGATACCATCTTACAGTTCTGATCATTGACCTTGAATATTGTGTTCAAGGTTACACAGAATTTTGTATCAACTTCTTAACAATGTCTATAAAGACAATGTTGAAGGTCTGAACATTTAACATTTCTGATCAATTTCCTTGAAGAGTGTATTCAAGGTCTACCATCATTTTGTATCTGCTCCAATTGTCCTTGAAAATTGAGTTCAAGGTCCAACAGCATTTTATGTACCTGATGAATGTCCTTGAGAATAGTATTCAAGGTCTAACATTTTATATATGTTGAACATCCTTGAAGGTCGTCAGTGTCGACATTGAAATTAATTTCCTAATCACAAATCCACTTCAGTTATTGAATCACCATAACAACATCATTAGCGGCGCAATTAATGATAAATACTATAATATAAATTTCATTAACTCAAACGACGAGGCTCATCAAATCAAGTTCCATCACTTCAGGTTCCCATCGCGCAACCTTCGCATCTGCATAATTTACCCAAGTAATTAAGAGATTCCGAGTAAGACTCCGAGTGTTTCTAAGCCGACGTTAACGAACCAATACCCAGAAGAAAGGAGGAGGTCGTCGCAGGAAAAGTGTCCTCGATTCGACGGATGTACTCTGAAAGACTCGGTGTAAGAAAAATCCGGATCGACCGGATAAGAAGATCGAACGATGGGCGCCGATTAAAAGCGCGGGGAAATCGTGTCACTGTGCCGATCTTTCGCTGAACCGACCGGTACTGTTCGAAATTCCAAACGAAGCTGGAAATTCAGTCAAGAAACCATATGCAGTTGCATTCTGTTGCCGCGGATGCAACGAGCCAGCTGAGCGCGGATTAGCGGTAACTCGCGATGCTGAGGAACTGCGGGCCCATTCAGGTAAAGGCTGGTTTGCAACGACACGCCTGTTCACATTCTACTGCGGGAACGATGAAATACAGGGTGCCTCACAAATAGTGGTCCTTGAAATGGGGGGTAGCTGACGTGATTCTGAAGAAAATTTCCCTTTGCAAAAATTGAGTGCGATGCTTCGTTTTTGAGTTATTAAAGAAAAACGCGGACCAATCAGAGCGCGAGGGTTACGCACGTCCCGCCTCTAGGTGGAGTGCGCAGACGCGAGAGCGCAGCTTCGAGCCTAGAGGCGGAGCGCGCAGCTCTAGCAAGACCTACACTAGTGAGACACCCTGTATTTGCAAAAAGAATACTTAAACTTTAAAAGATTAACCTTGCAATAATCTTATGAGTTAAATTCAGGAAAAATACTGATAATGATGCATTGAGAATATACTACAAGTTATATTATAAGTTAACTATTCTTATATTACAAGTTAAATATATTATTTATCCTTTTTAAGGACATACATTAATTATGAGACACCCTGTATAGCGAGAGGTGTTACAGAAATTTTATAAAGCGATACCCAGGATTTGATTTTTTGTTGTCTTTGAGTTTAAATGAGTCAAGTAGTTTGGATCAATTATAAAGATTTTTACGTCCATAAATCTATGCATTCTTCAAGCACCTAAATATTTTACCATCCAAAGTAAGAAAACTATAGAACAATAACATAGCAATCTCGAGACACAGCGTCGCAAAAACTGTCATTTCCTCTAAGCTAACCATTTCTCACATTCACCGTTCGCTTCGCGCTCCTCTAGTTCCCAATCGATCATGGGACTTAACCGAGATAGAACAATCGATGGACGGGTAAAAAACGTCGGAAGATCGAGCGGAGAAGAACGAGGAGGACAAAGATGAACGAACACTAGGACGAGACGATGATCGATCTATCGACAGAAGCTGGAATGTTATCCCTCCTCTATCGATCGCCAAGTACCTGCCACTCTCTAATCACACGCTATCGTCCATCTTTCCGCCTTTTCGCTATACTAACTCGTCTTCGGCTCCCGATCATAGTGCGGCGTTCGTTGCTGCTTGGAATGCGCGATTGTTTCTGGTCAAATTCTTTTGTATATTAGTTGAACATTTTTTTTATTTTTTTTTTAATTCTTAAATTAAAAAATTTTTTAAATTTTGAAATACTTATATTTGCAGATTTGTAAGAATTTTGAAATTCTCTAATTTTTAAAATTTCGAAATTCTATTCTTAGCTTTTAAAATTTTCAAATTCTCTAATTTATAAATTCTCAAAATTCCTAAAATTCTTAAATTTCCTCAAACTCTCAAAATTCCCTAAATTCCCCAAATTCTCAAATTTTCCTGAACTCTAATAATTCCCTAAATTCCCTAAATTCCCCAAATTCTCTAAATTCCCAAAATTCTCAAATTTACGAATTTCCCAATTTCTCAAATTCCCCAATTTCCCAAAGTTCCCAAAATTCTAAAAATTCCTCAAATCCTCAAATTTTCTCAAACTCTCAAAATTCCCCAAATTCTCAAATTTTCCCAAACTCTCAAAATTCCCCAAATTCTCGAAATTCTCAAATTTCCCAATTTCCCAAAGTTCCCCAAATTCTCAAAATTCCTTAAATTCTCAAATTTCCTCAAACTCTCAAAATTCCCCAAATTCTCGAAATTCCCAAAATTCTCAAATTTCCCAATTCCCCAAATTTTCCAAATTCTCGAAATTCCCAAAATCTCAAATTTCCCAATTTCCCAAAGTCCCCCAAATTCTCAAAATTCCTTAAATTCTCAAATTTCCTCAAACTCTCAAAATTCCCCAAATTCTCGAAATTCCCAAAATTCTCAAATTTCCCAATTCCCCAAATTTTCCAAATTTTCAATATTCCCCAAAATTCTCAAAGTTCCCCAAATTCTCAAAATTCCCCAAAATCTAAGAATTCCTCAAATTCCCCAAATTCTAAAAAATTTCCCAAATTCTCAAATTTCTAAATTCTAATAATTTCTCAAGAAAAATGTAGCTATTAAAGCTCCCATCGTTAGATCTGTCATCAAGGTAATAATGACCCGAAAGCAAGGAATGATTCGAGCGTACAGTGGCAATCCGCCTATTTTCACGATATCACGGTTGGCCTGGCGTATATCCGCCCCTTTCGGTGCCGGTACGCGTTTAATCAAAGATCATTATCATACCGTGATACTGTACCGGTCAACCGGCTGCTCGTAGATACGTGGAGGCACGCCGTGACCGTTCTTACGTATTTACTATTACAGCACGCGTGTACCGTGCACGGTCGTAATGCGATTCTGATGGAAATTATATCGGTCGTATCGTTTCGTTTCGTTTCATTTCGAGGAAACACACCCGGCTACTCGTTCGTTCTCGATGACGAGTCAATACTGTTCGTGTACCGTTAATCCGATTGAGACGAGTCAATCTACAGTGTAGACTGGGGAAATTGTAGGGTATTTTTAGTTACATTTTTTATAAGGGTAGAGGTGAGCTTCGCAAACTCCTACATCTTCAAATCCTTAGATCTTCAAATTTCTACGTCCTCTAGTCCCCACATCCACAATTTTTCATATCCCAAAATAGGTTCCCAAACTGTTAACCATATTTCTAGATTGCTATATCTCCAAATCCCCAAATTCCAAAGTCAAATACCTAGGTCCAGAAGTTCCTATGTCCATAACTCTAATCCTCCACCTCTCTAAGTCCTCATAACCTTATAACCCCAAATGCAACAATTCTCCTATATCCTCAAATTCCTACACCCTTCTACATTCTAAAACATTTCTACCTTTTCCGTACATCCACAACTGTCCACATCCTAAACTATCTAAACTCTAACATACACCTAAACTAACCAAATCTCAAATTGTCAATTCAACGAGATGTCTCTCCACAACAGCATCACCTAAAGGTTCTATCGAACTATTCGACAGATACAACGATCGATTAAAATCTAGCGGGATCGTATATACGGTTAGACTAAATTAAAACGAATCTTTATCGAGGGCGATAGCTCTAACGTAGATTCTGACCGCGAGCCTCTAGGCGTGGTTGATGCACGGAACATCGTTAAGATTCACGACTAATTGCTAGAATCGCTCAGTCATTGCTTTAACAAGCGATATTCTGGGTTGGTAGGCCGACTGGCTTACATTCTGTAGCTGAAAGTATCTCTTACCATTTGATGTTCCGGGGCAAACGATCAAATTTCCAGATTGGGTTAGGTTATTTCCCGCCATTATTGATTCTACACGTGGTAAATTCTATCCGTGGCGAATTTTACGCGTGATAATTCGACACATGGTAATTCTACACGTGGTAATTCGATGCGCCGTAGTTCGACGCGTGGTAATTCGATACGTGGTAATTCGATGCGCCGTAGTTCGGCGCATGGTAGTTCAACGCATAGTAATTCGATGCGTGGTAGTTCAACGCGTGGTAATTCGACGCATGGTAATTACCACGCGTGGTAATTCGACGCGTAGAGTAATTCGACGCGTGGTAATTCGACGCGTAGTAATTCGATGCGTGTTAGTTCGACGCGTAGTAATTCCACGCGTGGTAAGTCGACGCGTAGAGTAATTCCACGAGTGGTAATTCGACGCGTAGAGTAATTTCACGCGTGGTAATTCGACGCGTAGAGTAATTCCACGCGTGATTATTCGACGCGTGGTAATTCGATACGTGGTAGTTCGACGCGTAGTAAATTCACGCGTGGTAAGTCGACGCGTAGAGTAATTTCACGCGTGGTAATTCGACGCGTAGAGTAATTCGACGCGTGGTAATTCGACGCGTAGTAATTCGATGCGTGTTAGTTCGACGCGTAGTAATTCCACGCGTGGTAAGTCGACGCGTAGAGTAATTTCACGCGTGGTAATTCGACGCGTAGAGTAATTCCACGCGTGGTTATTCGACGCGTGGTAATTCGATACGTGGTAGTTCGACGCGTAGTAATTCCACGCGTGGTAAGTCGACGCGTAGAGTAACTCCACGTGTGGTAATTCGACACGTAGAGTAACTCCACGCGTGGTAATTCGATGCGTGGTAGTTTAACGCGTGGTAATCAATTCTCCACTTTTCCCGGCAGATTAATTCCTAAAAATCGTTCAGCCTTTATTTTCACTCCCACTCCGATAAAAAATCACACTAGTTTATTTGCAACGTTATAGTTTATTTGAAAAACGGTTATGAGAAATGCTCAAATTCAATGAGTCCGCTTAGGCATCCCCCGTAATTAAAGCAGTACACAAGTTCGGGCCTCGGGCACACGATACATCAACGTGTCCAAGTGATTATGGTGTTGGTAGCCCGGCCCTATCGTGAATTAAATCTTACTCTCAAACGGCCTGCAAATGGGCAGTCCCCCTCGTATAGCTTGTTTTTCCTGCTATAAGTATGTTCACCCGCCCCCGTGTCTCGTCGACTTGCGCCAATTTTTATTTAATCCCGTTTTTATGGGGACCTCGTCTAATCGAGTGAAAGCAGCGTGTAACGAGAACGCGTCGAAAATTGGTTTTCGATTAAATTCTTACGTGCCACGGTTGCTCCATGAAATACCTGAAATGATGATAGTGCACGCGGGTAACATGATTTGCATGATTCCTCGGTAAATCTGTCGCGGAGAACCGACTAAACCGGCTTTCTTTACTGTAGGATCCTTTCGATTTGATGTGCTAAACATTTAGAGGAATCGTAGGAATATTTGATTCGATTGATTCTGAAGCTGAGATGCTTGTTTGGTACACTTTGGTAATTCTAATAATTCTTATGGCTCAGGTTAGATTAGATTTTGTGGGAATAAAACAGTTGATCGAGGAGGAATATTTCAGTAATTAATTACTGTATGTTCTATATTTATTGATATACTTAGAAGTTTATTTCCAGTGAAAATATGTGCTTATCATCATGCATGCTCGTGTGATGTAGAATAAACGTATGTGGAATTATTATGTGTTTGACTGCCATGTGGAGAATTAGGTGTAGAATTGCTAATAGAATTGACATATGGAGAATTACTATGCGTAGAATTGTCATATGTGGAATAACTATAGATAAAATCGCCATATGTAGAATTATTACATACAGCATTACTATACCAATAGAATTATCGTGAGCAGAATTACCACGCGTCGAATTACCACGCGTTGAACTACCACGCGTTGAATTACTACGCGTCGAATTACCACGCGTCGAATTACTACGCGTCGAACTACCACGGATCGAATTACCACGCGTTGAACTACCACGCATCGAATTACTACGCGTCGAATTACCACGCGTGGAATTTCTTCGCGTCGAATTACCACGCGTCAAATTTCTACGCGTCGAATTACCACGCGTGGAATTTCTTCGCGTCGAATTACCACGCGTCAAATTTCTACGCGTCGAATTACCACGCGTGGAATTTCTTCGCGTCGAATTACCACGCGTCAAATTTCTACGCGTCGAATTACCACGCGTGGAATTTCTTCGCGTCGAATTACCACGCGTCAAATTTCTACGCGTCGAATTACCACCTACCACGCGTCGAATTACCACGTATCGAATTACCACGCGTTGAACTACCACGCGTTGAATTACTACGCGTCGAATTACCACGTATCGAATTACCACGCGTTGAATCACCACGCGTTGAATTGCCATGCATAAAGTTACCATGAGTACAAGTTTCATTTATGAAAATATCATGCGTAGAATTACCCTCCGCACAATTATCATTTATAGAAACATCATGCGTAGAATTATGACTCGTAGAACTACCCTGCGTAAAATTACTACAAATGTATTTACCAAGCGTAAAATCGTTACAAATAGACTCACAACGTAGAACCACATACAATCTACTGCACATATCACCACCTAAAATTGCCATTGTTCATTCACTTGTTATTCCTTCCCAAGAAGACCAACACCTATCCTACAAATGAACCCTTCATCATACAAATGAACAAGTAATGATTCCTACTCAATATTTTAATTTTATTCGAATGATCAGTTAAATGAGCATTACCCACATTGACCGTAACATAAAATCAATCGTCATAAGTAGTAGATAGGAAGCAGGAAATGGTTTGGATTAGTTGGTGAAAAGCAATTATCGATGCAAGGCCGGCTCTCTTAAAAGGTGAGTTATTAACTCGACGGCGAAAGACGGAGGGGACTACGGTAATTGCCCGCTCGGCTTAGAGTTTATCTACCTCTTGGTACCGAGCCGCATACGGCCTGGACTTTCGTTCGGGATTAGTAAGAGTAAAACGTAAATGCTCGGAGACATCGATTAACGGTAACGGTAAACGACTTACTTCTCTGGTATTCCTGCACGCGTGCACGCCTTCGAGAGGTTGCGCTCGAGTCCCGCGATTTTCCGACGTAATTAATCGTCGAAACAATCGTCGTAATCCTCCCCGATATTTTCATCGATTTTCTGCTGAATTCGTTCGATTAAAAAATCGCCGGGTACCGCTAGAAGAAGTTTACGGGCAGCTTAGTCGATGGAATTCCGATTTTAATAACGTCTGCTAGGAAATTATCTCGGAGTTCTAAGCGCAGCTTAAATATAGATCAACCTATCGATATATCATAGGAACGGTGATAAAAGCCGCACCAGGCCACGGTACCGTGTGTATCACTTGTTCCGTAATTAAAGCTCGTAGCCACCGGTTCGATAGAAACGGTGATAAGAGGTCGATAAGCGTCGATACAAATTAAACGTTTACCAACGACTTGCAACCTTGCCCACCGGCTATGAGGATTTTCCCACGAGACGTATACTTGCTGCGTTATTAATTTTAACGTTGCTCGTTAATTATTGAATTATTCCAGTTTTCATGGAACTTCGTTTTCGTTCGGGTAAATGCTGTTCGACACAACTGTTACTTTAACAGTTTGCAAATTTATGTGTCACGGGATAAGCTTGAAATTTAGTGCATGTCGTTATTAATTTATGATGTTTAATTATTAATCATTTCTGCTAGTGTGAACAGTGATGGTATTTGATAAATTATGCGGCATATATGTGCATGCATGTATGTATGTATGTATGTCTGCATGCATGTATGTTTATATGTATGTATGCATGTATTTATGTATGAACATATGCATGTGTGTATGTATGCATCTATAAACATATGCATGTATGTATGAACATATGTATGTATGTATGAACATATGCATGCATGTATGTATGAACATATGTATGTATGTATGAACATATGCATGTATGTATGTATGAACATATGCATGTATGTATCTATAAACATATGCATGTATATATGAACATATGCATGTATGTATCTATAAACATATGCATGTATGTATGAACATATGCATGCATGTATGTATGAACATATGTAGGTATGTATGAACATATGCATGTATGTATGTATGAACATATGCATGTATGTATTTATAAACATATGCATGTATGTACGTATGTATGCATGTATCTATGCATATATAAGTTGGACAATTTTCATATATTTTGACATTTGAATATTATGCACTTCAAAATTAAATCTGCTTATTGAATCCGAAGCTATTTTCAGAATTATTTTGCACAGTCCACAAGGACCATAATGCTACTGCTTGAGCAGCTCGTCAAAATCTGAATACACGAAGATAAATCTACGGGGTTTAAGAACGTGCCAAATGTATTTTGCATGGAGCCTCCCAAGAAGCTTCCGTAATGGCGCAGCACCGTGTCATTACGCGTAATTTCGCTTCGAAAGCCCCATTAACCGTCAAAGTCGGTCATGAGCAGGGTCCTACGAGCACGTCTGAAATCATTTCTCCGGCAATGATTCAAACTTTCGGTTGCCACCGAGGCGTACGTGGAACGATTTTCGGCCATAAACCATCGACGTTAAGCGATCGTAATCGCTCGAGAAATTGGGGTCCACGAAATTCGGGGCAAATATTGTATGTGCGAAGAAATTGCACGAAAGTGCAAACGTTGAATCTTCGCGGTTGATTATTTAAGATCGTGACACTTCCTCTTCCGTTGGCGAGAACGAAACACGTTTTTCGAAGCGTTCAGGGTTGGGTGACGCGAAAGAGGTACGAAAGAAATACGACTAGGAAAGAGCGAGCAAAGGTTCCGAGCGTAACGTGCGCCTCTTTACCGGAAATTCCTCGGGGTTTTCGAGGTAATTCCTTTTTTTCCAACCGTTTCTAGACGTTGCTCTCGTCTAATTACCGAGCCCAGGAAATAATCCTTTCCGAGTCGAAGAAATTCAATTTCTGGACACTCGATACCACCCTCCGTGCAATTTCATCGCTAATTGCGGTTAAAGCTTGAATCTCTATTTCGAGAAATTAGTATCGATCCGTAACGATAGACAGTTTCAGGAATATTCACATCCATGTTTGCGTTAGCGAATGCAAGTTTATCACGGTAGAGTACACAAAGCCCGTTGTTATTGTAATCTTATAGGAAGAAGTTAATTCAATATGTACAGTTCTAGCACTTCCTTAATGCACTTAATCTCAGTGTATTCACATGGAACGAAAGCCAGTAAACACTTTTACATTTCTGATTTAGTAAGAGTGCATATAAAAGCAATTCGTTTTTATAAACACTTTGATTGCGTTTGTTGAAACACATAACCTACTCATCTTGGACTAAGATGGCGCCTTTCCTGTTTATGTATCACACATGTGATTAGTTTTGCGGTACACAGGATCAAGTACTGTTTGTACTGTTATTGACTTACTGTTTGAAATAGTTACATGCATGCATATGTTCATACATACATACATATACACATTCATATGTTAATACATACATACATATACACATTCATATGTTAATACCTACATACATATACACATTCATATGCTAATACATACATACATGCATATGTTCATACATACGTACATTCATATGTTCATACATACATACATGCATATGTTCATACATACATACATACATACATACATACATACATATACACATTCATATGTTCATACATACATACATATATACATTCATATGTTCATCCACACATACATATACATATTCATATGTTCATACATACATACATGCATATGTTCATACATACATACATGCATATGTTCATACATACATACATGCATATGTACATACATAAGTACATTCATATGTTCATACATACATACATACATACATATACATATACGTACATACGTACGTTCATATGTAGATACATACATAGGTACATACATAGGTATGTATATGTTACATTCATACAGGCATACCTACATATATGCATTCATACATGCATACATAGCATACACGAAAAATAAAGATAGAAGCAAAGTTCACGTAACCCGAACGAAACGATTTGAAAAGAATACAGTTTTCCCTTTTTCCTCAGACACGGTTTCCGAAGAGATCCCATCCAACAATGGCGACGAAAGTAAAAGGAAAACGATAGCAACCCTATCTAAGCACCGTGTGACGTTTTACCGCTAATTTGGAGAAAGTAGCGAGCATAACAGCGATTATCGACGCTGAATGGACAATCCCGACAATGCTTTCTGCTCGTCGAAATGGCAGAGTTGACTCGCTCGCGCGCGTATTAAGAGCAGCTCGCTCGTTAGTTCCGTTTAGACGATGTTATCGTGCACATGGACACATCAACGGACACACACCGATGCATACGCAGAAAGGATCTCTCCATTCTTTAATTAGTCGTTCTGGAGCAATTAAATCCGCCTGTGATAAATTCGTCGGCCAAACAATTAGGCGTTCGAAGATTAATAACCTTAAGCCGGAATGCGTTGGGATAACGAACTCTTACCTTTTTTTATGGATTTAATGAAAACGATGTTTATTCATGCGATCCGCGGTCGAGCACCGCGCGGGAAATCCATGTGGTAAGCTTTCTCCGATTCGGGTTAGAATGCCTTTTTGCATATCATCCTAGAAATCTGAGGTGATTGAAATATATTGATTTCCAGAGAAAAATACCGAATAATGAGCTTGCTGGAAGTATTAACCTGTGCAGCTGAGTTTTGTTAAGTTAGAAGTACGCTAGATTTATTTTTACGTAGAGTTGTATGTTGTTCGAGGTATCAGAAGCTTGGTATAAGTACACTTCTAGTTATTTGGATATTAAACAGCGTTAAAATGAACGTACTTATCGTAAAAAAATAAAAAAGTAAGGTATAAGGTATATTAGACATACATCAGACATTACTACTACCTACTGCGCATGCGCCGCCCTTATTCCGCGCATGCGCACACCGTATCCTGCGTACAACTCCTGCGTAAAGTCCTCCATTTCCCAAGCTTTCAAATTTCTGACTCATCAAACTCCTAAATCTTCACATCCAAAAATCCCAAATCTCAAAATCCGTAAATCCTAAAACTACCACCTTATAACAGTTCTCTCAATACGCCAATGTCATTAAACATAAAACCATCTGACAATAAATTTTCACTCACGACTCTCACTCGAATTTTCTCGTCGCAAATTGCACACTCATCCATCCGTTTCTTTTTCCGTTCGATTTCACTCACTTTCCGATTCAAGCAGATTTTACACGGATTTTCCATCTGCAAGTATGATTTGCAACAAGAAAGCCAAACATGTCTTGGGCCACCTATGACCCACGACTGTCTTGGCTTACCTTTTATCGAGGATCGCGCTAAACACGCACGCCCACTTCCTCGCGCTTCGAAGCAGATAATTACCACCGATTAGCCGCAGAGAAATCGTTTTCGTACGAACGATCGAACAACAGAGTCGTAGAGCTTGCATAGAAATGGCTGGTAATCGGATTCGAGATACCGGTAAACGACACCCGGAAATCGAGATATTTGTGTTTGACGATCTCTCCTTGTGCGATCTTGGCATCTTTAAAAATTCGGCCCTTGCCATTGGGAGTGGCTGTGTAATAACTTTTACTGTGTGTCAATTCTGTTATTTATTTTGCTTTTGTTCATTCAAGAATAAATAAATCAATAATAAACATATGGGAAATCAATGAACGTGTTTTTGTAGAAGTGAGAAGATGCTGAACATCGATATTTGATTTGTGAATGTCAGAAAGAAATTTGAAGTTGAAGTTGATATATGTATTACTCGAGTATTATATTAAAATATTATAAAATATAATAAATGTATTAAAAAAACTCTATGAATATAACATGAGGAGCCATTAGGTATTGAAATCATCATATTTAATAAAATAAAGCTTGTTTTATATTGTTCGAGGTGTCAGAAGCTTCGTGTAAGTTCAGTTTTAGTTATTTGGATGTCAAACAGTATTAAAATGAAGCTACTTATCGTTAAAAAATAAAAAATAAGGTATAAAGTATATTAAGTATCATACATCGTAGATCTACTACTGCGCATGCGTCGCCCTTATTACGCGCATGCGCAGTAGTATGCGCAGTAGCATGCGCAGTATCTCCATCGAAGGATTCCTCCACTTCTTTCTCCATAAATATTAAAGTTCTATCGACATTTAAAACAAGTAAAACTGAACTTAATATTTTAACTGCACCTTAATTAATATTTTAATAACCTCATCAATTTAAAACAACGCAAAGCTTCAATTTAATCTTTCAAACTTACATCTCTACAAAACATGGCGGCTTCAATAGAAGTCGACTGCGTGGTACAAACATCCAAAACAAAATTGAATTCAAACAAAACGTATCAAAGTATTTCATGAAAATTGAAGTGACGAATACGGGTGTAAAAAAGAGAAGACTGATGTAATGGCGCATCGGCGAGGGAAACAGCGATACTTTCACTGAGCACCTGTGACCACGATACTCGCGGACGCTTGTTCGAGAAGAGCACGCGTGGGCGGAAGTTACATATTAAAGTTACGTCGAAGCAGGACGGACAGGTGCACCGGTACACGCATTCTCTTTGCATTGTTCGTCGCGACCCGGTGCATCTCTCGAGCGGCATTCTCGCAAACCTGGAACGGGTATGCCCACGCTTTTATGCAAATCGAACCGCCGTGTACGATTTTGCGGCGACTCGGATAACTGTGTACACTCCACGTTCGACATCGTGTCCGAGGGGATGTAAACCGTGCTCGACGTTCTGGAAAATTGGGGCAGGACACACTTTCTGATACATCATCTAATTAACTACAGTGCTGTCAATCATTTTCGTTTCTTTGAAAATTAACAAATTTAATTTACAATACTGTCTTTTCTTATTTTGTTAGATATTTAAAAATGTTAGCTTAGATAAATTATTTTTAATATTACTGGGAATGGAGTTTATGAATGGCATGGTTTGTGACCAGCAAGATTTAGCTATTAAACAAACTGAATTTATGTATTGTTTCTATGATGCTCTCAGATACTTCCATACTGTATTTTCATCTTTGAATGATCTTGAAAAGAATTATTTCTTGTAAAGAGTTATGTACAAGGATGGTACATGATTATGATGAGGTTCTTTCAACATGGACATTGTGCATCTACCTATGAAGCCTGATGAAAGTATTTTTATCGCCCATGCGACATTCCTTGTGAACTAAAGAATGTCTAATATTAATAGAATTTTTTGAAAATGATTTTGCTGGGAAGAGTTGTCCAGCATATCCGTAACCGTTCAAGAAGAATTTCTTTTCCCTTATACGTTAGGCGGATCCAGGCGATCCACATAAAAAGAGCCGGGGCATTTTCTCTCGGCCGTTGGACTTCCGCTTGAAAAGCTTTCACGCGATCGTTGAAATTTTTCATCGAGGCGCTCCATTTTCTCCGGACGAATTCGTCCGCTCCCCAAGTCGGCCAATTACCTTCTCCCATCGTGTTATTTCTTTTCATTCCCTTCTCCGGCGTAACGAATTAATACGATATTAATAAATACAGCCCCGCGAAGAGTCACGTTTATCGCGTTTTCTCATCGCATTCCGCCAAGCGTGCACGCGAAATATCATCGGTTGGAAAAAATAGTAGACACGCGAGCTTTCACGAGACCGTGGAACCGAGTCAAAAGCGGTAAAAGGAGAAATCTCAAAGCCTTCGTCTACCGGCGTACAATTAAAAGCAAAGCATGACGCTCGCATTTGCATAATACGCTCGAGAGCCGATCCTATACGATCACGCGTGTCGTTAAGCAGATTAAACGATCCAGCTCTGATAATCAATGAACAAACATCACGCAATCGTGCGTGCGTCTTAAGATGCCTTCCATAAGAATTACGTTTAGAGGTTATGGACAGTGCTGGTCAGAGTTCTATTTGAAGTACTCCTCATTCAAACTTCCCGCCAAAACATTGTCGAATCGTGCAGAAACAAGATGGCGACCATGCGACGCCATGTTAACTTTTTCTACACTTGCGATATTTCTTTGCATTTTTTACTTTATTTTGATCTGTTCTGACAAATGTTGATTGCAATTTATAAATTTTGCAACTGAACCTTTGTAATGGTACCAAATATAATTTTATAAGTAATGTATATTAAGTAGAAAAATTATATGTAAAATTGCAGGAAGCAAATACCACAAAAAGACCTTCAAAGTCTTCTTTTTTAAATCTTCAAAGATGTTCTGAACTCTTTATGCAACCTTGAGAAGATGAAAGTCTTGAGTGATTTTGAGAACATGAAATTGAGAAGCTTTCTTAAAATGTCTGAGTTTTGAATCTTTAAAGTTTGATATCTGTGTCTTTCAATTTTATAAATCTATATCTCTGAATTTGTACAGCCATTTTGTTGACCTGCAGCCTCACCTCTTCAAGCACTATTTCATAAAGAATTAATCTAAGTCCCTACCAGCTACTTTAAATGAAAAGAATCTTAAACGAGATGGTACTCGAAGATCGAGGACGCACGGAAAAGTTGGATCTCTCTTAAGAAGGTCGACAGGTGAACGCCATGGGCGTTGACGCGGAAGAAAAAAGACGTGGACAAAATGGCCGGTGAAAAGAATGAATTAATCGAGAAGGGAAAAAGATGGATGTAGGTGGTAGAGAAACAGGAGATATTTGAATCGATGATTGGCAAGGTTAGGTCTCCTAAGTGGCGATCGTTTTGTCCCGGTAGAAATCTCGCGTCGCCATTTAGAGCATGCTGCTCGTAACCGGTAAAATTTATGGCGGGCGGTCTATAACTTAGAAAGGGTGTTTTCTACGGGACGAACGATGCATTTTAATGCATCGGGAAGGCCGGTTACGCCATGGGATATGATTCGTCACCGACGGAACCTTCTGGTTGAATCAATTTTCACCGATTTTTTGCCGACGCGCGGTTTCTAATAGAAATTCTATGAGAGAGATGAACGCTATGTCAACGTGCCGCTTTGGAGAAATTGTCATCATTGGCGTAACTTTGGGCCAAAATTTTCTTAAGGAAAATAGGTAATGAAAGACTGGAGAATTTATCAGGTAGGAAATTATCGAGTGTGTAGGAAAAATGACAGTATGAGAACACTGCATTACTTATGATGTAATATAATACATAATATAAGTGCAATAACATAATAAGTAATAGGCAATGCGAGACTGTAGAGAATTTATCATGTGGGAAATTATCGAGCATGTAGTAAAATTGACTGTATGAGAACACTGCATTACTTATGATGTAATATAATACATAATATAAATGCAATAACATAATAAGTAACAGACAATGCGAGACTGTAAAGAATTTATCATGTAGGAAATTATCGAGTGTGTAGTAAAAATGACTGTGTCAGAACACTCCATTACTCCTGATGTAATATAATACATAATATAAATGCAATAACATAATAAGTAATAGGCAATGCGAGACTATAGAGAATTTATCATGTAGGAAATTATCGAGTGTGTAGGAAAAATGTCTGTATCAGAACGCTCCATTACTCCTGATATAATATAATACATAATATAAATGTAACAATATGGTAAGTAATAGACAATGCGAGACTGTGGAGAATTTATCATGTAGGAAATTATCGAGTGTGTAGGAAAAATGACTGTATCAGAACACTCCATTACTCCTGATGTAATTTAATACATAATATAAATGTAACAATATAATAACTAATACAATTTTCATTATAAAATTTATTAGATTATCGAATTTTTCAATTTTCCTAAATTCCTGTACCTTCGTTTCTATTAAGGAGAAGAGTGACGAGTATCAGTTGACTTATCAGTCAATTAAAGAGTACAATTTTGTTTCTCGTGTTCGGATTTTTAAACGATTGTAAATCTCCGAACGGATATCTCGAATCAGCGAACGAGCTACACGACAACGTAAGTGATACAAGAACAGGAAGAATCGCATGGTCGGATCTCCGATCGATAGCGACAAATGCATCGACGTTGAGATCGTAAATTTATAAAGTAGCACGATGATAATAATTGGTGTTATCATTGTGCATCGGACGCGTAGCCATAAATCTTCGAGGTACACGATACTTTAACGAACGAATTGATCTGTACAGAATACCGCCTACAGATCGATTCAAAAATACATTCACGCACGGACTACTTTCGAATCAAAAATTATTAATCGGCTCAAATCATATGTGTAATGAAAGGTAATTGAACGGATCGCGTGTTTGTTGATAATTGCTTAGAAAGTTCGTTACGGGAATTCATGATAAGATCTTTATGTAATCTTAGATTCAGGATATAATAACATAAGTTCACGTACCAAGTTTTTTTTTTATATAAATAATTAGTTGAATATAAGTAAACTTGGAAATGGATTATTCCACGTCAAATCGATCACTTTTAGACGTCATCTTTTGCTCTAATCAGAATAAAGTGTAGTCCACGTGAAATTAGGGAGGGTTTAAGTCATCATTTTGCCAGTTTCGAATTTTTTAAGAAGTAACAAGCCTTCAAAGTGGAGACTCGAAGATTGACTACACGCTGGAAAAGTCGCGGGGTGCCGCCATTTTGGGCGAGTTGCGCGCGCAGCTATAGGTTGTTTCATGCTTCCAGTCCGGATACTTACGGACGGTAGTGTATTTTTAAAAATAGATATTCACAAAACTTAAAAACGACAGTAGAATATGTAACCAATATTACGTAATGAAACAATAATAAAATGTATACAAATTATAAAAGAAACTTGTTTAAATTTTGAAACGACCAGTACTCGCACGTGGCAACGATCAATGCCACGCAACATCGTGATCGCTCGCATCACAGAGACCGATCCTGATCATTGATCGTGATCGCGATCCAGCTTGCTACAGGGGGTAAAAGTGACCCACTTCGATGAGTGCACGAGAGCGGCGTGCCTTCGTTCGTGCATAACATCCATTTTTATGGAGTTACCGAGGACAGGCTCGAAAGTTCTTGCATAAATCTGCGAGCATAATGTATGCGTCCACATATCGACCGTCACTTTTAAAATTAATTTTAACTCTTTAACCGGTGCCATCTGAAATTAGATATTCAAATTTCCCCGCCACTTTCATACATTCCTTCTTCTTCGTAAGTGTTTTTTTTATAATGGTAAATTGCAAATTTTATGGCATGTTTTGGTAACATTCCATGTATTATATAAATTAAAATTATGTGACTTGTGTAACATATTTTTTGTCATGTTACAATTTTTTATTCTCTCAATTCATGTCAAAGCTTTAAATACTGTATTGTTCATTTTTAGATGTATGAATTTTTACATAGATATATAAACTAAAATTATGTGACTTGTATAACTTATTTTTTGTCATGTTACAATTTTTTATTCTCTCAATTCATGTCAAAGCTTTAAATACTGTGTTGTTCATTTTTAGATGTATGAATTTTTACACAGATTCATTTACATTTTTGGTAAACAAATTTTTATTATAAATTGTACATGATTGTATAATTTTATAGTTTAATTTTAAGATTTTATAAGAAGATTTATATGAAAGTTACATAAAGGTTGTTTCAATAAAAATGTTTGATTAAAAAATTGTCTACAACATTTATCAAAGGTGGAATTATTAACTGAGAGAGTCAGAGTACACAATTGTCAATTAACTATAAACGCAGTTTTATAAAAAGCGTCCACGAAAGTGCATCGACGTGAAGCTTAAAAAATGCAGTATGGCGCCACAGGTTAATTAGACTAAGCGAGCAAGCACGCGCAGGAGTAAAAAAGAGAGTATAAAAAATCGAACCGGTTAAATCGACGAGATTCGATCGCAAGGTCCGAATGTGTGCCAACAATTGTAAGCGGCTCGTAAAGCGGTTTCGAGGTGGTCCGTTGCGCCTGGGACGATTCCGCTCGAAAATCGCGGCGATAAACCACGAGTCGGCCAATTACGATTCTCCTCGTACAAAAACACGGGGGTCGTTAATTGCTCGAGCTTAAAAATATCGGCGTGGAATTTTTCGCGAACGGTTCTTTCGATCGCGTGGACCGATCGTGGCTCCGAGATAAGATTTCGAATCGACGATTATAAAGCGTACCGGGTATGTCCCGGCGGCGTATAAATTTCGCGGAAGACGTTTCGCAGAAAACAATTAGCGAAAACCGATCCCTCGAGCGTGCGCGAATGTGTGTCAATCGAAAGCCGGTTTCTAGGTGGCGTCCAGCATCAACGGCCATTTTCAACATGCTATTAATGGCCACCATTAATATCGCGGTGTAATTACGCCGCGGGTTGTCTTTATTTCGGTGGTATCGAGCTTAAACGTCGCTTTGAGGTTATGTGTCAAGCTGAGAGTTTAACGAGCTGCCTTCTTTCCGGGTAAATTGGAAGTTGGGGAATCTTTTAGAAACGTGGAAATTACGGACGTGAGATGTTTCTGTTGAACTATTGGATTCTAATTGAAAAAACACTTCTACACTTCTGTACACTTTTAGTTGTAATTTTCATACATTCTTTTCTTCTTCAACTTTTCAGTGTAAAATTGATTTAAATACTGTAGAAGTTAATATTAGTGATATACAGAAAATTTACGACTGAGAGATTTGTTAATTATTAGAGATTAACGTGAAATTTGATATACATGGTTTGAATTTCGCGCCAGTTCGCGCGGCCATTTTAAAGGGACAGAAGATGGCGTGAAAGAATAAAGATGGCGTCTTTACTCTTTGCTAGAATATTACAAATATTATTATGAACTTAACAAACAATTTGTACATAGAATATTTGTAATAAATGTAATAAATATTTGTAAATAAATTTCTACATAAATGTAGAACAATAGTCTTAGCCAAAAATGTATGTTAATTATTTTCAAATGACCGTTTATACATCCTCTGACAAGGATCATTCATCTCGCATTGAATAAAAGCGTGTTTATCACTAGATTTGCCCCGAAGTGCACAAGTCTTCCACAAGAATAGGTTGAGGCTGTCGTAAATAACGGTGTAAATGCTTTCAATGAACGCTGCTCATGCATACTTTTACTTTAGCTTCAGGAGATTTGCAGCGGAATGAAAGTTGATTGACACGGTATTAACCTTCGTACTTCGTTTGAATGTTGTCAGGTATTCGGGTTAAATCGAGCATCCATTAAAATTAAGTATCGTATAACAACCGTTCGTTGATTAATTAAACATGAATTCGTAACTTGAACATTTAAGAACCTGTAATAAGTTGATGTTTACTGAATTGTCTAAAGACCAACAATAATTATTTTTTATGTACTACTTTCTCTATTATTATGTACTATTAATATATTATTTTACTACTGTTTTCATTGTCAATATTTTTAGTGAGAGAATTAAAAAAAAAGAAATGCAATTAACTGGTTTCGAAACGGTAAACGGGGAACGGTAGCTTTAAAAAAGAGAGGGAAAGACGCCACGCGTGCTAAACCGGCGTACGACTTTAGTAACCCTGTTTTACGGTACACACGACTGGCTTTTATTTACAGTGTGACCAACCGGTGGCCTGGCAAGGGACCGCAAAGGGTCAATGGTTGTTGCAACCCGTTAAAGCCGTGGCGATAAATTCAACGCGCTGATTTCACTGCGTGCGTGTTCGTTGATTAAAAGCCGCGTGATTTCGATTGCCGAAGGGCGGAAAGAAATTCGTGAAATTGATTTGGTTATTGATTCTCCAATTTGGAGAATTTAAAACCAGCATCACTCTGCAGCTTAACAGAATTAAACTTAGAAGTAGTTTAAATAATGAGCAAGTCATTAACGAGGAAGTAATATTGATTGCCACGGTGAAAACGAGATCACGTACGATAATTAGAATCGTTAAGGATCGTTCAATTTTACGATTTAATTATTTAGCTTTCTATTACGCTGCTAATGTATGGAGTACATTTTTCTTGTTGTGTAATTGTTAGTCAATAAATATGGTGAATAGTTTTGCAAGTTAATAGACTTTTCATACTGACAACATTAACACGAATTGCATAAATATTTTACTTTCATCTTCTCAAGGTTGCAAGTTGTAAGGTTGCAAGTCAATTAAGGGCTTAGGACATCTTTGAGGATTTAAAAAAGTTGACTTTGAAGGCCTTTTTGTGCTATTTAATTTCCGCAATTTTACATATAATTTTTATACTTAATAAACATTATTGATGGAACTATATTTGGTACTATTACAAAGGTTCACACGCAAAATTTATAAATTGCAATCAACATTTGTCAGAATTCATCAAAACAAAGCAGAAAATGCAGAGTAATATTGCAAGTGTACGAAAAGTCAACATGGCGTCTCATGGCCGCCATTTTGCTTCCGCACGAGTGGAATACATTTTGGCGCGAACTTTGAACGATTCATACTTTAAATACCACTCTGCACATACTCATAACAAAATAACTATCTTATAAGCCCCATAACGAGTTTCTTCTCCAAAAGAATTAAAAAAATTGATCTCTAAAAGAATAAATAACCCTAATCTCTTAATCACATCCCACAAAAAATTGTCGCATCTCAGCTTACGAATATTTTACGCAACAGGTTACAGCAGCATTCCGTAGAATTTCTCACCGTCGTGATAAGAAGTTCGACTTCGTAATTAGCGCTTGTCATGTTAATATCTCGTTCGAGGAACAAAACGAAGGTGGAATCGGTATGCCGATAGCTACCGGTGCTCGACGCGGTTGCAAAAGGAACAATACGGGTCCCGGAAACCGATCGTTTCCCATGAAACGGATATAACGTGGAACCAGCGGACGCCAGACTCGTTCCGTTGCGAGGCTAATAACGCATGCATCATCGTGAATAATTAACGTCTCGTCTACTCGAGCTGCCACGAACGTTGTTAGCTGTGCCAAGTGAAAACGGGAGACATCGTGCTCGTGGGAAGTCACGGACGAGAACGAGCCTCGCATTTTCACCTGTTCGTTGATCGATCCGCCGGTGATCGTGAATCGAACTCGAATCGATCGCGGTTTCCACGAACGGTGCTCGCGAGGAATTCTCTGGTCGCGAGGGGAACTTGAACAATTTTTACTTCTTTATGCGGAATGTAGCTCTGGGATAAATATGAAATCTGATACTGCAAAGGAAAATATAGTACGTTTGTATATTATAATAGTGCATAGTATTGATAATTTGTAACAATACCTAACCTAATCTAACGTAACCTAACAATACATAGTATTGTTATAGTGTTGTTATGATACGCATCATATTTTATTTTGGGAATTATAAAGAAATGTGAAAAATTGAAGAATTGAAGAATTGAAGAATTGAATAATTGAGTAATTGAGTAATTGAATAATTGAAATATTGAATTATTAAATAACTGAATAATTGAATAATTAAGGAATTGAAGAACTTAACTACTTACTAATAATTGAAGAATGAATTTCAGCAGAACTTAAAAATTGCTAAATTGAAGAATTGAACAATTGCATAATTGCAAAACTACAAAATTTAAGAATTGAACAATTACACAATTACAAAATTGCAAAATGTAGGAATGGAAGAATTGAAGATTTGAACAATTGCATAATTGCAAAATTTAAGTACTGAATAATTACACAATTATAAAATTGCAAAATGTAGGAATGGAAGAATAGGGGAATTGAAGAATTGAAGAATTGAATATTTACACAATTACAAAATTGCAAAATGTAGGAATGGAAGAATGGAAGAATTGAAGAATTGAAGAATTGAAGAATTGAAGAATTGAAGAATTGAAGAATTGAAGAATTGAAGAATTGAAGAATTGAAGAATTGAAGAATTGAAGAATTGAAGAATTGAAGAATTGAAGAATTGAAGAATTGAAGAATTGAAGAATTGAAGAATTGAAGAATTGAAGAATTGAAGAATTGAAGAATTGAAGAATTGAAGAATTGAAGAATTGAAGAATTGAAGAATTGAAGAATTGAAGAATTGAAGAATTGAAGAATTGAAGAGTTGAAGAGTTGAAGAGTTGAAGAGTTGGGGAATTGAAGAGTTGAAGAGTTAGAGACTTGGAGAGTTGAAGAGCTGAAGAGCTAAAGAGCTGAAGAATTGACGAATTGGAGAATTGGAGAATTGGAGAGTTGGAGAGTTCGAGAATTGGAGAATTGGAGAATTGGAGAATTGGAGAATTGGAGAATT